>CM052443.1:42200655-42223602 GCA_028533085.1 Varecia variegata
CCCCCCACCCCCCACCTCTGTCCGATATCCAATTGGTGTTATTCCCAAATGTGCACTTAGGGGATGATCAGGGAAACCAATTTGCTGGTGAGTACATGTGGTGCTTATTTTTCCATTCTTGGGATACTTCACTTAATAGAATGGGTTCCAACTCTCTCCAGGAGAACAAAAGAGATTCTATATTACTCAGCTATAAGAAATAACGGTGATATAGAACAGCTATGGTCTTGAAAACAAAAGATGCACAGAATTAGTGTCAGTTCCTGCTGAAACTCTGTACCTTGTTAGCACTGCTAGGATATACATACTGTCCACTGCATAGCAGCTCATTATTTTACATTACTATTATTTTACATTAAGACATATTAATGACACAATTGTGGGGCGTAAATATTGAAACAATTCTACCTAACGCTGTCAAATTTTAAAATTCTTCAAATTTACCTGTAGAGGGCTTTGTGTCATCTAAGGCAGTCCTCTTTAATTTCTGCTCTTCCTTCACTGCTCTGTTATAACCAATTAAAATATTTTCCTAACCACTTCCTTTTAGTTGGCACATGGAATTCTATTGGTGGTTAGATATCAAACAGTTCTTTGGTAAGAAAATGGTATTTTTATTAACTTAAATCGCATAAGACAGAGATCCTGGAACCTGCTCCTGACTGCAATAACTACATGACTCTCACTGATGAAGAAGTGACTGAGATGCCAGTTGCACATGGTTAGGACATTTTTCAAGGTGCACATTCATGTGTGAAAATAATATGAACACCACATTGGTCTCCTTGGATTTCCTTGTCCCATATGTCTTTTTTAAAAAAGTCTTTCCAAGCCACATATAAAACCCAACTGCTTCAAAAACTCATATTGCCTTGTGTTTGTTGAGTGCTTAAAATGCACTTTCACATGAGCAAACTTGTGCTTTTTAAGATGAAATGGATTCTGAAAAAATCAAAGGCATGAACTCTAAAACTAGTCAGTCATGGTAGGGCTGGGAGCCAGATAAGGTGAACTATCTTTTTCTATGTCAAGCTCAGGGGGAAAAAAAAAAATCTTGATTTGCATTGCCCTGGAGAAATTTAAATGAAAATGGAGGTGTTGGAGGAGGTGTGTGTGAAAGCCTAGCAAGAGCTGGAGGAAGGAGGGCAGAGCTTGCTCTAAGGAACAACCAAAGCGGTGCGGCACCAGGCTCCCCCCAGCACTGTTATCTGACAGCCAGTCAGGCTTCTCTGGACGCTGAGCTAAGAGGCTACATGTCAGCCAGAATATTGACGGTGCTAAGATTTCATCTGATATAAAAATTCAGTTTACTGGCTGCAGGAAAGGAGGAGAATATTTCAAAGATTTCTTGTAGTTTCAGCCTTCTAGGTTTCCTTGCTACTTAGTCACACAGTAGAACACTTGTCAGGGGTGCAAAAGTCTAAAATAGGTCACCCTCCTCTCCCTAAAGAGGTTTAGATCACACCTGGTAGGATCACTTATTCATTTTAAAAACTGCCTCAAGGAGAAATGGCAGTGACATTGAAATAACATTTTAGGATATTTGGGAGATATAAAAATGAATTTTTCTTTAAGAACTTCCTTGACATCACTATTTTCACACTGAATATTTATTTGGGTTTCTTCTGTTGTATTAATTTTAAAATATGGGTAAACTTTTAGCTAAAATATTGTTCATGCTTTGTTATCTATATGAAGCAAATAGGTTTGTGATTGTTGTCATCTACTTAATCATGACACTGAAAATGTCCCTCAATGGCATAAGAAAAAAATAAAATGATATTTTAGAGTTCTGTGCATAACTATAAGAGACTGAATATACAAAATAGTCAATGGCCAGACCAAATGTGACAGTAGAACTCTGACTCACAGTCTCTGCAAGACAGAACAATCAGGACTTTATGAATGACTTCCAACCTAGGACCAGACAGAAAGCCAAACACGCTCCCCACACCCATCACAGAACATGCCCACTTCCAATTAGCTACCTCCTGCTTCTCCCCGGCAGGAGCCTGCAGTCAGAACACACCTGAAGCCTCCCTTTCTTGCACTATAATGCTTTTCCACTCTCCTGCCTACCTGTGAGTCTCCACCAAACACAGGTGACAGTGGCTGACTTCTTTTCTACAGCAAGCAGTAAACACATAGCCTCCATGTGTTCTCATATAGGTGGTCTTCACTGATTTCCACAGTTTCTTGAAGGTTTCACCAAGATAGTGTGCTCTATGCATTGCCACAGACCCCAGGCTTTGACCAGGTGCGTCACCTGCAGAGCACTCTTGTCATTTGCTGCTTGTGGCTGGTGGAGTTTGTGCTGACTTAGGAGGTGAGCATTGGGTCTGAACTCCATTCCCTTCCTATTGTGTCTCACAGCTATTCACTCTCAGTTTGGTGCCAGGGTTTTGTTACTGATTCTCATTTGCTTGGCATCCTTGGTGGAATTAGGCTGTGACTTTTCATCCTATATTTGCTCTCTTTTGGGCTGTTTTGTGTTGTGAAGTTTACAAGCATTATTTGTTATAAAAGGGAGAATCACAGAGAAAAACACAGGCCTAGGCCCTATAAGCCTGTTGTTCCAGAAAACTTTACTTCCCAGACCGTGATTTTGCAGTTCTCATAGAACCAGCATGTGCTAGGACACACTTTGCCGTGGGTCACCAATAAAACTTGATGAGCTTCTCCTTCTGCCCCGAGTTTGTGTCCTGAAAGCTCGGCTTGGGTTCAGGGAGAGTGTTCTCTCAGGTTCTCTGCCTCCTGGGTGGTGCAGACTGTCAGGGCCACATTTGGAGGCAGCCAACCGTCACACTGGGGGCCTGAGACACGAGGTGCACAGCATTGCACTCTGACTGATCGTCCCCAGCAACCTTGGGGTCATTTCAGTCTAAATCCTCTCCTCCGCCAGGAAAAACTCCTGCAGCTCATACGTACTCTCATAACAGCCTAATTCTTGCACCTATCTTTCTAAATGCCATAACATCCCCAAGGACGATGTGGGCCTTCAGTGGCACTCTGAGGAACATTTGATTCCAACAAAATTGTTCATTTGAGAGGCACTGTAGAAAAGAAGGAAGAAGATTTCACAAGCCCAATGGGCAGCATTTCTTAATTGGTATGCAGAGTTCTCCAAACAAAATTCTGCCTTAAAACTTGTTTCAATAAAGGATTCTTTGCCCAAAGATAATGAGCAAGCAGACAAATCGAACCAAGCACAAACTAGACTCATTTTCCTCGCAAATCCACCTCCTCTTTGCCCTCTGGTTTTCTCCCTACATCCAACTGTCCCTCCTCCCGCATCTCCCTCTTTTCTCTCCCTCTGCACCTCCTTTCTCCTCTTACTCTTGTCCAGATTCCCTACCTTTTCCCAACAGCTCTCCTAGTACCCCAAAATGCCAATTGCCTCCAAGGATTCATCCCTCCTATGAGCCAGGTATGCAAGCCACTGTAGAAATTAAACCTTGAACCCAAGCTGAAATAAGAGCTATAAATAGGGCTTCCCTACACCCAGACAAGACCAGCAACTATTCATAGAAGAATTTCAAGTTCTTTTTGGTAATCCAGGGCTACCTGACCTATATCAACCTGTACACGTGTTGGCTGGTACCTCAGATGCTAAATGCTGGATGGCAGAAGCTGATTAGGCTGACCTGGAAAGGCACCTAAAGGATCCCTCTTTCCACAATTAATCCCCGAGAGTCAAAAAGGAGCCCAAAAAGTAGGGCAAAGTTGCCTAAAAAACTATACCCAAAATATTTTCAATAAAAATGGATTGTACCATAATTTTCTCTGCAAACAGAGGAAATGCAACTATAGGAGATTTTTGGAATAGACTATGAAATAATTTTTGACAACATTTCCATGTTAATAGAGATGCCAATGTAAATACAGTCCATTCATCTCACTTTGTCAAAGGAGTTAAACCTGAAATTGGAGACTTAATTCAAAAACAGAAATTAGAGTGGGACATAGGGCCTTTGGGTGGACTCTGACACTTAGCCAAACATTTTGAAAGAGTTTTAGAAGAAAAATGAGACAAGCCCCAAATATACCGATGGCCCTGCAGATCAAACAGTTCTGTGGTCCACTTCTCAACTGACTACCTTTTAGCAAGGACACTTGAAAATATTGTAAACTGTAGGGACACTGGAAAAAAGATTGTCCCATCTAAAAAAGAAAAACCAAGACATAGAAAAATCTCACAATTCAAATTAAAGATAGTGCTTTGAGGAAGAATAAAGCACCCAGTATATTGCCTTCTCCTTAAACACTCAAGATAAATTAACTATAAATATAGACAGTTACTCTCATCCATTCCTGGTAGATAAGGACACTGCTCTTTCTGCATTAAACCCTGCCACCTTTACCCAACCTCTTTACTCCTCCTCAGAATAAACTTACAACACAGGTGGTAGTACGTCACATAATCCACATATTTTCCTATCACCTAGTCCTTACTTGTAACCCTTGGGCATTTGACTAAAAACATTTCTTCCTGCTCAATGACACTACCTCTACAAGTTTACTAGGGACTTACTTTGCAAATGAGATTGTGATATTAAATGCAGACTGTGGAGAGACTATTTCTTGAGGTCGAAGAGGTCTCCCATAGAGATGTTCAAATTGTGCCTGCTCTGGATATGCTTTTTTGTTCTGTTCTGTATTCGATGCATACTTCAGGTGCTGATTTTGATGCCATACTTGATACTCTGTGGGCTGAAAATTCCATTGGCATAGGAAAAATAGTTTGAGCAGAGTGTATTAAAGTTTGGGGAGATCCTGCTGTTATCTAAACGTTCCCAATATCCTTTGAAGCCAGAAGCAAAGGAAGGGTTCAAACCTTTCAACTGAAAGCCTTATTTATTTTCAAAGGTCTTCTCATGCCCTATACTAGCCTGTAACACCCCATCCTGCCAGTACATAAACCAAACAGATGAAAATATCAGTTTTTTCCTAGACCTCAGGGCCACCAACCAAATTGTTATCCCTTGTTTCCCAGCAGTATCTAGCCCAAATACCATCTTGTCATCAATTCCGCCTCAAGCCATTTACTTCTCTGTAATAGATCTCTGCTCTGCCTTTTTCAGTGTGCTCTAGACTAGGAAAGTCAATATCTTTTGCTAGCCTCTGCTAAAAGCAAGTGATGGTGGCTGACTCCATTTGTATAGCAAACTCTAAATAAATAACCTCTCTTTGTTCTCATGTTGATTCTTATTTTGTTCTCATTCATTTCCACAACAGGAGACACATTTACATTAATTGTAGACTTTGTTGATTTTGCAACATAATTTCTTTTATAATTATAATGCTTTATTATCTTAATTTCTAGATGTGTGGTATTGAGTAAAAAGAATACAGATAAGAAATATTCTTAACCATCTTCCTAAAACAATACTAAAAGTAATCTACACAGGAGTTGTGATTCTGATAATAGAAAACTAACTTATATTTTACTAACCTATCCACATTTATAAAATTTATAAAGTTTTGACACAATTGTTTAAATACAATAACACTCAAAGGCACTCAAGAAAGAGTTTACCACCACTACAGGTGGAGATTTCAACATTCTTCTCTCTGTAATTGATAGAACAAGTAGTCAAAAAATCGATAAGGATATCAAAAACTTGAATAGCACAATCAGCCAACTTAAACTTCATAGATAAAAATTTATCATGATACTCAAAAATAGTGGACTATATATTCTTTTAAAATGCCCTTGAAACATGTACAAAGATGGACTATACACCAGGCCACAAATCAGGTCTGGATGAATATTAAAAGACTGAAGCCATTCAAATGTATTCTGTGACCAAATGAAATTCAACTGGACATCAAAACACAAAGACAGTGGAAAATCCCCAAATATTTGAAAATTAAACAGCACACTTTTAAATAACCCATGAATCAAAGAAGCAATCTTAAGAAATGAAGAAAATACTTTAAATAGAATGGTAAAGAAAACACAACAAATCAAAATTTAGGGTGTAACTAAAGCAATGTTCAGAGGGAAATTTATAGCTATAATTGCTTGTATTAAAAAAGAAGTGTATAAAATCAGTTGTATATCTAACTACACAATTTTAAGAAGCTGAAAAAGGAGGGTAAATTAAACACAGAACAATCAGAAAGAAGAAAGTAATAAAGAAATAAATGATAAAAATTAGTAAAATACGAAACAAACAATATAGAAAGTCATTGAATCCAAAAGTAGGTTCTTTGTAAAGATTAATAAAATTGTCAAACCCCCAACTAGGCTGATCAAGATCAGTAAGGGTGCATCATTCTAGATCCTAGACTTTAAAGGTTAATAAGAAAACACGAACAATACTATAACAATAAATTTCAAATCTAAGATAAAATGGACAAATACTGAGAAAATAATCAGTTATCAAAATTGACACAGAAAGAAGTCAGAAAGTCCAAATATATCATGCCTATTGAGAAAACCAAAATCATAAATTTACAACCTCCTGGCAAAGAAAACTGCAGGCTCATATGGCTTCACTCATGAATTCTATCATATATTAAAGAAGTATATAATGTGATTCTTACACAAAATCTTTCAGAAAATATAAAAGGAAAAAGTAGTTTCAAAAAACATTGCATGAAGCCAGTATTACCCAGATACCAAAGCCAGAAAAATATATTTCAAAAAAAGAAAACCATAGGTAAATATCTGTCATGAATATAGACACAAATATTCTCAACAAGGTATTATAATAGCAGGGCAAATTGGGCAACATGTAAAGGACAGTAGTTATGATTGGATAGATTTTTATCCTAGGACTGAAAAGTTGGGTTAACTTTTAAAAATCAATGTAATTCTCCATATTAACAGACTAAAAATGAAAAAGAAAATGATCATCTAAATATACACAGAAAAAGAATTTGAAAAACTCAACATCCATCAGTGATTTGGGAAAACAAGAAATTGAAGGAATTTTCTCAGCCTGATTTAAAAAAAAATCATAAAAAAAACCCTACAGCTAACACTAAATGTAATGGAAAAGATTGAATATTTTTCCACTAAGATTGGGAACAATGAAAGATGTCCACTCTATTAACATCACTTCTATAAAACATTGTACTGGAAATCCTAGTCAGGCAATAAAACAAGACAAAAATGAAGAGGTACATAGACTGAAAACGAAAGTCCTAAAGTGTTTTTATTCTCAAAAAACACAATTGAGCACAAAGACAAACACAAGAACTACTTTAAAAACTAGTTAGTGTGCAGGCCGTGATCCCACCACCCACCCAACCGCTGGCTGCAGTCCTCTGACTTGCTTAGCCACTGTGATCTACTTAGCCACTGTAACCCCATGTGCTGCATGCACCAGTGGCACTGTGTACAACACACCTCAATGCCCGCCTAGCTCCATGGCACTGCACACACACCACCCCCCAACAGCCAAAGAACTGGTCGCTGTGAGCTGCCCCCCACTACATGCCACCACTGCCCCTATACCTGGGTGGAGTGAATGTCCACAGCCCTGAAACCCACGGTGATGTTGAGCATTTTTTTCATATTTGTTGGCCGTTTATCTATCTTCTTTTGAAAACAATCTGTTAGTGTCTTTTGCTCACAGTTTGATGGAGTTATTTGTTTTTTTTCTTGCTGGTTTGTTTGAGTTCTTTGTAGATTTTGGATATTAGTCCTTTGTTGAATGTTGGATGTATAGTTTGCAAATATTTTCTCCCATTCTATAGATTGTTTATTTACTCTGTTGATTATTTTCTTTGTTGTGTAGAAGCTTTTTAATTTAATTAAGTGTCTTTATTTATTTTGGTTGTTGCCATATTTGCTTTTGGGGTCTTAGTAATATATTCTTTGCCTAGACCAATGTCAAGAAGTGTTTTTCCTAGAATTTTTGTGGTTTCAGTTCTTACATTTAAGTCTTTAATCCATCTCGAGTTAATTTTTGTGAGAGATAAGAGTCCAGTTTCATCCTTCTGCATGTGGCTGTGCAATTTTCCCAGAATCATTTATTCAATAGGGCATCCTTTCCCCGGTGTACGTTTTTGTTATCTGCTTTGTCAAAAACCAGTTGTTCATAGCTATATGGCTTTTCTGCTGGGTTCTCTATGCTGTTTCTTTGGTCTATGGATGGTATCTTTATGCCAGTAACATGCTGTTTTGGTCACTATGACCTTGTAGTAAAATTTAAAGCCAGGTAATGTGATGCCTCCAGATTTGTTCTCTTTGTTTAGTATTGTTTTGGCTATTTGGGCTTTTTTTTTATTCCATATGAAGTTTAGGACTGTTTTTTATAGATCTGTGAAAAATGATATTAGTATTTTGATGGGAATCATGTTGAATCCGTAAATCACTTTTGGCAGTATGAACATTTTAACAATGTTGATTCTTCTGATCTATGAGAATGGGATATTTTTCCATGTTTGTGTTATCTATGATTTCTTTCATCTTTTTTGTAGTTCTCCTTCTAGAGATCTTTTGCCTCCTTGATTAAGTATATCCCTATGTGTCTTATTTTCTTTGCTACTATTATAAATGGTATTGAGCTCTTGATTTGACTCTCAGCTTCAGTTAGTGTATAGAAATGCTACTGATTTGTACATTAATTTTGCAGCCTGAGACTTTATTGAATTTATTTATCAATTCTAGAAGTCTGTTGGAAGAGTCTTTAGTATTTTCTAGATATGTGATCACCTCACCAGCAAACAGGGATAGTTTGACCTCCTCTTTTCCTATTTGAATGTCCTTTACTTCTTTCTCTTGTCTAATTGCTCTGGCTAGGACTTTCAGTACTATGTTGAATAGAAGTGATGACAATGGTCATCCTTGTCTTCTTCCAGTTCTCAGGTGGAATACTTTCAATTTTTCCCCATTCAGTATGATGTTGGGCTTGTCATATATGGCTTTTACAATTTTGAAATATGTTCCTTCTATGCCAACTTTGTTGAAAGTTTTTTGATGAAGGGGTGCCGATTTTATCAAATGCTGTCTTTGCATCTCTTAGATGATCACATGCTTTTTGTTTTTAATTTTGTTTATGTGGTGAATCACATTTATTGATTTGCATATGCTGAACCATCCTGGTATCCATGGGATGAAATCCACTTGATCATGGTGAATTATCTTTCTCATGTGTTTTTGGATTTAGTTTGCTAGTATCTTGTTGAGAATTTTTGCATCTATCTTCATGAGGAATGTCGGTCTCTAGTTTTCTTGTTGTTGCTGTGTACATTCCTGGTTTGGGTATTAGGGTGATACTGGCTTTGTACACTGAGTTAGGGAGGATTCCCTCCTTCTTGATGTTATGGGACAATTTCAGTAGGATACATGCCAGATATTTTTTGGTCTGATAGAATTTGACTGTGAATCCATCTGGTCCTGGGTTTTGTTTTTTGTTTGTTTTTGTTTTGCTTTGTTTTGTTTTTGTTGTTGGTTGATTTTTTTATTACTGTTTCAATCTCATTACTCATTATTGGTCTGTTCAGGGTTTCTATTTCATCCTGATTCAAGCTTGGGAGATTGTGCATTTCCAAAAATTTATTCTTTTTCTCTATATTTTCTAGTTTGTTTGCATAGAGGTTTTCATAGTAGTCTGAGATGATATTTTGTATTTCTGTCAAATCAGTTGTAATGTCTTCTTTTTCATTTCTGATTGAATTTATTTGAATCCTTTCTCTTCTATTCCTGGTTAATCTAGCCAGTGGTCTATCCATTTGTTTATCTTTTAAGAAAACCAACTTTTTGCTTTTTTGATCTTTTGTATTTTGGGGGAGTGTCATTTTGTTTAGTGCTGCTCTGATCTTTGTTATTTCTTTTCTTCTGCTAACTTTACATTTGGTTTGCTCTTCTTTTTCTAGTTGCTTAAAGTGTGATGTTAGGTTGTTAATGTGTGATCTTTTTGCCTTTTTATGTAGGCATGTAGTGCTATGAACTTCCCTCCTAGCACTGCATTTGCTGTATGCCTGAGATTTTGGTAGTGTGAGTCACTTTTGTCATTCAATTCATATAATTTTTTTTATTTCCATCTTGATTTTGTCATTGACCCAATAATCATTCATCAACAGGTTGTTTAATTTTCATGTATTTGTGTAGTTTTAAGAGTTCCTCTTGGAATTGATTTCTAGTTTTATTCCACTGTAGTCTGAGAAGGTACATTGTATGATTTTGATATTTTTAAATTTGCTGAGACTTGCTTTGTGGCCTAATGTATGATCTATCTTGAAAATGTCCCATGTGCTAATGAGAATAAAGTATATTCTGCAGTTTTGGGGTAAAATGTTCTATAAATATCTGTTAGGTCCATTTGTGTTCCTTTCTTGATTTTCTGCTTCAATGATCTGTCTAGTTCTGTCAATGGAGTTATAAAGTTTCCAGTTATTGTGATGTTGCCATTTATTTCTTTCCTTGAGTCTAGTATGTACTTCATGAACCTGGAAGTTCTTGTGTTAGGTACATATATATTTAGGATTGTTGTATCTTCTTGTTGTATTGATCCCTTTATCATTATATAATGATCGTCTTCGTCTTTTTTTCCATTGTTGATTTAAAGCCTATTTTATCTGATATAAGAATAGCTACTCTTGCTCCCTTTTGCTTTCTATTTCTGTAGAATAGGTCTCCCTTCTTGATTCTTTGAGAATATTTACAAGTTAAGTGGGTTTCTTGCAGATAGCATATATTTGGATTGTGTTTTTTAATCCATTCCACCAATCTATATCTTTTCAGTGGAGCACATAGGCTGTTTACATTCAATGTTAATATTGATATATGAGATACTGTAGCAGTCATCATGTTGATTGCTAGCTAGTTGTCTTATTTTCTCTCTTGTGATACAGTTTTATAAGAGCTGTTAGTTTTTACTTTTGGTTGTTTTTACACTGGTGGGTGTTGACTGTTCTGTTCAATGTATAGAGCACTTTTAAGGATTTCTTGTAGGGCAGGTCTAGTGGTGACAAATTCCCTTAGTGTTTGCTTGTCTTGGAAAGACTTTATTTCTCCTTCCTTTATGAAACTTAGTTTTGAAGGATACAACATTCTTGGCTGACAGTTATTGTGTTTAAGAAGAACAAAGCTAGGACTCCATTCCCTTCTGGCTTCTAGGGTTTCCTCTCAGAAGTTTGCCATTAGTCTAATGGGTTTTCCTTTGTAAGTTACTCCATGATTTTTTTCTCACAGCTTGTAGAATTTTCTCCTTCACTTTGACTTTGGGCAGTCTGGTGATTATGTGCCATGGAGATGTCCTGTTTCCAGTGAATCTCCCAAGAGTTCATTGACCTTCTTATATCTGGATGTCTACATCTCTAGCAAGACCAGGGAAATTTCCTCCATTATTCCCTCAAGTGGGTTTTCCACTTTTTTTTTTTTTTTGCTTTTTCTTCCTTTCCCTCAGGAAGGATACATATGATTCTTACGTTCAATCATCTTATATGGTCCTATAATTCTCAAAGATTTTGTTCATTCTTCTTGATTCTTTTTTCTTCATTTTTGACTCAATTTAAAAGCTTTGTCTTTGAGCTCTTCTTCTGCTTGGTCTAGTCTGTTGCTAAATTCCACTGCATTTTGTACTTTCCTAAATGATTTTTTCATTTCCAGAAGGTCTGTTATATTTTCATTAAACTATCAATCTCTCTAGTGAATTTTTCATTTCATGCCATTATTATTATTTTTGTTTTTGTTTCTTCATGTTGGTTTTCAACTTTCTCATGGATCCCATTGAGCTTACTTGTGATCCATATTTTGATTTCTGTATCTGACATTTCAAAAAAATTTTTTGGTTAGAGTCCATTGCTGGAGAGCTAGTATGATCCTTTGGGGGTGTCAAAACTGCCTGCTTGTTCATGTTACCAGAGTTCCTATGCTGGTTCCTTTTCATCTGGAAACTCTTCCCTCAGCTCTAAACAGAGAGCTTTTCTGTTCACCTGTTCCCCTTTGCCAGGAATTCTGCTGCTCATTGTAGAGAGGTAGAAGTAGGCCTCAGTGTAGAGAGGGAGAGATTCCCTTCCTTTTGGCTTGTGCAGGTAAGTACCCACTGTGATACTGGCTGCAATTAGGGTTAGTTGGACTCCAGTCCCTTGAGAAAGTGTTCAGGAGCCAGCACTGGTGACTAAGTTAGGTAATCCCCAGTTCCCAGGCCCCTGAATGGTGTGCTTGAGCCCTGGTGGAACCAGACTGAAACCAAGGTGGCAAACTTGCTCTCAAGCCTCCTGGGGTTCAGGGAAGTGGAAGTGACTCTACATGGTCCTGCAGCCCGTTCTCTGTTCCCAAGAAACTCTCAGTTTGTCGATGGCAGCAGAGCCTAGATTTGTCAGGGCAAAACGGATCTCTGACAGATTGGGAGCTCTAAAACTGCCACAGGTGTGAGGGGAGGAAAAGTAAACACTTCCACCTACCCTCTCCACTGGGCTTTGAATCCAACCGGTCTCCACCAAAACTTTGCTCCTTCTTGTTCTGCTCTGCCACTTCTTCCCTTTGGATCTCTGGGGTAGGTTCTGGCTCCTTTAACTGAGTATTTCAGCTGGGCTATGCTTTCTCACCCGAAACTCTTTCCTTTATTTGGGATGATCGGCAACTGATGTCTCTAGTTGGCCATCTTGCCCCCACCCATAACCCAATAATTCTAATCCTAGACATTTACTAAGAGAAATGAGAGTATATACTCACATAAAAATATGTGCAAAAAGTTCACAGAAGCTGTTTTCATAGTAGCCAAAACCTGGGACCAACCTATACATTTAACCACAGGTGAATGAATAAACAAATGGTGGTATATAAGTACAATGGATTACACTCAGCAAGTGAAAGCAATAACCATTAATATAAGCCATGGATGAGTCTTTTAACTGTTATGCTGAGCAAAAGAACCCAGACACTGAAGACTACGTACTGTATGATTCCATGTACAGAACAGCAAAACTAATCAGAAAACAGATCTACAATGACCTGGCGAAGGGGATTACTTACGAAGGTGCAAGAGGAAATATTTCGAGGTGATAGAAATAATACATATCTGTGGCTGTTGTCGTGGCATACCTGGGTGCATATGACTGTCAAAATTCATCAAAGAGTAGACCTAAAATAGTGCATATTTATATGAGTTTTGTTAAGAACTGTCAAGGGTCTGAGATGTTACTCTAATTACCCTGTTTTATACAATAGATAGTTAGATGATGATGATGATGATTGATAGATAGATAAATGAAAAATGAAGCCCCTATGTTGTCAGGGAAACTAGTTCTTTGTGATATTCACTACTAGAAAATTAACCTGAGTAGTGATGGTCCCGTACATTTATACCCAAAGGTGATGTGATGACGACCGATGAAAACTTTCTACACAAGTGACAGGTTATATCTTTTTTTATGGGGGGGTGGAGAACAATTTCTTCTCTTCATTTACACGTAGGAGAGGGTATAAAATGAGGAGGAGAAACCTCAGATCCTTGGAGACAGGATGGAAAGGATCTCGGGTTCTGACATTTTGGGATGTCAATAAAACCTCTCCAGGAACCAGACAGCCCATGTGTTTCAGCTTTTATGACCTAGAAATGTCTCTGGAAGAATACCATGCAATGTTTTTCAGTGACAAATAGAAGGCTTACACACTTTTACACATACACACACAAATATATTCTTCAGATATGTTATTTGAGATTATTTTCACAGACCTCTGCTTCTACCTATTTCCTGTATATCACCAATAACCTGAGCAGAGAGGATGTACAGTGCTCTTGGTAAGAGCAAACAACTTCTTACTTTTCTAAATCTCAGTTTCCTCACCTGTTAAAAATAATGAACTGGGTGACTTAACATACTTTACACAGTACCGTCCCACGGTTTTAAATTTGGTATGCTAGTGATCTGCAGAAAGAATAAAAGACTATGGGAATCCCTCTTCCCGGACACCTTTTTCTCTGCCTGGAGGCAAATGCTCTAGATTGTACCTTCAGGGTTCCCTTGTCAGCAGCTTTCCGTCAGGATGGGCCAGTGAGAGGCGGCAGCAGAGAGAGCCATCCTGGAGAGAGAAAATGGGTTGTTTTCCGAGTTCTTACCCTGTTTAGTGCCACTTATTTGCCAGTAGCTACATCCCTCCAGCTCCACCAGGCAGCTCCTGAACCCAGTTCCAGTTCTTGCTGGGGGAGGGTAACAGCTCCTCACTCTTGATAGTGTCTCCATGCTTAATCATCCCTTCAGCCTGCCTGCACCTCTGGAAGCATCCTTGCAGTAACGTGTCTCTGAAACCTCTGTGGCAAACTCCGTTTCGTGCTGGGATTCTGATTGACTAGAGAGGCCAAAAATCCCAGTCATTTATATTTGATTGTGGAATATTTTTAAATTATATTTTCATATGAATTTGTTTAGTATTTCAGAAAAATGTCCATACCACTTTAAAGACAAAATGCATCCAATCAGTAAACCTCTAATTCAGGAAGAGCTAAAAAAAAAAAATGTTTCATTTAATTGCCTGTTCAGTATTCCTTACTGCTTCTCAGCCCAAACTCCCAGTAATCTATCTTGCAGACGAAGGCAAAGTACCAGCAGGGACTTACCTTTGAGGCTGATACACTTCTCAGTTGGGAGTAATAATTAAATGCTTTGATTTAAAATGGTTTTCAGTGGACAATTGACTGTGTTATGGTACGAACATAAATATAAAACATTGAATTTTGACTGATTTCGGTATCACGCTCTGCTGAACTATATTAATAGGAACTTGAAAGCAATATTTGCTTCATGTATTCACAGTGGTCTGTAAATTATATGGCAAGACAGAAAGCCTGAATTCAATACTTGGCATTTGAAAGCAACTGTGATTAGGGCCAAAAGTTTTAGTCTCTTAGTGACTTCATTTCCCCATCCATAAAAATTTATGCATTTGCATCTACTATGTTTTAAAATAGCTAAGAAACTCTTTGAATGCATAGAGGGAGAGTGAGTCCAGTTCTCCACTTAAGTTTACAATGGTGGAAATACACTTTCTAGATGACTCTCCTTCTCTCAGGTTTACCAAGGAACTGTCATGCTTTAAATACACTCCCAGTGGTTTTCTGGGCTTGAGAAACCTACAGGTTTATTTTCACTAAAATGACAATGTTCCTAGTCGTTCTCTCTTCTTTTATTCCTTCTTAAAATAGGCTAAGTCGCCCTTGGAACATAGATCTAAAAGTGATGAAATTAAAACAATTTCTCATTTCAGCCCAGATTATTGCAAATATCTGTCCTTGTGATGAAAGGTCCACAGGAATTTCTTTTCCCTTCAACTATTCATTCACTTAGTCAACAAATAGTTTTTGAAAGCTAATGATGCTCCAGATTAAGGTGTTTGGAGGAAATTTAAAAGAATTAGCCATGATGTGTGACAACAAAGTGCTTGTGATCCAAGAATTGATACCGTAAAAGTAACAAAGTTTGCTAAAACCCAAGGCAGACTATGGAAAGGTCCCCCAGGGAAATTACTAGCAAACAACTATAGATATTTAGGAAAGGGAGAGAAAACAATTGCGTATGTATCAGGGAAAGTTCATGGCAGTGTTTGAGGTAGATCGGGATGGGTAGGTGGGACCACAAAGGCTCAAAGGAGGACATATTCCCTCTCTGGGATCATTCTCCTTCCCGTAACACAGCAAAATACAGCAAGCCTTTGTAAACTTCAAGTCTATATAAGTGTTATATTATCATCATTATACATTGATTTTCAAAAGTATTTTTCAAAAAAAGTCATTCATATAATTATTTTTAAATGTCTTCCTGAAACACTTATCTTAATACTTATAAAAATCAGTGATAAAGTTTTGGCATAACTTGTTCGAGTGTATAGGGAAAATGATCACCCACTATTTCCAAGCTATTCCATACTCTTAGCTCAACAAATGTCTACACCTGTGGTTCCCAAACTGTACAGCAAGGCCCACAGGGTGTCAGAATGGACTCACGAGGGTGCTGTGGGATATCGTACATCTTTGAGGAAACACAGACTTGACAGCTGTTGAACCCCATGCAATCTGCTAGGTAGATCTAGAGAGTGTACAGTTTCAACGTGAGATCACACTACCTTCCTTTTGATAACATCCGTCTTTGCCAAACTGGATTTTCTGCAATTGCTGTGAAAGCAAGTAGTGCCCACCAATCAACATGGAATGGAAAGTGAGAGTGGTAGTACCAATTTGATTCCAAGGTTTGAGAAGCTGTGCAATGCCCCATGGGTGACCAATATCCCATTAGCAGATAATTGTAGTCATGTAGGTATTTCAAAATATATATTATTTTTCTTTTCATTTTTTTCAAATGGTTACTAATTTATCAGGGCATAAAGAATTATTATGTTATTGGACCTAGCTACTTACTAAATGGAACTTGGGGATTTCTTTGGGCCTTGGGGATCCCTGGAAAAATGATGGAAACACTGTGAACCAAGAAAGATGGGCCCCCTGGCCTACGTGGCTGACAAGAAGCCCTCTCCAAGGAGTGGCTACATTTGAACCCAGGTCTCCTGAGAGGAGAAGCCAAAAGGAATGGATTGTGGAGGCACAGCTGGGCCACATGTTAGCTTCGCCTGGGAGGGCACCAATCGTGAAAGCAATCACTGAACGGTAGATCCAATAGCTTAAACCAGACTCTTATTTTTTGCTCTTTTTAGAAATTATAAACATAACTTGTCCAATTTTTATTTCTTCTTTCTAAAGCAAATAAGGAACACCATGCCCTAATGTGTAATTTTTTTATGACCGAATCACCTTTCCTGAAAGGAAAAGGAAAAGGGATGGTAAAAAGTAGTCCCACTCAGGAATAGAGCAGAGGTAGGAAAGCCAGCCAACAGACAGACACCTGGGTCTTCCCACCCAGGCAGATCCTATACCCACACGCAGGTATCGCACAGTCACCTACAGCACAAAGTGCCTTGCAGGTAGCCATGGACACCCCAGCTGGCTTCCACTCTCAGTCTCACCACTGCAAACAGCTACCCGTGGCCACTGCCCAAGCCTTGGCGTGGACACTCACACCATGGTCTGCCCTTAGAAGGGTGAATCCTGGAAAGATACTGAGCTTGGGGCTCTCTAGGCAGGAGACACGATAGTGTGGTCTAGAAGGGAGGGAACAAAGACTATTGGGAGAAACAACCCTCAGCCCTACAACTCCTCATCCCCTAGGGAGGGTTGTAGTCAGTGGAAAGCCAGAGTGGGGTCCCCTATAGACAGGAATCCCCTTTTGCCAGGAACTAAGGATTCTGTTAAAATTTGCATATTTTGTGGTCCTCCTTGGTATTTTTGAAACTTTTGTTCCCAGACACAAGCCTCTTCTGTCCTAATCACTTCCTGTCAGAAGAATGAGTGCTCTTGGTTGCATGGATTTTCATTTTTGACAAGCAGAAAATACAAAATAGATTTGACAACAGGTTGAACTTGCCCTTCTCTTCCTGCAATATTTCTGGCGTCACTTGGGCAAAAGATATGTAATAGATCAGCACTTTAGTCAGCATGCTTCATACACAGGGCAGCTCACTGTGTCGTGTCCCCCTCTCCAGTATACTCCAAACCTCCAACACACTCCAGGCTACAGAGAAGGAGAGAAAATCCTTAGACCCTAGGGGGACAATCTGAGCAAAGGCATTTCTAACCAGGACTAAACATTCCTGTGGGACTGACTCGTGCCCTTGAGCAAGAGCCTCCTTAATGCATTCATTTAGTCAACCATTAGGACACTGAATGAGTAACTAATGTGAGCCTGCCACATGCCTAGGCACTGTGGATACAAAATAAAATAAAACAGCTTAGTGGCCTTTTCTTCCTGTCTCCTTAGATAGGATAGTGATTCTGATCTCCCCAGTTTTGTAACTTTAAAGAATAAGTGGGATATTTTCACTGTTAGTCTCAGTTTATGATTTCATGGCTTTTCCTACTTTAAATGTATTTTAAATTTTAAACTCTTTTTAATCACAAAGGTGATATATAGTTAATATAGGATATTTAGAACTTACATATACATAAGCACCAAGAAGAAGTCATAAAATTATAGCATATATGTCTCCCTTCTTTTCCATACAATATATTTTAGCTTGTTTCTCATTTTCTGTATTTACTCACCCTGGAACTCCTAACTATTCTATAAAAAGGAGGGCACCAGATTTTAATCAACAAATAGATTAACCTCTTCTCCCCCGATGCCCCACCACCAAATATTAACTTCTTGGGCTCTCAGTCCTTCTTCCATGATTGAACTAATGATATTTTCTCAGGGCTTGACTTTATTGGTAGCTGTTGCCACAAAGCAACTTTTTTTTTTCCAGGAAAAATGAAAATTTTCAGTTGAAATATAGAGACCAAGAGAAAGAGAATATGCAGATTAGCTGAGAACTCCCAGGCTCAATCGATCTTCCTGCCTCAACCTCCCAAGCACCTGTGATTCTAGGCATGTGCCACTGTGCCACCATGCCCAGCTTAATATGGTAAAGCCAGGAAAACAAGATCTTGGATGCTCTGTGTGTCAGACATCATCTAAAATCATCTCAGGAAGTCTTCATACAATGGGAAGCTGGCATTATTTATCCTGTTTTAAGATAACTTTCTACTAATCACATGATTATCATTGTGAAGTTATTGCCTAATGATATTAATTCATAGTTTCTTTTATGGTTTAGAGATCGTTTAGAGTCTGAACATTTTAGACTCTTTAGCCACAATTTCATTTTATGTTATAAAGAAATGTCAATAAAAATTTATTTTCTACAACTGTGGGTATCAGTAATTTATTATTTCTCCTGGCCAAAAAATAACTGTTAAACACAATCTACTATATTGTGAATTACATATTTTAATTGAGGACTTTGTGCTTGTCATATGTTTTGTTTCGTTTTGCTGGAGCTTTGGAAAAACATTTTGGAATGTAAAAAGAGGCAAGAAACATATCAATTGCCTTTAAATATATTTTGTTTTTAATTCTGGAAAAAAGAGGAGTGCTTTGGATGGAGACCAAGCAAGACGAATCAAACAGCAAGAACTGGTCTTTGTGCCTCTTCTATCACCACCCACCACTGACTGGCTGACACAGATTCCAAGTCTCTTTGTTAAGGAAAAAGCTAAGAAAGTCCTGGGTATCAGGTTGGATAGTAATGTCAGCTCACTATTCAGAACAATGTTAGGTTACAATGGTAAATTCTCCTACAAGGGGAGCATGCAGGGATAAGTTAACTCAACATTCTAATCTACCTGGGAGTATTGTTTCTCATTCTAAAATAATAGATTGGGATGTTTATTTTTATTCCAGACTCTGTACATTTTGGTATTAGTGCATCTGGCCAACTACAAACAGAAAGAAGCCCAGCTGTCTCTATTTTCAGACTCTACACCTTGATGACCAGGACAACCACGTGAGCTTGAACTCTGATGACAAATATTTTCCTGTCCCAACTGCTCCTCTGCCAACCCTTAGCAGGAAAAGACCTATTAAAACCTTAACAGATTTGCATTGATTTGCAATGCACATGAGTCTCAGGCTGCTTCCTGACTGCTCAGCTGTGTCATGTGTACAGGTTTGCTGCTCCTGTGACCCTCTAATGACCCCACACAGCTGCGGTTGGTCTGTAGGGACACTCATGGACATTCTTCAGGCCTGCCTTCATAATGCTTACACTTCAAACGTCATTGTTATTATAAAGTTGTCAAAAATTTATTGCTCCTTGACTTTTTAATTGTTATTCAGTGGTGTTTTTACATATATTTTTCTTGAGGGTAAGATCTCCAGATTAAATCCTCATTCAGCATCTAAAATAAGTATACCACATTTATACGTGATATAGATGTTTTTTGAATGATTCCCATTCCAAAAAAAAAAAAAAAGAGGAGAGAGGTTAAAAAAAAAAAAAAAACCTGCTCCAAGTATCATCAACATGAATTCCAATGATGTCAGAAAATTTGGCAGAAGAATGCTTCTCCCATGCTAAATGTCAGGAAGATACATCACAGTATTAAAAAACAAAAAGGCAGAGATCTAATTTTACAGTAGTGTAAAATGAATGAACATTGGCACCATTAATTCACCACTTATTATATAAAGTTCTGAAAATCCAACCTTGAGTTTATAGACAAAAGACTTGCCAGCATTTCAGAAGTTCCAGATTGTTCTTACTAATATTGGTAATTTGCCCACCAAAATTATGCAGAGAATCCAATCTTATTTTTCCTCCTGAAAGTTGAAGCTGAGAGGGCAGGGGTAAAAACTCAGCACCAGTTTCTGAGTCTATAAATACTTAGGCTATTTTGGATTTTACTCTGCAACTCTCATGAGTGATAAGAACACTCATAAGAGTGCACACAGTTGCCACTTGAGGTTGGATTTGGATTTGAAAACATCGCCAGAGACCCAGGAGATGGAGGGCTGGGTTACAGGGAATGCCACGGTGTCCCACCCAGACCCTTTCCAGGACAGGAGCCCACAATCCTCTGTAGCTGGCAGTGTGGACAACCCAGCCGTTAGCTGGGACCCCCTCTGGAACTTACCCTGGGCAAGAGCTGCCTCCCTCAGGATCACAGTCCCTCCCGTAAGCAGCCGCCATTCAAGGACCGGCCTATGCAGGGATATGAAGTGTCCCTCCTCGCCTTTTACAGACGACCATCCTAGCTCCAGGGCTCTGCAGAAGATCAACTGAGCCTTTGTTGCTATGGCATCTCAGCCAAGTCCTCTTCCTGAGCTGCCCTGCAGGTGTTGACCACAGGACATTCCCAATAAACTTCCTGTGTCCCAAAGAACTGGCCAGTGACAAGAAATAAGGGTTCTGAGCCAAGAAGAGGAGGACTGTGCCCTCGTGTCTCTTTTCAGAACACAATCCTGCCTGCCTTAGTCTGGTCAGACTGCTATAACAAAATACCACAGACTGGCTGAGTTAAAAAGTAGACATATATTTCTTACAGTTCTGGGGGTTGAAGCTCCAAGGTCAGGGTGCCAGCGTGAGACATGGTGCTGGCGAGGGATCTCTTCCCGGCTTGCAGACAGCCGCCTTCTCGCTGCGTGCTCGCATGGCCTTTGCTCACTGAATGCTCCCGAAGAGAGGAAGTGCTCTCTGGTGACTCTTCTGTACAGGTACGAATCCCGTTATGAGAGCCCCACCCTGATGACCTCAGCTAAGCCAAATTACCTCGCAAAGTCCCATCTCCAAATGCCACGCTCGGGGCCTCAACTTACGAATCTGGGGGGATACAGTCATTCTGTTCATAACCGACCCTGACTTTCTATCCCTTCAGATACAGTTAATCTCCCCTCACCAGCGTATAGATTGGAAAGCATTACAGGCAGTGGCTAAAAGCTATAGACACATTCTGTGTGTGTGTGTAATCCTGAGTCCACCATGTCTGAGTGTGGTACCCTTGGGCAAGTTACTTTACTCTCTGAGTCCAATTTCCTTATCAGTAAAACAAGGACGATAATAATAGCACTTGCTACTAGAGGTTGCTGTGAGAATGTAGAGCCGAAGACACAGGGCCTGAGCACAGTAAAAAAAAAAAAAAAAAGTAATTATTGCTGTTATGTAGGGACATCTAAAAGTTTTGATATGTATTGAAATTTGTCTCACATGTCTTCCCCACCCCAATGTGAAGGTACTGAGGGCAGGTACTGAGTCTTAGATGACTGTGTCTCCCCACTGCCTCGTGTGATGCCTGATACAGAGTGAGCACCCTTAGCTATTTGTGCAATCAATTCAGGAAGGCCTGAGGAAACTTAGGAAGAATAAAGACTATGATGGATTTTAGGCTTTTGCTGAATGCCTAACTAAATAAGCAGTTAATCGTATAGGCCGTTGCTTAGAAATGACTGAAATATATATTTTTGTTCATTGATTTCCATAAGCTAGCCCTTCTTTTATTCATAACTCATTTACATCATAGGTCTATGTATTTTGTTGGTATTCAAGCCCTTTAAAATCTGGATACCTTAGCGAACAATGTTGTTCCAACACAGGCAAAATATAGCAAACTCACTGTGGCTCTAATAGTACAGATCATGAACGCTAATTGGTTTAATGATGTGTCTTAGGTAAGCAAGTCACAAAGTTCCGTGAGTGCTTATTACAGCAGTCATCGCACAAACAATAACACCAGGATTTCAAACTATATCTCTCCACTCACTGTCTGTTCCACTCTCTGGTCTGAAACTCTCTAAGTTTTAATCTCACTCTCAGGCATTTCCATGACTCATATTTTATCACCATCCCATATGTTTTTATTACAGCTGCCACAGCCTCTTCACTGAAGTCTGGCCTATGGGTGCTCTGGGCTCTGTTGGCTTCAATTAGACCTCAGGGAGCTTTATATAAAAAAGTAGGCAGCAAAATCAGTTTACACATTTTTTTTTTTAATTTGGAAAAATTTTGAGAAATTTTATTTATGGAAGAAAATGAAATTAATGATATTATGTATCCATATTAACTTTTGGGTAAAAAAGATTAGGGAGTAAGAGAGATACACATATTAAATACATATGCTTTATTAGGCATGAAATTTTCTGGATACACTCAGTCATTTATCTACTCAATTCAACAAATATTTATTGACTGCCAATACCTATTTTAAGCATATAGAATATATGGATAAAATACACAACATCTCAGTCCTAATGCAACTTGCTTTTTAGTGTGGAAGAGAGAAAATAGACAAAATCATAATTAATAAATGATATGTATATTAGAAGGGGATAAAGTCTATGATAGAAAAGAATGGAGCATGATATGGACCTTGAGAATCTAAGTGAGTTGAAATTTTTTTTTTTTAAGTTAAGAACACAGTTTAAAAAATAACATACATGATGATCTCAGATTTGTTTATATATATTTATATATATATATGTCACTGCAGTTATACCTGAGTGAAGTGATTATAAGTAATTTTTATTTTCTTTATTTATTTATTTATTTATTATAGCTTATTATGGGGGTACAACCATTCTGGTTAAGTATATTGCCCATGCCCCTCCCAACCCCCCGAGACTGAG
>CM052443.1:42224102-42294950 GCA_028533085.1 Varecia variegata
ATCTCTTTGGTTCTCCTGGGGAGAGTTGGAACCCATTCTATTAAGTGAAGTATCCCAAGAATGGAAAAATAAGCACCACATGTACTCACCAGAAAATTGGTTTCCCTGATCAACATCTGGGTGCACATTTGGGAATGATACCAATTGGGTGTCGGACAGAGGTGGGGGGAGGGGATGGGTGTATATCTACATGATGAGAACGAAGCGAACTGTCAGTGGAATGGACATACTTGAAGTTTACACATTTTTAACCTCACATTTGATTATTTGTCATATGTAAAGAAGGCAAAAATCATGCAAAATTCCTTCATTCACAGTTAATATTTTGATATGCTTCTTTCCAGGCAAGATGGGATAAAGTTCTTTTGTCTGAAAGCATCAGCAACAGTCCTTGCTTAAGTAAACAAAGCCGAGGATTTCATTGACAGGTGTTGGAATCATTCAGAGAATCAAAGGAAATGCTGAGCTGCCAGGCTGCAGGCTCGAGTCTGGCAGCCAGAGGACACAGACGCCCCAGGGCCTGGCTGCCTCCAGTGTGGCTCAGATCAAACGAGAAAGGTTGACTGGCCAGCATGGGCCAGATGTTCTTCCCTTGATCAGTTGGCTCAGGCCAGGAAGGTGGGTGATAGTCCTGGAAAGGAGAGTCAGAGTAGGCCTACCTGGGTCATGTGCCCACCCCTGGGGCCAATGGGTCAAGAACCCCAGCCAGTTGCTCTGACTGGAACCTCCCTTAGAGCTGCAGGGCAAAGTGAGGGATGGAACAGTTGTTTCTGCAAAGCCCAAGATCTGTTCCCAGGTAAAGGAAGAAATCCTGAGACTACAAAGAAATATCCTCTGTACACAATTTATCACATGCATATGCAAATCCAAAGATGTATTTATACTTTTATAATTAGACTATCTAAACTCAGGTGACCTGTCCTTTTTTCAATGAATGTTTATGAGTACATTTCCAGTTTTGACCAAGGGATTAAAATGTGGACCGTGGAGCCAGATTCCCTAGATTAAAATCTGGGCTCTGCTGCTTACTAGTTTGGGCAAGATATTTAACCTCTTTATACCTCAGTTTCCTCATCTGCAAAATAAGGATAATATCTCTCTCGTGGAGAGATTATGAACACCAGATAAATTAATATGCATAAAGGGCTTGGAATAATGTCTGGCTAGGAGTAATTGCTCAAAAGAGTTACCTACCTGCTATTAGTGAACATTCTTGTCCATTCTCATATCCTTAGACATTTTTTTCTGATAATTTTCTTGAAGCAAATAACTTAAAAGTGGAGTTGCTAGGTCAAAGGTTGAATATTTTTTAAGACATTCATAACAACACATGTCAGATTGTTGCTCTCCTTTGCTAAAATTGGTTCAGTGGCTTCTAATGTCACTCAGAAAAATACGGAATGGTCTCACTTCTGCACTCCTTTCCGATACAACCTGCTTGCCAACGCCTCTGTGACATTACCTCCTTCCATTCTTCCCTCAGGTCCTGACCTTCCTCGAGCCAAGCCCTTTCCTCCCAGAGCTCTTGCTCTTGCCTCTCCCTGGATCATTCTTCCCCAGATACTGACATGTCTTGCTATTCACATCTCCGCTCAAATGTCGCTGCTCCAGAGCAGCTTTCCTTGCCCACCCCTCCTAAAATGGCAAGCTCCACGCTCTATGCCCCTTTCCCTGCTTGTTTTTTTAGTTAGTACTCATTATCCCTGACACATAATCCAGTCATTTCACATTTATCTTCTTTACCCCTTTCTAGAATGAAATAGTAATTGAATATATATTGCCAAGTTCCCCTTCAGGAAAGCTGTACCAATTTATACTCCAGACCAGCATGGTAATCTCACACATGTTACTCTTATACCGTATGTATTACCAATATTTTAAACCTTTGACAGTCTTCTAGGCAAACTATGTCTAATTGTTTTTGCTATAGCATTTCTGACAGAAGCCATCTAGTTCCTGCTGAATGCTTCCAGCTAAAGAGAGCTCTTTCCACCCATTAAGGGACAATCTCTGTAGTTAGAAAGTCATTCCTCCTTTACATTGAGCCAAAGTCTGCCTGCTGAGCTTCCCTGTGAATTCCTGCTCCAAGTCAATTTGTCTTTTTGCCACCCTCTCAGTCAAGATTCATACAGGCGTTTGGCTATTTCCTACGGCAAATGGGTGACGTGGTATTGAAGAGAGCTGAGGAAGCAAGAAAGAGTAGGTAGGGTCTCAAGAATTCAGCACCACGTTACTGGTGCTCAGACCATAAGGAGTGGCCACTGCCAGGTCGTACCAGTACTGTGGTGGCGGAGGAGTGAGGCCGATACTGAGAGTACTGAAACCAAAAGGCTGCCAGAGCCAAGAGCCAGTGCTCGAGCGACACTGGCGGGAACAGGACAAAATAGGAAGTGAGGTCATTGTCCACTCTTCTACCATCCAATCTCTTCCAATAGTGTCTTCTATTGGCAGAACTTAACCCAAAGTCAGCTAGCAGAGGTATCTGGGAAATACCTTGCAGGGGCCTGGCCTCAATATCAAATGTCACAGAGCAGAGTTGAGGAGTGTGGGTTTGGGAACTACGAGATAAACAAAACTAGCTCATCCACTAATGCCTCCTCCCAAACTTAAAATTATTCCAGAATTACTATCAGTAATTTAGCCCTGCTGTTTTCCTTATCATTATAGAGTCATGACAGATTATGAACCTTAGGATACAAAACCAAGCAAACTGGAAATTAATTTTGCACTCAGTTCTTCAGTTTTAAGGCTCAAGGGTCAATTTTAGACACACAGTGTATCTCATATAGTAAGTATTAAGGTGCAGGAAACTCAGTTACCGTAAGCAAGTGTCCACTGTAGATTCTTCTCCTTACAACACTACCTGCTTCCCTCTGCACTCAGCAAGCTGAGCTGATGACTGACTCAGATGCATTGGAATAGTTCGGAAGTAATCACAGACTCTTAAACCCTAAAGAACAAGCCTCCCTCTCTTAACATCTGCTAGCTCTACTGCTTAATTTTTCTGTGTGGTTTCTTCCCGTAAAAACAAACAAAAGACAGAAGACAAAAAGAACTGCTACAAGTACAGCAGGGAATACAAGATGTTACTATGTTGGCATGGTGGCCCGGCTGTTCCTGTGAAAGTATTAGAAGGAAAGGACACAGAAACCTGAGCTTCTAGGAAGCTGATTTTGGAAATGATTCAACATTTGATCTACAGCCAGTCATCTTCAGTCATTTCAGTCATCTTTCCTTCAAGACCTTAGTTTTTCCATCTGTCACTAGAGCAATTTTTCTAGAAAATTCCTTTGAGATCCTGGAAGAAAGTAGAGTGAGTCCAGAGAGTTTTTCACGACTGTGTGTCTAAAGTATCCTGGCTGACAAGTGGTAGCCATAAAGGCTGCTGTAGGTACTCTGGTGCCTGTCAATTCCTTCTCCATTTTGGTGTATACTCAAAAGAGCCCACTGCCAAGTGATGGAAACCATTCTTCCCGCATTACCACCATCTGTTTCCTTGGCATCCACTACAGACAGCTGAGTTGCCAGCTTTCAAGCTGTTTATTTGTGCGTCATGTGGAAAAGTTATTGATGGACGGACGAGGTCCCTTGAAAACTGGACATTTGTGTTTCTCTTTGAAATGTTTGTTCAATATCATGTAATTTTACAAGATGTTCAACAGTCATCTATTCAATGATTTTACTGGCCCCTGACACAGAGCAGCTTCATAATTATGAATGGGTGCTTATAAAAAAATCACACCGGTGTCAACTCTCAAGCAAGCTACAGGTGAAACTAGAAAAGGGTCAGAAAAAGGAAAATGAAATGGTCAATTGAGAAGAAGGATCACTCCTGAGTAAAGACTGGGAAGATCTAGACTCAGGTGTGCAGTCATGGATCAGAGAGGTGTCATTTAAATTGCTATCAACATCAAGTTTGTGATAGAAGGAAGATGCTGGGAAGGCTAGAAAGAAGCAAATTCAGAATAAATGTAATGGAGTCTGTCTTTGCATAATGGGTGATATGCCTAAGATTTCTGTTATCTAAAAAGAAGCTGAATTCTAAATCATGTATTAATGACACATATATACGTATGTGTGTGTTACGTGTGTGTGTATCTCAATACATATACACACATAAAAAATTAGAAAAGAGAAATTCAAGCTATCTGGGTAAACTTCTAACCTCAAAGGTCAACACCAAGTAGTTCAAATGATCTTTTACAAAATGTTCACTGTAACAGGCCAGATGCAACACAGAGGCAAATGATTAGTATTTCTTATTTCATTCACCTCTTGGCTGAGCAAGGCCCTGTTACCAAATGCTATTGAAAATATAGAGATTAGGTAAATAAGTTTCTATTCCTCAGGGAGCTTATAATCAACTGGAGATGATCAGATATAAAGATGTACATATGCATTATATATAAACACATACACATATATTTATATATATTTACTACTAATAATACTCTTCTAAAGGAAGACTGCTATCCAAAAAGGTTACAAAATAAGTCAAATGAGTGTTCAGAGAAGGTGACTCTTATCCCCAGTTGGAGGGAGTAGAAATACTTCTTGGAAGAAATACTGTTTGAGTTAGACCTTAATGGATCAGTTGAGCTCTACTGCCAAACTCAGATGAAGAAGTTTTTCATCCTAAAGAAAACAAGTGAAGTAAGAGGACAGGAAACCTGGAATTACATCTGGGAATAGTGAAATATCCTGACCACAGAGAACTTGAAGTGCTTTGAAGATGAGTAGTGGTCTATGACACTGAAATGCCACTTTGATGTCAGTCCATGAAAGATTTTTGAATGACATATTTGGGGCTCAAAAAACGATTCCCCCAAATATGGCACTTTGATGTACTGAACTAAAGAAGCAGCCACAAGGTCTCTCTGACCTTCCTCCCTCCTGATGTCTCTCAACCCTCTGTCTCTCCCAAAGCATGTGATAAGGCTGTTCTCTGAAATCCCCTTATCTACCTAGAAATCGGACTCCCCAAAGAGGAATACAATTGCCTTTGATCCCTTCTCTGAAATCTCATTAACCAGAGGAGATTAAATCTCATATCACAGAGGAAGAGACTGAAAATTAAACACCACACCTAGAGCCTAGACAAACTTTGTTCCAAACCATTGTTTGTTCTTTGGTCCCATTCAGTTTGCAAAGAGAATTATATACAAGCTAATTTCTGTCTCCTGGGTCCATTCCTTTCCCCTAAAAATCATTTGCTACCCTTCATAAATGCCACATTTTCCCCTTTCCCTGTGAAGAAGCATATATAAGCCTATGGACTTCACTGGGTTATTGGGTAACCACTCACCTGTGATTCCCACATGCTTACATATGCTAAGTAAATTTGTCTGCCTTTTTCTCCTATTAATCTGTCTATTGTCAGTTTATTTCAAGAAAACCTTCAGAGGGCAGAAGAGATGATTTTTCTCTTTGCCCCTCCATCCTAAGGAGTTTAGACATTAAAGGTTTTGAGCAAGAGAGTGAAACAATCAGATCTATACAATCAATTGAAAGAGAGACTAGAGGCAGGAAGGCCAGTCCAGGGCAGTGATGGTCATTTCTGATTAAAAAACATTATTTCTGGAAGAGACTCAAGAAATACCTACTAGTTCCTGATCATCTATTTTAAAAATCAAAAAACAAAACAAACAAAAAAAAAAAACCTTAAGGTCTAAATGGATACAGTGATTCACCCAAGTCCAATCAATAAATACTGGTAAATCAGGACTAGAACCCAACTTAAGGCTTGAATTCCAGAAAGGAAATATCAAGGCCTTAAAATGAGGAACTGAATGGAAGAATTCCTGTGAAGTGATTGGCATCACAGACGAATTGAACATGGGTACATGCCAGAGGGAAGAGTCAAAAGGGACTCGGATGTCTGAGACCCCCACCTTTCTCCCAGGGCTCACTGCCTACCTGAGAGCACTCGCCTCCACCACCCACATGTGTGCTGTCCTCCGGCCACACCGCTCACCCCCTCAGCCCACCTGTCCTCTCCTGGTCCACAGCTCAAAGGTCCCTTCTGGCTCCTCCCTCTTCCACACCCCTGTACTCATTTTCTATTGCTGTGCAACAAATTACCACCAACTCAGTGCCTTAAAACAACACCCACTTTTTTAGTCCATGCTTCTGCTGGTCAAAAGGCATGACAGCATGGCTGTATTCTCTGGGATCTCTCAGGTATCACAAGCTGAAACCCAGGTGTCAGCTAGTCTAAGTTCTCATCTGAAAGCCCTAGAGAAAACTTTGCTTCCAAGTTCATGCTTGTTGTTGGCAGAATTCAGACCTTTGTAGTTGTAAGACTGAGGTCACCTTACCTGGCTGGCTGTCATCCAGGAGCTACTCTCAGCTCCTAAAGGTCACCTGCATCCTTGCCACTCAGCACCCTCCATCTTTAGGGCATTCTCATGCATTGAATCTCCAACTTCCTCTATCTCTGACCTCTAGACCCAGATTTAAGAGCTCCCGTGGTAAGCTCAGGCCCAACTGGTTTATCTCCCTACCTTAAGGAGAACCATGTCATATAATCTAATTATGGAAGTAAAATCTGTCATACAGCTACAGTCCCCAACCCCTGGGCACAGATAAGTACTGGTCTGTGGCCTGCTAGGAACCAGGCCACACAGCAGCAAGTGAGTGATGGGTGAGCTAGCAAAGCTTCATCTGTATTCACAGCCACTCCTCATCACTCGCATCACCAACTGAGCTCCACCTCTTGTCAGATCAGCAGTGGCATTAGATTCTCATAGGAGCATGAGAAAGCTATGCATGGAGGGATCTAGGTTGTGTGTTCCCTATGAGAATCTAACGCCTGATCATCTGAGGTGGAGTTGAGGCAGTGATGCTAGAGCTGGGGAGCAGCTTCAAATACAGATTAAGATTAGTAGAGAGGTTTGATGGCATAGTAATTGCAGTAGTGCACTTGAATCACCCTGAAACCATCCCTCATGCCCAGAAAAATTGTCTTCCATGAAACCAGTCCCTGGTGCTAAAAAGGTTGGGGACCGCTGTCATATAATACTGAGAAATAGGCAGAGTGTGTACACCAGGGAGTGGAAGTCTTAGGGCCATCTCAGAGTCCTGTCTACCACATCCCTCTACTTACAACAGTTTCTTTTCTCTCAGGTTTTGGAACACAATTTTACTCAATTCAGACTAAGGTGTGAATAACAGCTTCTCTTGATAACCTTAGTCTTCAATGATGTCTGCTCATTAACTTAAATTGATTACCTGGTGGATTTCAGGCAGTGTTTTGGAGAGATTTGAAGGTAGGTGAGTTGGTGGGTAGATCTTACACTAAAGCCATGAGTAAATTTCAGCCCCGTTGTTCACACCACTCTATTTTTCTGGGCTTGAGGGTTCTTATATTGGAGCAAAGAGAACACACAGGAGCATTCTCGGCTGAGAACTACCAAGTCACATTTTTTCCCTCTTTGCTCCATCCTCAGAGGCTTACTCTGCTGTCTTTGCCTCAGCATCCTCTTCAGTAATCAGGAAGTTATCAAAAAAAAAAAAAATTAAACCAGTTACAACCCAATTCTCATGCAAAAAAGAAAACAACCAATCAGCCACTTGCAACACTCAGCGCACTCCACATAGCAAGAGGACATCGAGTTGCCAACTACTCTATATTCAGCCTTCCTTCTTCCAGCAATCATTTCTATAATTAGTACTGGCACATTGTGCCTAATTAGTTATTTCTGTGGCATATGGGCATGAAATGTATGTGTTCCTTAGTCACCCTACTTTACTGTTAAATTGCCTGTAGAGATTTTTCAAAAACTGAATAATTAAGCTTATTTCTTTGTCTCTTGTTTTCCAATTCCCTTAGATTCTATTCAGGTGATATAATTATTCTGTATCTATGGCAACACTCATTATCTACATCTATAGGTGAAATCTTTTGGGCCTGCTGGTGAAATAATTTTTTTCCCCTTAATCTGGCTTCAGTCTGTAGACCATGAATGATAGAGCAGTTAAATCCTTGGTGCTAATATGAATTTACCCTTAATTAGAATGGCACGCTAATGCTCACATCCAATTCCCTACTAAATGCATTTTTTTTCCTAGTTTGACAGAGAAATATAAATATATATATATTTATCTATATCACAGTTTTCTTCTAATGAATTGCTCAGTTATAATGAATACCCTGGACTATTTAACCCTACTGAAATGGTGGTGATATTTTTAGGCAACGTATAAACAAGAGTTTAAAATTTAAATAATGAATTCCACAAAACCCTTCAAAACAGATTAACTTCAAAGTATCAAAGCATTTACCAAAAGTAGCTGTTCTGATATCTTACAGTACTAATCTTGCAGATATCGACTCATGTCCTATTTTTAACTACTTCGCTGGTTGCAGTGCTCCACTGCTGATGAGCACATAGCAAAAGATTTGAAGTCAGGAGATGAGGGTTTGAATTCCAATTCTATCACTTTTTAGCTGTGAGATCATGGCCACGTTACCCAACTTATTTCTGGTCTTGATTTCTTTATTTTAAAAAAGGAGAATAATAATCACAATATTACAGGATTCTTGTAAGGATTAGAGATAACGTAGTTGGTGAGTGATCAATAAGTGATGCTGCTGTTGCTCCTACTGGACGATCGTGATATGGACCTTTGGGGGAAGGCAGGTTCTCGCCCACATCTCAGAGTTTCCGACTCAGAATCTGCAATTTCACAAGATCCTCAGGTTATTCGTATGCACATTACGGTTTGGAAAGCACCGGTGCTAACGACGGCAAACTCATGGAGCACGGACATTTCATTCCAGCCACTTTATGTTTCTATAGGTTATTTTGCAGTGTAGTGTTTGAAACTGTATTCTTTCAAATTGTGTGCATGTGCTGAAATAGTCTAAGTGACAGAATTCCTCCTCTCTCCACACCCAGGTTAAAAGAAAAATAAAATAAAATAATACAGCTTACCCTTGAAGGATGCAGGGATTAGGGACACCGAGCCCCCACATAGTTGAAAATCCACATATAATTTTTGACTCTCCAAAGCTTAACTTCTAATAGCCTACTGTTGATTGGACTCCTTACTGATAACTTAAACAATTAACACATATTTTGTATGTTATATATATTATATACTGTATTCCTACAATAAAGTAAGCTAAAGAAAAGAAAACATTATTAAGAAAATCATAACAAAGAGAAAATACAATTACTATTTCTTAAGTGGAAGTGGATCATCACAAAGGTCTTCATCCTCATCATCTTCAGATTGAGTAGGCTGAGGAGGAGGAGGAAGGAGAGGGGTCAGTCTTGCCATCCATGGGTGGCAGAGGTGGAAGAGATGGAGGAGGTGGGAAGGGAGGCAGAAGAGATTTACTGAAAAAGATCCTCCTATAAGTGGACCTGTGCAGTTCAAACCTGTGTTGTTCGAGGGTCAACTGTACATCCAGAGAGGCCTCAAAGAGCCTGTACTCCAAACCCCATTTATACAGATAAAGTTGTGGGGGTCCAAGTAGATGAATGAATTAGCGGTCGACCTGGCATCACTCTCTTCTTACTGGCTTGAGGGAAATATCTTCTGGACCACAAGATTTAATTTACTACAAGTAGGTGTAAGCTTTATTTTCTGGATGAATGCACCGTAAGCCTAGCCAGTTTAATTAGTTAATGTACTCATTATTTAGCAATCATTCCCAGCATGCCTACTTTAGAAAGGTAGTGCACAAGGGATCTTAATAGGGGCAAGGAGCATAGAATTAGGGTAAAAATATGAAGTACACAAATTAAGAAAATGTTTAAGATCTTGGGCTTTAGAGCCAGGGTCAAGTCCTGGTTCTGACATGGGACATTCTTAGTTTCTTTCATCCTTAGCTCTTCTGAGCCTTGGTTTCTTCATCTGTGAAATGGGGCTCATAAAACACATTTTAGAAAGTTGTGAAGAAACTTTAAATGAGACTACCTGTAAAGATTTGGCACTGACCAAGGCACATAATAATTGTTCAATAAATAATGATAGTATCCTTCCATTATTATTTCATATGGTTCATGAACTCATGAATCACTAGGAGAAGAGAACATGGGCACTCCTAAAGGAAGACAAAAATCACATCTGTTATCTTAACAGGGAGAATTTGCTAAAAGGGAACTATTAACTATGTATATAAGAACTGAAAAGGCAAAAAGAGAACACCAAGGTAGCACAGAGTGAGTAGCTGCAGGAAACAGGTCTAGGCTTGGGAGAACAAGCAAAGAGGATGGAAGTGTTAAAATTTGGAAGTCCGAAGGCCTGTGAGACCAGAAGACAGACCTCTGAGGACAGAATGCTGCTTGGCTGGTGTCTTCGACATGAGCACAATAAAGCTGGTTCTGCAAATTTTGGGAAAACTGCAAAGTGGATCCAACTGCTGCAACTGGAATGAACTTTTGCTGCCTATAGCTCACTGCTACAGGAAACAGGAAGCTAAGAGGAAAGAGCAATTCTCTCCCTCCTCTAGCCTTCCTGTCTCCTGCCATTGTTCCCTGTTTAGACAGCCTGACAGGGAGCAGCTGGCAAAGGAGCACTGTGGCTTGCAGAGTGGCAGCCCAGCCAGCAGCACAACACAGCACAACACAGAGGACTGAAGGATTACAGGATTTGGAGCTCAGAGACAATAGCTCACTAAGTGGTACTACAGGTTGTTGTGATGCAAAACAGAGTGGCAAGGACCAGGAGAGCATTTGCATTTTGAGGAATATGGGAATCCAGAAAAGAAAAATAATTACTGCCAGCTGGGGACATGGAGTTTGTATCCTAGAAGTGGTAGTCTGCAAACCAGCCTTAGAGGAGAGATTAAGAATTGGCTCAGTGGAGTTTTGTTCTCCTTTTCTGTTGCCCCTTCCCCTCCTCTGTTACGATAAATATGAAAAGTGAGGAACTAGGAAATTGTGCAGCATTACTCCAGGCTTCCAGGAGCATGGCAGATAGAGGATCTCCCGAAACAAAGGGAAGAAGGAACCCCCATGAACCCAACCTTTGCAAAACAGCTCTTCTTTTCCATTTTTGTCTTTGGTTTACCACTGATTATACTTAGGTTTTTTGAAAGCTTCCTATGATTGTGTCTCTGAGCAGAACAATGGAGATCTGGGTGGAAGAGCCGTACAAACCAACCGCTCAGAATTGAAGACTCTGGGTCAGAAGTGCAATTGCCCACCCTCGCCTACTGCCTCCTGCAATGGTCTGCAGAGGGTTTTTATTCTGCACATTCCTCACGTTACTGAACTGGGGCATATATCAGCAAGCAGAATGTGTCAGAGGCTTAACTTGAAAGGAAAAACCCTTCCTGGCTCACAGATGAAACTCAGACAACGTCATGAAGTTAACCTTTACCTTCAGGAAAAAGGACATATCCAGCAGAAAGTACTCTGAAAACAACCCATTAGGATGTAAACAAGGACCAAGAAAAAATTGGGGTTCAGTGTGTCAAGGGTGGAGAGAAAGCAAAAATCACAATAAGTATGTTTGCATTTTCTTCATTCTAGACTAAAAGCCATCCATCTTTTGCATTACACATTTTATTTATATCCAAAACAAGAACTAAGAGGCAAATCATCTACCTATTTTTCAAGAAAGAAAGGGTTTGTGAATCTTTGGGTTTTTGTTTGGAATTTTTCCTTTATAAGGTAATATGCACATTTAACAAGTGTGTGAAGCTCTTCAGATCCCCCCTGTCCCTTTTTCTAGAATAGGTGATATGTAGCAACCTTCAGGAATCAAATAGACTTAATCAAAAGATACCAGATTCCAAACACCTCCTTTGAACTGAGATCGCATTTATATCCTTCTGCTAAAAGGATACCAGGTCTATACATAAATAGTATATTATGTAGTCTATTAGTTTGCTAGATTCTGCCATAGCAAAATATGCTAGACTGCACGGCTTAAACAACAGAAATTTATTTTCTCACAGTTCTAGAGCCCAGAAGTCCAAGATCGAGGTGTTGGCAGCGTTGGTTTCTCCTGAAGCCTCCCCCACCAGCTTGCAGAGGGCCGCCTTTTCGCTGTGTGCTCCCGTGGCCTTTCTTCTGTGCATGCGCATCCTTGGTGTCCCTGCCTCTGCTTACAAGGACACCAGTCATATTGGATTAGGACCCTACCCTAAGGGCCTCATTTTAGCTAATTACTTCTTTAAAGACCTTATCTCCTGCTCTAGCCACAAAAGCAAACAAAAGCAAATGAGTAACTATGTGAGATGATGGATGTGTTAATTTGTTTCACTGTAGTAACCATTTTACTATTATGTGTCCCATAACATCATGTTGTATATGTTAAATATATACAATATTTACTTTAAAGAAAAAAAAGACCTTATCTCTAAATACAGTTACACTCGGAGGTACCGGAGGTTGAGACTTCAATATATGAATTTTAGGAGACAATATTTATCCTTTAACAGGTAGTAATAAGTATAAATATGTTAACACATTAAGACATGAATTAGCCTAAAGTAGCATATTTCAATATTATTCAATTATTATAAAGTTAAAATGTTAGTGGAGAACTAAACCAATTTTAAATGCATTTATTTGGAAGTTAAGAAGAAACAATACAACAGAACTACTGAAGATAGATGCTAAACACTGGGAAAAAGAAATAGAACATTTCCAAGAGTTAGCTATTCCTGTTGCTATTCTAGGTAAAAGTTGTGATATTGGGCTTGTCTTAGCTATACACTGAGAGAACAGAGTATGAGTCTTGAGGTCTAATCTAAGATCAAGCACTGACTCTGCCACTTACTCGACAAATTACTAAACGTCTTGAGTCTCAGTTTTCTTATCTATAGAGGAAATATCTATATTGCCTTCAAAAGTTCTTGTGAACATTTATGAGGCACTTTACATAAGTGCCTGCCCCAACTAATGGTAGGCACCCTTCTTACTGTTTTTACTGAGCAGACTTCTGGATCTAGGTAAGACCGTAGGCAGTTACCTCATTTATGTTCGCCAAGGATAAGTTGCTCAAGACGATTGCAATGTATTGACCGAGACACATGTGACTGGTGGGTAAGACCACATCCTTCTGTGTGTAATTGTTCTTCATATTAAAAGAAAACATTGGTGGTGAAGAATTTGGTATGCAGACATGTAGCCAGAAAATAAGACACAATGAAAACAGACGACGGACCCTTCACTTTATCTTCATAATTAGCCAAGGATCTTCCTTCACTTGAAGGAAAGGTGACACTTAAATGTATCTTTCTGTGCAGACTCTGGCTTGCACTAATGAGGTTCATTCTACTGCCCATCAGAAAGCATTCTTTATAGCCAATTAGCTACCACTGTGGATAAGTGCTGCAGTCTCCATAGTGACAGAGATGGTCCGTATTTCAAAGGAACCGATATCTTCAACTGAACAAAACCAATTGAATACAAATTTATTGAATACAATCTCCAAATGAAATAACCACATTCATAATTCTCATAACAGAAAGAGCACCATGTCTTTGTCCTGAAGCAAATCCTACTTTACGTGATATCGACTCCATTAAATTCATGTTGGTGCTGAGAAATTATGAAAGAGCTGTTTCCTGATTGAGGTTCTTTTCTGTAACTGATCTAAGCCCTAAAGTTTTTATTTTTATTTTGTGTATTGAGCAAAATATTGAATCAGCTCTTGTAGAAATATAAAACTTGGCACTACCATAATAAGTTATGACTTACTTTAATGTGCTTTTATAAAGGGAGCAACCTGCAAAGACTGGTATTATATTTACAGCATTTTCATTTATGATCCCAATGGAACAGTTGCACAATTCTTAATCCAAGAATGAAAGCTAAAATCTTCACATAACTTTACACTATTTCAAATGTTCTATACATGAAATATTTAGGAAAAGTTATTCTGAAGGTATTTTTCCCTCATCAGCAGTTTCTCTCATTTTTCCCCTGGAGTCCCTTAACAAGATATAATAAACTCTAGCATTCAAATGCATACACTGATGGGACTGCAATGAGGTTTTGATTTGAAGTTTAGTTATGTCCCTACAATTATGTCATATGTAACTATATTCATATGAAGTTTTTAAGAGGACACAAGAAAAACAATTATATTATGCAAGGGCTTTGGACATGGAACTTTTTATGAAGTTTGAGATTCCCATGCACATTTTGAGTTACATAATTATAATATTTCACTGACTATAGGTTTTAAAAAGAGTACCCTTGATAGTTACGTAGCTGTGGTTTCACACTGCTTCCTTGCTGCAGAGGTGGGTAGCTATGTACAGATGCTGTTCTTCCCACTTTCCCATTTAAAAATAAACCTCTAAAGTACTTGAATGCAAAAGCATTAGCTTAACATTTCATTAATAATTTCAATGCAAAAAAAGCAAAAGAAATATGAAATCACCCACGTAGAATGTGTTAGGTTCTTCAGTTCCTGTTATATTTGTATGATGGTGCTTAACTTAGAAAGGAAAGATTTAGATTATCAAAGTAGTATTCACCAGAAAAAAAGATAAGTTAACTTTTGTTTGGAAATTTCCAGAATGTGCATATTTTCTAAGCACTAAGGCTAGAAAAGATTTCCCATCAATATGTATTCCTGTGCTTGATATGATTGAAATATATATATTATAATTTTTGATTGTTATAATGAAATTATTATTCTTTTTGATTTTTATTATTACAATAGAACATTACAATACAGTATATATTATTTTATTAATGACTTTTTTAGTTGAGACTATGTCCCACATAGTAAATATAATACAAACATAAATATTAAAAAGTAAAGGGAACAAATATGCTGTATGATAGAAGATATAAGACCCAGTGTTTGATAGATCAGTAGGGTGGCTATAGTTTATAATAATCTATTATACATTTCAAAATAGCTAAAAGAGAATAATTTGAATGTTTTTAGCATAAAGAAAAGACAAATATTTAAGGTGATAGATGTCTCAAGTACACTGATTTGATCTGTACAAATTACATGAACGCATTAGATTATCACATGTACTGCAAAATATGTATATTTATTATGCATCAATATAAAATAATAATAATATTTTTTTTAAAAAAAGAATCAAACAGCAACAATAATCATTTCTGTGGAAACGCTCTCCTGATAAAATTGTTACTTAGCCTTCTTAACTTTTCTCAGGCTCAATTTCACCACTTATTTTGTGAATGAACTATGATGGAAAATATTTCAATTAAAGATATTCAAATGCACTATTCAAAATATTGTGATAATGAACACTTTATATCATGTGGATGTTGCTTATAAGAAATGTCGGTGCTTCTGGTTCACATGGTTACCCATCAGCATCAAAAGGAAAGGCACTGTCTTACTTTGTTTCTGTTGGTACAAAGGAATACCTGAGGCTGGGTAATTTATAAAGAAAAGAGGTTCTGCAGACTATACAAGAAGCATGGTGCCAGCATCTGCATCTGGTGAAGTCCTCAGGGTGCTTCCACTCATGGTGGTAGGAGAAGGGGTGTTGGGATGGACAGAGATCACATGGAGAGAGAAGAAGCAAGAGAGAGGGTAGGGAGGCATCAAGCTCTTTTTAACGAAACAATAAGTGAGAACTTGCTCTAGCAAGAGGACAGCACCAAGCCATCCACGAGGAATCCACCCCCATGACCCACACACTTCCCATTAGGCCCTACATCCAACACTGGGGATCAAATTTCAACATGAGTTTTGGAGGAATCAAATATCCAAACCATAGCAGACATTGAAATAACTGTCAGGGTTATTTAAAACCAGCCCACCCTCATCCAAGGAACTAAGGAACCTAGGACAGGGTGAAAACATTTTTAGGTGGATTCCAAAGTCAGATAGAGGCAGAAGGAAGCATTCTCAGCAAGTTTCAGTTTTATATGGAGTCTATTTAGCTGAACTAGAATGAGAGGAGAGAAGAAAATGGCCTCTTTTATCCCATATAAACTGAAGACAACCAAATCTACAGGTATATGCATATTAGCTAGAGATAAACTCAGGTTTGGGGTCCTCCTGAAAGATTCTCATTGCTGGAAAGCCATGATGCAGAAAGCTGTGGACGGGGCATTGACACTCCACATCTGACCCAGGTGCCCAGCCTAGGGAGAAGCCACTTCAGAGGTCCCTTACAGGTGCATGATACACAGTTTTATAGATGAATTAAGCATGTGACATTCTTCTTGCTTACTTTTGTTAAACCATGTTTCTCTGAAAGTGAAATTCATGACAACTTTCTACTGCATGTGTTCTATGGGTGCTTATCAATAAATCAGCAAGGATGCACAGAGCAATGATAAATAGAACAAAGGGACAGAAAGGAGGCAAATGCCCAACAGTTTGGTAAAATATTCAACCTCACAAGAAATATAACAAGCCGCAGGTGGGAGAAGGGCAAGAGTATGGAGACAGATCTCCCTGGTTTTGCAGATGGGTAGGAACTACTGAAAGTTGAAGGTAGAGCAGGAGCCTGAAAAATACCTGCCCACACGCCAGGTCTCACACTAAGCACAAGGTGGCAGCAGCCCAAAGCTGGAGGAATTTGAAATCTGGGGTGTGCCAAAAGTAACTATAGCAACAGGAAAACCCAACCCCAGCTCAACTAATGGACTCAACCACCCACACCAAGGGTCTAACACACAAAATGTGTGCCCATTTCCACTGCTATTTGACACAAATTGCCCAGTTTTCAATCAAAAATTATAAGACACAAAACTTAAACCACTGTCAACAGAAAAAGCAATAAATTATGGCCCCCATTACTTAAGCATTAGAAATGATATTTAGAATATGGAGATATTCTCCTGGTATGGTCTTTGAGTTAGGAAAAAAAAATCAGACACATACCTTCTCATGTTCATATAAATAAATAAATAGAATAAATTCCCAAAAGCATTACTCCAAAAAATAGTGCTTAACTCAGGTGATGAGGTTACATTTTTTAAAATATGTTTTTCTTTCTATTTTTATATTCCAGATTTAATGTATCATATTCATAAATTTATATAACAATATAAATAAGCTCCATCTACTGAAAACCTATATTAATGTAAAAGAAGCTTTTTTCATAATTTTCTGTTGTCTAAAAGGAAATTAGTTTGCTTGGCTACCAGAAGCTAAAAGTCACAGAATGCTTAAAGAGAAAGAGACCACCAATTAGTGGCCAAAATGTTTAATTGCCCTGCAATGGAAGGGCTGGACAAAAAAATATCCCAAAATATGATTTTTAATGATTTAAGTAATAGCAATGTTGTTGCTATCATCAATATCATCTGTTGAGCATTTACTAAGTGATATATATATATATAACATATATTAGCTCATCTGATACTCATAACTTTGTAAAATAAATACCAATATGATCTCTATTTTACAAATGAGGAAACTGACATCTAAGCTTTAAATATATGTAAAGCATTAGCAGTTATCAAACCCAATTAATATCAAGTAAATGAAAAGGAGCTGTCATTTGCTAATCATGTACCATTTTCTAGACTCTGGCCTACGTGTTTCAGATATGTCTTCAAAATAACTTTATAACTGAGACTCAGAGAGTTCAATCAACTTGCCCAAAGTCACACAGCTAGTGAAGGAGAGTGCCCAGATTCAAAGAGAAACCTAATCATGCTTCAAACTACAGACTCTTAACCCCCATGCTTCATAGACACGACATGGAAGGTGGTAGAGCCTGAGCATTTTACCAAGTCCATTTCTCAACATAACCTGATGCGCTTTATAGTATACTCATGATTTTTGCCATGGATTTGGATTCTGGTTTCATGAATCTTCTTTGCTTGCCTGGTTTTGACCCATTTTCATCCAGGCTTATTTTTTCACGAATTTTCTGATCTATGCTTCTCTCTCCTCAGGTCTCTAGGGCTGACCCAGGTTCACATCCAGCTTAAGCCAGTGTATTTCCTCTCCTGTGTCCTGTCTGGCACCATTTGGATCCCATGGCTAAAGGCCCTCTCCCCAATTTTGCTTCACTAGTTGCAAGCATAAACCTTGCCACCTATCTTATACCTAAAATCAATAAAGCAGTATGGTCTTTCAGTATTTGTATTATTTTGTTCTCAACATACTAGTAGTTTTTGTTTCTTTTTAATATTTTATTTTTATTAAAATTATGCACTTAGTTTTAGAAAGTCATAACATTCTATATAATTTAAAATAAGTGTCCATTGTGCTGAAGGACTTGGCGGGCTCTTCCACTCTGGAACCCGTAGTCTTCAACTTGAGAAATTTCCTTAGTTTATTGTTCTGATAAACTTCTCCCTGCTGTTTCTTAACACTATTTTCCCTAGAATTTGGTTAATTAAAAATAGATTTTCTGAAATCTTCATGTAATCTCCTTGCCTGGTTTCCCTGCTTTCCATCTTTTATCTTTCGTTATACTTTCTGGGAGATTTCCCCAATTTTATCTTCTAATCCCTTTACTAATGTTTTCTGTGTCTATGTCTTTCAAATTTCCAAGGGCTACTATTTTGTTCTCTGACTGTTTCACTCTTTTGTCTCCTATTCTTAGTTCCTAACTGTAACATCTGTTAACTTTCTGAGAATCCGAGCTACATCTTTTTGTGATGTTTTCACTGTTTCTGTTGCTTCTGAATCTCTTGTTGTATTGATGCCCCTTGTCTTCCACATCAGAGGGTTACTGTACTTTTGTTGATCCTTGGGCATTCTTCCTGGGTCCAGGTGGAAGGGGGAGGCCAGCAATCTTACCATTCAGTCTTAGACTTTTCACTGAATTCCCCTGTTTTCAGCAATTCCCCCTTAGCTGTGCCTGGGAGCGTCACGATGTTGACCATTCCTAAGTCTCCAGTTTTGGGCAAAGAGGTTTCTCTCTGCTTCTTATAGACCACCAACCAAATCTCTGACATACGTGTCCGCACTTTCAGAAGGTGTCCATGTGTCTGATTCCTAATCAGCACACACGGGCTTCCTGCACATCCATCACAGGCTTCAACTTTCTCTGGACATGATCCGGTCACTCACTTTTTCACTGGATTCTCAGTTTCCAAAATAATGGCTCCCTCATCCCTTTATTGTAAAGGGAGAAAATGGCAGTAAGTATGTGTTTTCAAACTGCCCCACCATACTGAAAGTCCTAATGTTTACTTTGAATTTCACATGTATCTGCATTCACAGAGAAAAACTATTACCCTTCAGTTGCAGGATGTTAGTGATAATAATATCTTTTATATGTTGCAAAACAGATCTAAGAGACTGATGCAATTATTACTCCCATTTTACAGATGAGGAAACTGAGGCTCAGAGGTTAAAAATATATCCAGTGTCACAAATCTTTTGACCATGTGATTTTCCACAAGACTAGAGTGAGAATTCAATTCCAGGTACTTTCACTTCAGAGCTTTTTAATCACAATAATATAATCCTTTTATCATAACTTAAAGGGACATATACATGTCACCAATAGCATTAGGAGAAATCAGTTTCTCTGCCAACCTGCAATACCTATTTCTCAACAGAGATGATCTAGAGCAAAAATCGGAGGCCTGTAATTTACATCTTAAGTAACAGTTGTTTCCTCATTAGACATTCCCACCTCTCAATGTAACCCAGAGGTGGCAGTGAGCATCCTCTGTTACCTAGAATCCTCATACTTTCCGGAAAAAAACTAGAAAATTATTCATAGTAAGGTAAAATGACTTAACCTTTCCAAGCCATTATATTTTTACTAAAACTACAAAGCGTCAAAGTAAATAATGATGGTAGATAGGTAACAAAATCTCTACTCCTTCATACATCCAGGCCTTTGCAAAGAGCCTCTGCAGCTCCTCCCATCAAGAGGTGCAGTCTATTTCCCTACACCTTAACTCTTGACTGGGCTTGTGACTTGCTCCTGCTGATGGAAATGGCCAAGAGTGACTACTCTAGCCCTTGCAGGCATCCTCTCTCCCTCTTGGACCCCTGCCTCTGCCCAGCTGGCTTGCCCAGGGTCAGAGACTCTGCAGAGCAGAGCCAGGTCACCCCGTTCTCCCAGCCAAGGCCAGGCATGGAAACAAGCCAGCCAGGAGCCAGCAAGAGCCACCCAACCCACATCTGACTGCTGCTGCAGAGAGCCCAGCTGATCTCAGCCAACATCTATGACTCACAGAACTGTGGGATAAATAAGTGGTTGTTGTTTTGGGCCATTAAGTTTTGAAATGGTTTGTAATGCAGCGCTACTGTGGTAATGGTTACCTGACGCAAAGGCCAGCGTGGTATCTCTGGAATGTCAAGTACTTCTACCTGTATGGCCTAGAATTGGGAATTCTTCCTCTCTAGAGTAAAGAAAAAGCTGAGAGTAATCCGAGATCCTTCCTAAAGCAGCTCTGTGCCTTCCGGACTGTCGTGCCAATGCCAGCGTGGCTTGCCATCCGGCTGCAGACGGAAGGCACCTGGCCCTTCCACAGCAGAGCACCCACCCTTCCTCCCTTGCCTCTGGGGTCGAACGTTGCACCTTTTCTTTATCAAGCAATATAAAATATTCACATCAACCATAGTATTTATCAGTTCATTTTGAAATAAATGTAGTGTTTCTCTGGAGCTCATCTAAGATATTTCAAGAAATACTATAAAATACATGTTTACTTTCTCTATGTCAATTTTGACACCAGGAAAGAAAGGTGTAAACTAGTTGTGGCAGAGACCACTACTTTTCTTCTAATATTCATTGGCCCTTCATTTTTTTTTTCTTTTTTGAGATAAGGTCTCATTCTGTCATGTGTTAGAGGGCAGTGGCATCATCATAGCTCACTGCAACGTCAAACTCCTGGGCTCCAGGAATCCTCCTGCCTCAGTCTCCCCAGTAGCTGGGACTACAGATGCACCCCCCGACACGACTTGCTAACTTTTCTTTCTTTCTTTCTTTCTTTCTTTATTTATTTTTTTTTGGTAGAGACAGGCTCTCACTGGTGCTCAGGCTGGTCAAACTCCCGGCCTCACGCGATCCTCCCACCTCTGCCTTCCAAAGTGCTAGGATTACAGCCCTGAGCTATCGCGCCCAGCCTCATTGCTCCTTCTTTTATCAGAGACTTCTTATATTACCAGAGTCACAACCAGCCAGGATAAAAACCACATCTCTTGGTCTCTACGGCAGCTGTATCTGGCCATAAGACAGCGTACGGGCCACTGGGGTATGAGCAGAAGGAAGGTCTGCTCCTTCCAGACGCTTTCTCTTCCCACTGGCCGGATTGAAAATGTGGGACGGAGCCTTCCTGGGTGGTCCACACCCAGGAGGGTGACCACAAGGGCAACACTCTAGACATGTGAAGCAACAAGACAGGAAGAGAATCCTGGTCTGCAGATGGCCTCGGGGTTGTGGGGGAAGCCGGGAACCAGTCCTGGGCTTTGCACCTCAAGGCCACCAGGTAAAAGGGAAATCAAGATTCTGCTTATTTGAAATAAAGTTTACCTTGAGTTTCTGTTACCCACAGCCAAACACACACCCCAATACTCCGGGTGCTACCTCAACTTCTCACAGAAATTCCTCCACTGAATGACAGTGTCATGTCACTTCCTCCATGCGTGTCAGTCAAAGCCCCATTCATTTACATAGTGCCTCTCCAAATTTGGAAAAAAGGTAAGCAAAGAAATTGATAACTTACCCCTCAGTGTCCTTTATGTAAAAATGCTGGTGTTATATTCTTCCTTGGAATTGGTTTTAGAAAGTATTTTAAATTTACCTTCTATAATTTTTGCAAGAAATAAACACCTCTATGACACATTCATTGTCCCATGTACTCCCGCAGACTAAAGGTAATTACAACCAAGTATTGTAATCTGTCTCGTTCTAGTCATGAAAATTTCCTATTTCTTCCATTTTCACCTTATTTATATCCACATTAAATGTCTTATCTTGTACTTTGATTTAATGAATAACATATTACAAATCTTCTGGGAAATAGGAAAACATTTTTAGTAACTAAATAAGTGCTAAACAGTGTACTACAGACCATAATTTCTGTAAGAGTTCAGAGGAGTGAGAAACAAATAATAAGCAAATTTCCTCACATGTGCCCAGAGAACACTTCTACTAACCTATATTCTACAGGAAAAAAAAATCTCTCATTAAAATTCTTGGAAAATATAATATTCTCTATTCATTTCCTGAAGATTCAAAATACCCATAGACATTAAAAACGACTCTGAAAAGATCTGCAGATAAGACTCTATTTAATAAAATAGTTCCCAAATTTCTTTGACCACAAATCTCTCTTTGTCTGTATGTAACCCGTCATTAGCATGCCCTAAAAGTCATGATTCTTGGAACACATTTTGGAAACCTGTTGAGATAAGGAAGTTTTCACAATGAAGGTCAAGTCTGAGCCTGTATTTTAAAAAACAGGTACGATTTACATAAGAAGTAGAGTCCAAAGAGGGTTTCCCAGGCAAGAGGAAATCACAAATAGGATTTCCAAACTGTTCATTCCAATAATATCGTTTGGCCATCTGTAGTACACTTGGATACACATCATGAACCATATAGTCTCACTGCTTAGAGACTTCACGCTGCTATGCAACAGAAACCTGAATGATGGGCAGACCGCTAAGCCCTGAGAATACAATGGTGAAAAGTAGGAACATGGAAGAGGCGGGGCACATAAATGTAACAAGGATGCAGCCTGCACGACTGATGCTGAAAGTCAGGGTGAGTGAAAAATGAGATCTAAGTTGTGGACAGCCGCCTCTAATTCAAGGAAATGATGCCAGTGAAGACTAGAGAAATGAAGTTGAATCCTAGAAGAAAATTTTAAGAAAGTTTAGTATCTGTTTAAATATTGGCACTTTCTTCACGGCGTATGGTCTAGAATTTATGTAAAACTGTATATTTAAAGATATACTCTGATTAAATAAAGTTAATACATTTTGAATGTAATATACACAAAATTATAATGGGATATCTTGTCAATAAAGGTAATTAGGTCTAGTACATGTCACGGTTTAAAAATGGCTATGGATTAGTGGGAATCATTAATTGCTTTATGAGCTCATAAGCTTCTCCAGTGTCAAATCCCAAATCCCCAGTGACAGCTGGATTTTTGATTGGGCTAAAGCAGCAAAGATGTGAAAAGGAAAGCAGACTCCTAAGCTGTGTAAAGGAAGCAGAGTCGAGGCGGTGACGAAGACACACATCGTTGGTGAGGTCTTTGTCTCTTTTCTGCACACCATTCTCCTTCCTAAGCATGTCCCCATCAGGGCTCAGTGGTGGAAAACAGTGCCTTCCTTCTACCCAAACCCCTTAGTCAGGGTACATTCTTTGATCTCTATGTGGTCATGCTTCCCCTTCTCACTTCCCTGTCAAATTGCATGTACTGAAGCATTAATACATGAGCTTAATTAAGAAATTAATTAGAGAAAAAGCAATATTGGTTAGCAACAGCTAAATGTCTATTTTTCTCAACAGAGTAACATCTTAATAAGAGCCTTACATATCTCCTGGACTTAATTGAATGAGAAATGCTAGAATTCTAGACTCTTTGGAAAGACCACAGTAGAGATCAGGGAGCAAGGGCCTTTCAGTATCTTGAAAGTCTAATCAGGTGGGCAGCTGCCTCTTGGGACTTTGCACAGACAGCTGCTCGGTCCTTCCTCATCAGCAAACACAGAAGCGAACCCCGAGGAGCTGCCTTCCACTGCACCTGTCTGTTGAATGGAGAGAGACAGCCATTGTTGGTTGATAGCAACAGAATTTCGTTTTTGCCTGTGCTCCTTAAATCCCACTCCCCGTGAGCCAGAAAATTTAATTCGATAAACATGCACTTCATACTTGGCGGGGGCAAGGCAGTGGGCTGGATGCTATGAGGGATGCAAATGTGAGAGGACCAAAAACTCTCTTCAAGGCACTTGCAGGAATATATGAGGCCTGGAGAGCTCCTGCTGTACCTTGTACTTGCTTCTGTCATTGCAGGTATGGGGACAAGAGCACAGACTCTCAAGTCCAACTGCCTTGATTCTGTTAACCCAAGTAAGAGACTGAGACAAAAGTCTCAATCAATCAAGGTTTATCAAGTCAAGGTTGAGGCCGTGCCAGGGAAAAACATGAACTACACACAAGCTGTGGCTGTTTTTTCTGAATGCTGGAAACTAGCATTTTAAAGGCATACAGAGAAGGAATGGAGGTGGGGGTGCTGATGAGGCAAAGTGGTTACATCTTGTGAGGTCCAGGAAATCTACATTTTACACAAAATAAGGGGAATGTTAGAAGGGAAAAAGGAAGTGAAGGACCCATCAGTTATGTAGATGTCCCTGCTTAGGTGGAAGAATGTTTGACTCTGTGTGTCTTCAGTTTTGTTATCTGTAAAGATAAACTTGTAATTCTCTATTAATGTGGAATGGAATAGGCTTTGGTTTTAGGTGCTAGACATAGTTGCAATTTGCAAGTCCTTGTTTATGGGAGGTCAGCTAGGAATTTCCTTAATGCGTGATCTGTGGGGGCCAGTTCTTCACAGGTGCCTGAGGCCTTTACCTTCTCTTTTGCATAAAGAGTTGGGGGTGGCCCCGAGATTTTGATTTTCTTTTTATATTCCCCCCCTTTCTTCAAAATTTTTTAGAGAAAACATTGTAAAAGACGTGAGTTTATGGTTATATTTTTTATTTAATCCCACATCACTAGGAAGGTTCGTTTTTAGGAGATCATGTCCCTCGGAGAGGAGAAAAATTAAGCCAAGAAGGATCAATGTCAAAAAAATTGTAGGTAAAACTCAAAAATGACAGGAAAGGCTAGAATCTATGATGAGTTCACTATATTTTTTCTGAAACATAATTCTCTCTCTCTAGTTTCTCATTTTTATTAATGAAAATCATAGTAGGACAAATTTATTTGCAATATTAATTTTGGTCTGATTATTTGCATAAGATACAGCAGGAATAGTTATAGGCCATGTAGGCTTTTTCTTTCTTTTCTTTTAACAGAGAGAGAAAAAAAATATGAATAGAATACCAGGAATAAAAGAAAGGGCCATCAATAAAGATTTCACATAAATCTAGTCCTGGATAAGATAGAGTAAGCAACCTGTCTGTACCACTAAATGCAACTATAAAAACTGAACACCCTGCATGGAGCTGCTATTTGAGGACCCTGAACACTAAACACCAGCAGGCAGATAGGAGAAGGGAAGAAGACCAGAATTAAAGGAGAGCCCTCTAGTTTTAGCTTAAAGAGTGGGAAAGGGAACTCCCCATGTTCAGATAAAGTGAGGAAATCCTCAGGTTGTTTTTCCTTTTCTCCATTCATTTATATCCTATACCCTAAAAAATCATTTGATGGTGGTAGCAGAGATCCTAGTTGGAGTCTACATGAAACAAAACTCTAAAAGAAAAGAAAACTTGGTGAAGATGGCAGGGCAAAACACGACTGCTTTTTTTTTTTTTTTTCATGCATGGCTTATACCCATGTCACTTGGGAATAATCACAAAATTGTGTGGCAAAGCAGGATAACTAAAGCTCCAGCTTTCTAGCCAGATAACTGAAAATGGAAACCCCAGATAACCAGAAATATTAAGGAGAAGGAAGAGCTTTAAAAAGCAACACCATGAAGTCATTTATGAACTCCTGGTTCTAGTCAGGAGTATTTGAGAAATGAATTAACGAATAGAACACTGTCCAAGTCACAGAATAACTATTAGGTGACACACACAAGAGAGATTCACATAACACCACAAATGTATTAAAGAATGAACTGACACTGAGTCATAACACACAGAAGGGAGAAACTTGTGGTATGAGTCTAGCCAGGTTGATTGCCCACTAAATATTATCATGTTTACTAGAATACTCATAACATAATATTCAGAGCATCTAGGATAAAATCCAAAGTTGCTCATCATACAAAATCCAAGAAAATCTCAACCCACCTGAGAAAAGACAAGCAGCAGAAACCAACACATGACACAGATGTTAGAATTAGCTAAAAAAAAAAACACTTTACAGTGACTACTATACAAATGGTCCAACAAATAATAATAAATGTTCTTGAAATGAATGGAAAAATAGAGATTCTAAGGAAAGAAACATTTAAAAAAACACATAGAGCTCTATAACTGAAAAATACAATAACCAGAATAAAAAAACTCACTGGATGAGCTCAATAGAAGATTGGAAATGACAGAGGAGTCAGTGAACTTGAAGATAAATCAATGGAAATGGTTGAATGTAAACCAAAGAGAGAAAAAGATTGAAAATGAGCTGGACTTCAGGGACCCAAAAAACAGTAACACTCATGTCTAATATTCAAGCCATCAGAATCCATTAAGTAGAGGAGAAAAACTGGTGCCAAAAACATATATAAAGAAATAATGCCTGAAAACCTTCTGAGTATGGATCCTGATAAAACTCTACAGATTCAAGAAGCTCAGTAGACCCCAAAGAAGGAAAGACCAAAGAAATCTATGCTCAGACAAATCATAATCAAGCTTCTGAAGACTAAAAACATAGTAAAAAACATCAAAAGAAACCAGGGACAAATAATGCATTACCTTTCAAGGGTCAGCAATTTCAATTACTGTAGATTTCTCATAAGAAACTATAAAAGCCAGAGGAATTGGCACGAAATTGTTTAAATTCTAAAATAAAATTGTCAACTCATAATTCTATTTTCCATGAAGATAACCTCCAGAAATGAGAATAAAATAATGACCATATTAGTTTTCAATGGCTGCCATAACAAAGTATCACAAACTAGGTGGCTCAAACAACAGAAAGTCATCGCCTCACAGCTCTGTAGGCTGGAAGTCTGAAATCAAGGTTTCAGCAGGTTGGGTTCTTTCTGAGAGCTATGATGGAAAGATCTGCTCCATGCCTCTCCCCTTGGCCAGTAAATGACCACCTTCTCCCTGTGATTGTTCACATGACCTATGCATGTCTGCCTTTTTTGTCTAAATTTTCTATTTTTATAAGAATACCAGTCATATTGGATGAGGGCCCACCCTCACCCTCATGACCTCATTTTAACTTGATTATCTTTGTAAAGACCCTATCTCAGACAAGGTCACATCTGCGTTAATAGAGGTTACGACCCAACATGTCTTTTGGGTGACTACAAAATTCAACCCATAATACAGACATTCTTGGATAAAGGAAAATTAAGAGAATTTTTTGCCAGACCTGCTCTAAAAGAATTTCTAATGAAAGTTCTTCAGACAGAAGGTAAATGAGACCAGAAGAAAATGTAAGATATCTGGAATAAAGGACTAACAATAGAAATCATAAGTATCTGGGTAAATATAAAAGACTATTCCTCTCCTCTTTAGTTCTTTACAATGTATTTGACAGTTGAAACAAAAAATTCAACATCATATGTTGTAGTTTTTAATGTATATAAGTAAAATATATGGCAACTATAAAATAAAGGGGTGAGGGTAAAAGAAACTATATGCAGTAATGTTTCTACATTCCACTTAAATGGTAAACTATTAATTCTAAGTAAACTATAAAATGTTAAGTATATATATATATATAGTAATCCCTAAAGAAAATACCATACAAACTAAACAAAGAGCTATAATCAAAATTGTAATGAATATATTAAAAATAAATTCTTAAAAATATTTAAATAACTCAAAAAGAAGACAGGAAATGGGAAACAGAGAAACAAAAAACAAGGGTACAAACCCAAACCAAATAATAAATGGTAGATCTAAATCCAATCATATAAATAATTACATTAAGTGTAAATACTAAAAACAACAATCTAAAGACATAGATTATGAGAACAGATTTTAAAAACATGACCCACCTATATGATGTCTACAGAAAACTAACTTTAAATATGAATAGTTTAAAGTAAAAAGTATGTAAAAATATATACCATGCAAACACTAATCAAAAAAAAATTGGAGGAATAACATCAGTAAAAAAGTGAAGTGTAGGAGGCTCCAAGTTCTCATTTCTTCACAGAAAAATTGAAAGAACAACCAGAAGCTGTCTGAACAATTCTACAAACTTTGTAGAATTTCTGGGTAACAGTCAAAGGTTTACTGAAACCAAGCAAATGTCCAATAAAGAAAAAGCCACCTTCACAATGCAGGGGAAGTTTTGTGAGGCTCTTACTCACCCTTGCTCAACCCCTCTCCCCAGCATGATGGCAGAATTGGATTGGTGCAGGTGGCATCCCAGTTTCCAGCCCCTCCCTACAAATCAGAGCTTGTAGAGCAGACCTTATTGGCAAATCATTGTGTACCTCTCTTCTAATATGTCTGATAAATACCTAAAGGACTTATGCAAGGCACCCATTTTGCATAACTTGGAAAACAGGCAAGAAAAGTGGCAGGAACTACTCATAAAAGCTACAAGGCAGACTACATACCTACAGATGTCTGGGGCAAAAGACTGTAAGTAGAAACATACAAGAGGCCATGAAGCCCTGAAGGAGACATCAAAGAAGAAGCTGAAGTGAGACTCTTCAGGAAGTTAGGATACTTAGAAGCAGCTGGATATAAGGGGGAATTTTAAAAAGCCACACACATATCTAGGCAAGACACATGCTCAGAAAAGTTCTGGAATACCTTAAGGCTTCACCTTGGACTGATCCCTAGGCTAAGAACAAGCCAAGGTAATTGGTGAAGGAGTGTGCAGCATAGAGCCAAGCTGAAAAGATTAGGAGAGGGGGTTATTCTCTCTTTTTCTTTCTGGTGTGTGTTTGTTTGGTATTATGTTTGTTTCAGGTCTTGGCATTCAAGTAAATTTCTGTCAAAACACTAGCTGAACACAAGCTAAACACGAGCTAAAAGACTTTAATGTCTCAAAAAACCAAATGGACTACTACAGCACTGAACAATCAAAAAAAAAAAAAAAAGAAAATGTGATTTCTAGGTTACCACATTATAATAGTCAAATATTCAGTTTTCACATAATAAAAAATAGGGTATACAAAGAAACAGAAAAACATGACTCATTCAAAAGAGCAAAATAAATGTCTATTAATTAAAATAAATTAACAGAAACTATCCCTGAGGAATACCAGACCTAAGTACTTTAAAACAACTGTCTTAAATATGATCAAAAATTTAAGAAAAAAAATGGGCAAAGAAGAACTAAAAGAAATCAGGCAAACAATATATGAACAAAATTAAAATACTTACAAAAAGATAGACACTATTCAAGAAACTAAACAAATCCTGGAGCTGAAAAGTACAATAACTGAAATTCAAAAATTCACTCCAAGGGTCCCACTGCAGATTTTACCAGGTGGAAGAGAGAATACAAAAAAATTGAAGATACCTCACTTAATATTATTGAGTCTCAGGAGAAATAAGAAAAATGAATAAAAATGAAAGAGCCTAAAGTACTTTTGGAACACCATCAAGTGGACCAATATAAAAATTATGAATTCCCAGAAGAAGAAGAAAGGAAGAAAGAGAGAAAAGTCTATTTCAAGAAATAATGGCTGAGAACTTCCCAAATTTGATGACATACATGTATCTACAAATAAAGCTCAACAAACTCCAAGTAGAATGAACCCATACCAAGACACATTATAATCAAACTGTCAAAAGACAAAGACTGACTCTCAAAAGCAACAAAAGAAAAGGAACTTACCACATACAAAGGATCCTTCTTAAGATTTTCGGCCGAATTCTCATCAGAAACATTGGAGGCCAGAGGCAATGGGCTGATATATTTAATATACTAAAAGAAAAAAGCTATAAACCAAGAATTCTATTTCTATCTGGTAGAAATGTCCTTCAAAAGTGAGGAAGAAATTAAGACATTCCCAGGTAAACACCAGCTGAGAGGGTTTGTTACCCCTAGACCTGCTCTATTACAAATACAACAAATGCTAAAGGAAGTCCTTCCAATTGAAATGAAAGAACTACATATTAGTAGCTTCACTAGGGAATTGTATTAAACATTTAAAGAAGAATGAACACCAATCCTCAAACTCTTCCAAAAATTTTAATAGGAAGAAAGACTTCCTAACTCATTCTAAGACTAGCATTTCCCTGACACCAAAGCCAGACAAAGACACTACAAGAAAAGCAAACTATAGACTATTGAACTTCATCAAAATAAAAATTTTGGGGCATCGAAGTACAGTATCAACATAGTGAAAAGACAACTCACAAGTTGGAGAAAATATTTGCAAAGCATATATCTGATAAAGGATTAATATCCAGAATTTACAAAGAACTCCTGTATCTCAGCAAAAAACCCAAAAATCCAATTTAAAATGGCAGAAGACTTGAAGAGGCACAAATGAGTAATAAGCATATGAAAAGATATTCAACATCACTATTTAGTAGGAAAAAGCAAATCAAATCCATGAAGAAATACCACTTCCCACCCATGACTCAGGATGGCTATTACCAAAACAAAAACAACCAAATAAAACCCAGCAGAAAACAACTAGAATTGGCAAGGTTTGTGGGAAAAAATTGAAACCTTCCTGTATTGTTGGTGGTAAAGTAGAATAGTGTAGCCACTATGTAAGACAGTATGGTGGTTTCTCAAAAACTTAAATATACAATTACCTTATGATCCAGTAATTCCATCTCTACATATAAACCAAAAGAATCAAAAGCAGCAACTTGAACAGGTATTTGTACAGTCCTGCTCCTAGCAGCATTATTCACAATACCCAAAAGGTGGAAGGAACCCAGATGTCCATCAACAGATAAATGGGTAAACAAAATGCTGTATATACATGTAATGGAATATTTCTCAACCTGAAATAATCAAAAGGGTCACATTACAATTTTACAGAGTCTATTCAAGTGAAAAGCTCAGAATGGCCATTCCAAGGGTGCACCACTCCAGAGAAATGGTGACAGTGCTCTGAAGCTTCATCTGTATTTACAGCCTTTCCCCATGGTTCGCTATCCACCCCCAATCCCTCCTGCCTAGTCCATGGAAAAATTAGCTTCTGTGACACTGGTCTCTGGTGCCAAAAATGTTGGGGACCACTGGTTTAATGGGTCCAGATTTTTTGTGTGAGATGATGAAAAATTTCTGGAGATGGATAGTGGTGATGGTCACACAACAATGTGAATAGTACACTTAAAAAGTAGTTAAAATGATAAATTTTATTTCATATATCTCTTACCACAATAAAAAAAGAAAAAATCAAAAAATTGTTTTTAAATTATAAAAGAAAAAAAGAAAACTCATGTGATTATATATTACTTCCAACCAAAGATAATTACAAATGACAGAGCAAACTTACAAAGGATAAACAGATCTATTCACCAAGAAAGCATAGCAATCCTAAATGTGTATGCACCTAATAGCAGAGATTCCAAATAGATGAGCCCAAATTTGACAAAACTAAAGTAGAAATTAAGCATCATCAATTAGAGTTCGAGATTTTAATATTCCTTTCTCAACAATAGTTAGAATTCATAGACAGAAAGTCAGCAAAGATATAGAACTAAGCAACATCAACAATTAGCTGGATCTAATTGGCATTAATGGAACAATTGTTCAACAGCATCCAGACTTCAGAAAACACTGAGGGTCAAACAGCTCAAGTTCTTCAATAGATACATTATAAGGGAAAAAGGGGGACAGAAATGTAATTTGTAAATTAAAAGATACTTAAGCCACATTCAAAAAATGGACTAAACTATGATATTAAGGATTGTATAATTGGTTGAAAAACATCCTAAAGAAACAAAAGAAGTATCAAATTCAGGATAATGGCTATTTTGGAGAAGGAATTGATAAGGCTGTGATTGAGATCAAACGTATGGAGCAGATGCTAAGGTACCTGAAGAAGTTCTATTTCTCTACCTAATGGTTACAGGTGTTTGCCTTATTATAATCTACTAAACTCTACAAATTTGTTTTAGTGTCATTTTTCTGTATTTGTATTTTATTTTAAAATAAGAATATTTTTTAAATCACTGTAATAGCTCTACTTCTGGGTAAAATAAAATAGCTTGCAACAGACCAGCATGCCCACAAAAACAACTAAGAAAGCTAGATAAAATGTAAAACAAAATAAAATCAAATAAACAAAAGTAACTTCTGCTTGAAGGCATTGGAGAACTTCCAAGGCAAATAGGACCTCAGAGGCCAACATCCTATGGTGACACAGAGATGGGATGATATTCTGAGCCATTCTTTTTTCAGGGTTTTTACCAATTCTTAGCATGAATCCAAGCAGAGGTCCCAGTCAGGGGACACTAGTAGGAGGCAGAGAAGTCAGCCGAAATTTTGGCCATCCCAGTTGGCTAGAGAGAGAAAAATCAGAGATCGGGGATGCCAAAGCATCCACGTGGGGTGTAGAACCCTAGCGGGAGGAAAATATAAGAAAGTGAGCCTGACATTCTGATACTTCTAAATTCTTGAACTGCTTAAAGCAGGAAAATAAGAACCTAGGTAGAAAATTTATGAATGGTAGAGAGATGTTTTCTACAAAACAGACGAAAATTTAAGGTCTTCCAAAGAGGAATAGATCTAGTAAGCAAGGCCAGATCCTCATTTCAAAGCCTGGGCAACTACAGCTTAATAGCAAAGATGAATCATTGGCTAACAAAGCCTTACAAAAACTGCAACTTAGTTCTGGTCAGATGAAATAATGATCATATTAAAGTAATTTGTAATTAACCCTCTCTGAAAGAAGATAATATCATCTAGATCCTTTACAATTTATTATACACAATGTCCAGCATTCAGTCACAAATTATGGGACTTCCAAGAAGCAAAGTGAAAAGTCAGGCAACAAAAATACATACAGAAGACCCAGTTGCTTGAATTAGCAGATGTGAGTTTAAAATAGCTGTGATTAATATATTCAAAAAATAAATGACATGTTTAAGATTTAATTAGAGAACTGGAATTTACAAAAAAGAATCAAGTTTAAATTTTAGATTTAAAAAATGAAATAACTTAAGAACTCAATAGTTGGGCTTAACATCAGATTGGACAACATAAGAGAGGATTAATGAACAGGTAGATAACTCAGTAGAAAACACCCCGATTGAAGCACAGAAAGCTAAAAGCATAGAAAATACAGAAAAGAGTGTAAAAAACATATAGAACAGGGTGAAAAGTTCTAATATACAGGCAAATAGAGTCCCAAAAGCACAGCAGAGAGTAAACCAAACAGAAACAATATTTAAAGAGATAATTGCCAAGAATTTCTTAAAACTGACTGACGATATCAAATTGTGGGATTAAGAACCCCTACAGACCTAAAGCAAGATAGATACAGAGAAAATCGTACCTAGAAACATCAGAGTAAAACTACTGAGAAACAGAGAAAATGAAAATCTTAAAAGCGGCCAGAGGGAGGGAAATGATACACTACTTTAAATGAAATAACAGAAACATTCCTAGTTGATTTTGCAACAGAAACAATATAATACAGAACTCAATGGAATGACATCTTTACCATCTAAAGTGCTAAAAGAAAACAACAGTAAACATAGAATTCTGTACTCAGTAAAAAGTAGCTATCAAATGTGATGGGAAAAGAAAACCACTCAGAGACAAACAAAATCGAAGAATATATTGCCAGCAGACCAACAGAGAAAGGTATATTAAAGTTAGTTTTTCAGAAAAAAGGTACATGCTCCCCGATAGGAACGTAGAAAGGCAGGAAGAAATAAAGAGCAACAGAAACGGTATGTGTCTGAGTAAATATGAACGAATGACACCTGTACAGAGCAACAATTATTATTGTACTGTTATGTTTTATGATGTCAAAAATAAAGCTGGACACCAGTTAGAGTGGTGAGAACAGATTTTAGTCAGTACTAGCTATTGCAATAGGGAAAAGAGTCCAGCCTGGACTGAACTCAACTTTGATTTGCACAGAGGTCGCTGGAGAATGAATGAGGAGGGAGACGGTTGAGCCGGGCCTCGGGAGGGTCAGGGAAGTGCAAAAGTACAAAGTTTGGTCAGTATAAACAAGATTAGGCCAGCTGTGTCTGCTAGCTAGAAATTACTGAAGTGAGGAGTCTATCCTCCCACGGGGCTAGGAGACAGAGGCCCCATCCTCAGGTATTGGCTGGTACAAATGAAATTTTTTTTGCAGTCTTCAGTTTTCCCAAGCAGGCACTTTAAAGGAAGAGAAGGTCATCTTTAGGATGTGGTCTCCAGCTGTTAGAAACTGCACTAGTGTTTGCTGAGGTCTTTATAGGCCAAGTTTCAAGCCTAGTCCAAAACGGGGCTCAGGGGAGCCTGGCTAGAGTTTGGTCAAGGAGAGAATCTATCAGGGAGGTTTATAACATGCAAAACTGAAACACATGATAACAGTAACAAAATATGGGAGGAATGTGGCATTCTAATGTCCTAGAGTTTTCTGGGAAGTAATAAAAGGGCTAACATGTTAAACTACAGTATCAAGGATAAGTTTGGCTTTTGTTTGTTTATTTATTTATTTACTTATTTATTTTGAGACAGGGTCTCTCTCTGTCACCCAAGCTGGAGCACAGTGGTGCGATCATAGCTTATTGCAGCTTCAAACTCCTGGGCTCAAACGATCCTGCGGCTTCAGCCTCCTGAATAGCTGGGATTATAGGCACACGCCACCATGACCCACTAATTTTTTACTTTTTGTAGAAATGGGGTCCTGCTATATTCACCAGGCTGGTCTCCAATTCCTGGTCTCAAGTGATCCTCCTACCTTGGTATCACAAAGTGCTAGGATTGCAGGCATGAGCCACCGCTCCCAGCCTGCAAAAGATACATTTTATTTTTAGGGTAACCACAAAATATCAGTAAAAGAATATAAATAGCAAGTCAATAAAGGGTAAAGATTGAATTTAAAATACTTCATTGTTTCAAAAGAAAGCAGGAAAAGAAAGAAAAAAAACATAAAGCAAGAAACATGAACAGAAAATAATATAAATACAAGTAGAACCCCATAAATATCAGGAAATGTAAATTCATGAATGATCAAATTAAAAGACAAAATTGTCAGGCCAGATTTCAAAAATCACCAAACTCTAGAGTGCTTAAAAGGGAAACACAGCATAAGGAGAAAGAAAAGCTGAAAGTAAAAGGATAGAAAAAGACAATATATGTACCAAGCAGAAACCAATTACATATCTTTCTTTACACCTGCTTCTAACAGTTAAAATGTAATTAAATAAAAAATAACATTCAAAATAGAAACCAAAATGTAATATACTTTGGAAAAAATTGTAATTTTATGGGAAAATTATAAAAATGACAATCAAAGACCAAAAAAACCCTCCTAACTAAATGGTAATATACATTATTTTTATGGACGAGAAGATTCACTATTGCAATGATATCAATTCCCCCAAATAACTTATAAATTCCACGCATTTTTAAACAAAACCCCAACAGGATATTTCATGCAATTTGACAAGCTGTTTCTAAAATTTATACAGCAGAGTAAAGGGTCAAGAAGTATGAAAAGTATAAAACACTCCTGAAAAACAATGAAATGAGATACTTACCCTACAATAGATTGAAGCTTTTAATAACACAGTGTGTATAAGTACAGAAAATAGATAAATGACCCAACTATACAGAATAGAGTCTAAAATTAGACACATGCATAAATTAAAGCCTATTATATTTCAGTGCTATCATGGCAGATCATGGAGAAAGAAGAAAATTTTTTAAATGCTACTGGGCATGAGGTAAACATGATATCTTCCTTTCCCCATACCTATTTATCCTCATTCATTTCCTGTGATACCCCTGCTTGAAAATTATTTTGAAAATTTAGGTATCTAAATATGCAAATGAGAAATCTGTCAACTTAATTTCATGCTTTTTAAAGTAGAAGTAGAACTTCTACTTTGTAAGCAGTCTTTCATGTAGGCCAGGGTTTCAAATCTAGCTCGACCACTTATTAGACGGATGATGTAAATTGGTTGCTTAATTTCTCTTAAGTTTCCATTTCTCTATCTGTAAGAATAGGTTAAATATATTGTAATGAGATTGAAGGTTGAAGAGAGTCAGAATATGTAAGGTACCTACACACAAGGGACACCACCAGAAATGCTATTTCCCTTTCTCCTCTTCCTCCGGTTACGAAGCATTTCCCTGGCAAAGCTGCTTTGTTGTGCTACCATTTGTAAACACAGCGTCATTAACTTTGAAGAAGGTGAGTATCAGATATCATATGGATGAGGTAGTTATATTGACCCATTAGCACATGAAATTATCACTACAATAATTGCAGCAATCACGTTTGCATCCTTAAAATTATACAAATATCTGAGAAACTCTACTAAAATCTACAGAAATGATATTTTTCTTATATTTTTAATCTATTTATTAGAAAATAAATTTTAAATGTTTCTTTCAACTCAGATTTGAATTCAAACAGAACTCAAATGTTCCTGTAGGAAACTAAAACTCACAGATCCTATGATGAGCTTTTAAATACAACTTTCTTCACCACTCACAAAATAAAAATTTTTGTTTTCATCACATCTACTGTGATGGTTAATTTTATGTGTCAATTTGGCTAGCTGTGTAGTGACCAGTTGTTTGATCTAACACTTGCCTAGATGTTGCTCTGAAGGTATTTTTTAGATGTAATTCACATCTAAATCAGTAGACTTTGAGTAAGATTTTCAGTGAGCTTCATCCATTCAGTTGAAGGCCTTAAGAACAAACACCAAGGTTTCTTGAAGAAAGAATTTTGCCTCAAAATTGCAACATGGAAATCTCACCTGAGTTTCCAGCCTGTAGATTTTGGACTCAAGACTGAAACACCAACTGTTGCCTGCATTGTCAGTCTGCTGGCCTGTTCTACAGATTTCAGACCTGCCAGGCCCTATCTGTCTGTCTATCTGTCTATCCATCTATTTCCTACTGGTTCTGTTTCTCTGGAGAATCCCAACTTATACATCTACTGATTTACAATGAGAAAAAAATCTTAAAAATTAAAGTTGAACTTGATCGAATGACTTTGAACCAGATTCTAATTTTATGTGATTAAATATAAATTTTCATGTATAATATGGCAATTCTCATAAATTGACACTATAAGATACTACAGCATACTGATTCTTCATTTTATGCACTCTAATACAGTTTTTCTAAAAAGTCAATACCAAGGAAAAACTCTTCTAGGTATTCATCAAATTTGTAAAATTACATTTGAATCTTTCTTCATTATCTTTTATTAGATATGGTTTCTCCAGTGATAACGTACCATGAGTTTTCTGTGGCTAACAATCTCCCATTAGCATATGATTACACTAACAGTAGGATAGTACTAACACCTTTCAGATAACTAATGGTCCGCAAATGATTATAATTTTGCCTGCTGTTTTTAATAAAATCATTACTAATATATAAAAACATAACATCTGACCTCTATCAAGAAAAAATGATTCCTAATTTCTTGGAGTATGCATGTAAATGAGATTCATATTTCACGGTGTTTGTTGGATGAAGAATTTAAATAATCATCCTCAAAACCCCATAAAATGAAACATTTGCAAAGTCATCATAGGAATTTACAACCTGCTTATAGATTGACAGTGAAATACATTATGGGTTTTCCCCCAAATTTGCTGAATAATGTAAGAGGAAATGATGAAATAATTAACCTTCTACATTTGTAGATGCTAGGATAATAATTTAAAAGGTGTTAGAAATTAAAACTACTTCTGAATAATGAAATTTCCAGAAATATCAACTTTCATATGTGATCTTAACAATTTTTTTATCATTCTAAAGTTAAAGTAGATTTCATTTATTTAAAAATATAAATAGATAGAGTCTGACGTCAATTAACTTTGTATCTTAGTCATGTTAATAATCTGTATGGTAGTTAGTAGAAACATCTTTTATTGCTGGTTTTAAATTAAACATTTTAGGTGTCTGAGTAATCCAAGTGAGAATAACTATCACCAATTGCCATGACAGTGACAAAATTGCAGTGTAACCTCTGTGGGTGTTTTTGAGCTTCCAAGCCTGGTTATTGACCACATCTCTCTGAAATCCATCTCTTCTCCACTGCTAGTCACTTCCTTAAAGCCCTCATATCCTGACTGGATGGTTCAAATAAGTCCCACACAAATCACTTGCCTCCACATTTTCCCTTGCCAATCCATTTTCCACCCTCCAGCAGAATTACTTGTTTTTCCCCAATCTCAGATGGAACCATGTCATTTATTTCCTGATCAACCTTCTTCAGTTTCCATTGCCTACGAGATAAATCCTTTAGTGCGGCATACAAGATGCTTCATAACTTTTCCCCTGCACACTTGGTAAACATTCTGGCACTGCTCTCCAAGACACTTCATTATCCAGGACGATGAATGTATTTTTTTGCACACATGGCAAGCTTTCTCATGTCTCTGTGCCTTTGCATGGAATATTCCCTCTCTCCCCCAAACCCTTCCTCATCTTCTCTGCTGACAAACACTATTCATACTTACAAAGCTTTCCTTGACATACGTTCCCTGAGCAGTTTGTCACCCTCTTTTCTGTGTGCCCATAGTACTTTTGTTCATGTCACTGTGATAGTACTTATCAAATTGTGCATAATTAATGCATACCTATCTCTTTCCACCATGAGATAGTGAACTCCCAGTGATAGTCCACCGCCGGAGTGGTCAACCCCTACCCTGTATGAACTGACAAAACAACTTTCTCTGATGTAAGTTCAAGCTTGCCTCAGGTAAAGGACTTTTTAAAGAGAGAATATAATGACTATTCTAGACTGTAGAATAGTTTTTAAAATTTCAGTTCCGGTGACAATTTAAGACCCCATGTTCCTGATTAGCTTCAGTTTATCTCGTCAGGCCAAACTGGTCCCCCACCAGAGCTCACCTGGCCCCTCCTCTCCGTTCGTGCTGGTCTACATCCTGCCCACTCCTCAAGACCCATTGTTTGAAAGACACCCTTCCCCAAGAGTCCAGCCTGCATTTGCCTCTTTCTTAACTCACTATTTATAATGGCGATCCAACATGTGACATAATTAATCATTTTCTAATTATTGTGTGCAAACTTTTTTTTTTCCCTAAACAAGCTCAGATGATCCCTCAGGAATGAATCATACTCTTACTTCTTTAGGAAACCCTGTTGCCCTGATCCCCCTCGTACCTAGAATGTGCCAGACAATGAGATGTCCCCAAACAACTTTTGACAGATTGGGTACTAATGAATGCATACTTTTTAAAAAGCACTTTTAGAAATACTGGACAAAGGATTTTTTTTTTTTTTTTGCCTTGAACCATTATCATAGTTCTTCTTAAACAGATCTGTAAAAACTTAAAAGAAAATAGGGGAAAACAGTTTTAATAAATATCTGAATTCTGAATCTATGCTTCCTGAAATAGCTCATTTTCTAGTTCATGAAGCCTGCTTATGGGAAGTAAATACAATTTATAGAATGGAATTTTGTATTGCACAACCTAATAAGCTATGATTGCAATGAAAAAGCCTCACAGAGGCCTCAAAAGTAATTTACAAAAAACATAAAGTCTTCTAGAGGGATTGAGAGTTCTTGGATACTTTTCCATGAACCTGAAATAGTCTTCACTGATAGCATGCACACAATACATTTCTGTGAAATATCACTATTTATTTCCATCATAGCCAGAACACATCCACAAGAAGTATATTCAGAAAACTAAACTCACACTGATATTATCTTACATGGATACTATGGGATTTTGTCTTGATGAAGGCATTCCTCAGATAGAAGGGGAAAAGAACAATACGCACAGTGCATCAGCTTGGTTTTGTTAATGTAGATATTTTCCAACAGAACTTTTTGATTGCCAAATATATATCACTGTGCCTCTTTAATTTGATATGGGCAATGAACTTGATGTCTGAGAGGAAAAAAGGAAAATCTGATTAATTGTCTCAGCTCTGACTTTACTTAGCTGTGTGACCTCGGTCAGATCATTTGACATCTCTGCGTCTTAGTTTTTTTTTTTATGTCAAGATATAAATGGACTCCATCCACTACACTATTTACACAATTAATATGAGAATATGGTATTAGAATATAAGAAGATATGTAAACATTCTTATAAAATGTTAAACTAATAAATATAAATGAATGTAAATTATTGTTACTCAGACATCCCAACATTCAAATTTAACTTATGTAATTTTTTGAAATATTAAAGAAATGACTTTTGATGAATGTTTCTTGAAGATGAATGTTTCAAACTTGATTAATGTGCTGAGGTTTGGTTTATGTTTTAAAAAGCCTGTGAGGAGGTCAAAAAACGATGAGTCAATTAGAGCTAATTTGGTCTCCTCCTACTCTGCTTGTCCAGTGTCTACAAAGTCAAGCCAAAACGCTCTTCCTGAGGGAGCAATTCCTCCGTTAATCATCATCCGTGAATATTTATGGGTCCTACGTACAACGCTGTTGCCACAGCTGGTAACCTTAGGGTGGTTTGTTAATCTAGGACACATTTGGCACAGGCAGGTGGTGGTTGTTGATGATGTTTTTATTTGAAACAACCAGGTTTGTGAACTTGAGCTGTAAAATCCATGTTTTTTGATCATGAGATGCTTGCTTTTCATAGGAAGTTCTTGTAGTGCCCTAGAGGTATTCCTTTTGACTGTAGAATCCATGGGAGATCACAGACTGGTGAAAAGAGTTAATTGTTTGCAAATTTCTTGGGTGCCTGTGTCTGGATGCATTTCTAGGCAAAAGGCTCACAAATATCATCTCATTCTCTAGGAAGTACATGACTTCTGCCAAGAAAGTACTTCTGTGATACACAAGGGTGTTTGTGTAACAGAGTAGTCGCCCCTCCGTAGTCTAGAACTGAGGGGCCCTCCTTTTAAAAGCTCTGTATTTCTGCCTATGTTCAGGAAATTTGGAATTTGAGACGAGAAGCTCTGCCATTTCTCCTCCTTTGCTGGCAAAGTAATAAGAATTCTCCCACTTGTCCTCACTCTTCTAATTCAGCTTCGTGGACAAGTGCCAAGTTTTTGGTAACATTTGGAGGACCCACTGTGTGTGATGTGGGAGAATATGCCCTATAACAGATGTTCTGAAGTTCTGAATATCAAGGCAATATGAGAAGCTCTTTTCAATGACCTTTCTTTCTTTTTTTTTTTTTGAAGACAGAGTCTCACTCTGTTGCCCAGGCTAGAGTGTCGTGGCATCAGCCTAGCTCACAGCAACCTCAAACTCCTGGGCTCAAGCAATCCTCCTGCCTCAGCCTCCCAGAGTGCTAGGATTACAAGCTTGAGCCACTGTGCCTGGTCTCAGTGACTTTTCTCTTTTCTTAGAAGAGACCCCATTTTTATTACTTTTCAATTTTTCATTTATTATTTTCCTTATTACATCAAGTGTTTTGAAAACATTTTAAAAAGCCAAAACTGTGTTTAGAGAATCTATAAAATGGTTAGTTGAGTGATTCATGTCTAACACATAACCCCTTTCAGATATGTTCTTGTTATTTAAAAAGTAATTTAGAATTGCCTTTTCTGTTAGACCATCACCTCTCTAGTCAGGATACTTGTTAAATCTCCAGGATGCTTTTCTAAAACGCTCAAAGAAACACTACATTTCATACTACACCAGTAAATATTTTACAGTTCTTATTGATCATGCCATAATCCTAGATGCTTACTACTACCACAGCTTAAAAGATTAAACTTCACACTACTTTGCGTTGTGGTTTTTATTCCAAAGTTCTAGCAAATAAATATATAACCCTTAACAGGTAGACATTTCAGCTGTGATAAAACCAATAATTATAAGTTAATTTTGTCTTGGGACTTTAAGGTCAAAAATGCTTTTTAAATGTCATGTTAATGGTTATTTGTAAATCTGTGCCTGTTTCAATGTGGTTACTTTCTTAGCAGTCGTTGGTAATAGCTGCCATTTCTGTGTATGAAAATCTGAGTATAGCCCATTTGGTCTTTGTGAAATTTGAGAACATTTTAATGAATACTAAGAAGAAAGTAGTTTTAAGAGGCCGGAAGGTAAGTGTCAACCCAAATAAGTGACTGAGGCAAAAATCTCAATCAATGGAGATTTACGTAGCCAAAGTTGAAGACATACCCAAGAAAAACATGAATTGCAGACAGAGCTGGGGTTGTTTTTTTCCAAAAGAGAATCTGGAAGTTTTCAACATTTAAAGGCATACAGAAAGAAAAAAAGGCAGGGAGCAAGTGTTAGTGAGACCATGGTTACTTTCTTGTAAGACCCAGGAAAATCTGTATTTTATATAAGGGGGATGTTAGAAGAGAAAAAAGAAGTGAAGGAAGCATCAATTATGTAGATATTCCTGGGTAGGTGGAAGAATGTCTGGCTTTGTCTTGTCTCTGTTCTGTTACCTGTACAGATAAACCTGTAACTTGTTATTAGTGTGGAGCTGAACAGCCCTTAGTGTTAGGTGCTTTGGACATGGCCCATGGACCTAAAGTTTTAATTTGCATGTCCTTGCTTATCAGAGATTAGCGAGGAATTTCATTAATGAATGATCTGTGGGGCCAGTTCTTCCCAAGTGCCTGAGGCCTTTACCTTCACTTTTGCATAAGGAGTTGAGGGGGTGGCTTTGAAATTTTCTTTTTATCTAAGAGTTGGGACATTTGATCTGGTTCATGTTTTCAAACTTTAGGATTTGTTTCCATTTCCAATTACATAAGTGGTGGTTTGCAGCATTCGGAAGAATTCTGAATTCAGGAGGCTCTTTGTCAAGGCAAGGACTGGGTCCAGGACCTACAGCTGTCATGCGCTGCACAGAGTCCTGACATTGTAACCCGAGCAAGGGTATGCTGAGTGCACAGATGATGATGAAGATCAGACAGCAGCCTTTCTGCAAGAAGCTCACGTTATAAGTGATAAAGTGACAAAAATATCCTGAGAGCAAGTTGATGGATACTGAAAAAGAAGATCTCTCGTTTAGCAATTTGGGTAACTATATAGGGTACTCAGAGGTGGAGGGCAGAGATTTGAAATTGGTGCCTATTTCTTGCACTTTTTTTGATCATCCACATAAAGAATGGTTTATTTTATTGTTTATTAGGATAGAACAGTTTGGTGGTAACTTAGGTTTCATCTTTAAAATTTTGTGAGAGAAAAGCTGGAATTCTTCGTATTTCCATTACTTGATATGGATGAATAATGTGGAGTAGGTATTTATTTAACCATTGCTAATAGACATAGGAGAGGATATTCATAGAACTAAGCCAACATGCAACCCTAAGAAGAAATACCTCAGGTATTTCAGAATGATAATTCTGAGTGCTTTTCCAAATCCCAAAGTAGGTGATATATTTGCACAAAGTCCAAAAGAAACTTTGTGTGTGTGTGTGTGTGTGAGTGTGTACTTGAGTCTTCTAGAGAAAATATTTTCTAATTAAGGGCCTGTCTTAGCACATTTAGTATTACTGTAAAGGAATAACTGAGGCTGGGTAATTTTTATAAAAGAGGTTTGTTTGGCTCATGGTTCTGCAGGCTGTACAAGAAGAATGGCACCAGCATCTGCTTCTGGTGAAGACCTCAAACTGCTTCCACTCATGGCAGAAGACAGAGGGGGACTGGCATGTGCAGAGATCACAGGGCGAGAGAGGAAGCAAGAGAGTGGGGGAGGGTGCCAGCTCTCATGGGAACTAATACAGTGAGAGCTCACTCACTCCCCTCCCTTCATGGAGGGCATTAATCTATTCATGAGGATCCACCCCCCCATGAGCCAGACATCTCCCATTAGGCCCAACCTCCAACATTGGGATAAAATTTCAATATGAGATTTTTTTTTGAGGCAGGTTCTTACTCTGTCATCTAGGCTAGAGTGCAGTGGCATCATTATAGCTCACTGCAACCTCAAACTCCTGTGCTCAAGTGACTCTCCTGCCTCAGCCTCCCAAGTGCCTGGAACTACCAGTGTGTACCACCACTCCCAGCTAATTTTATTTTTATTTTTTGTAGAGATGGGGTCTCACTGCATTGCCCAGGCTGGTCTTGAACCCCTGGTCTCAAGTGATCCTCCCACCTAGGGCTTCCAAAGTGCTGGGATTACAGGCATGAGCCACCTCCCTCAGCCTGCAAATATACATTTTATTCTTTAGGGTAATCCTAAAATATCAACTTGAGATTTTAAGGGGATAAACATTCAAACTATATCAAGGCCTTTATGGATCCACTTTCCTTGTGGATCTTTTGAAAATACCTCTAAAACTTATCAAGGAATGTTTGTTGCTATGGTAGTGGGGAAGGCAGGATAAAGTTGTGAAAAATATTTCAATGGATTGTTGGTGTTTAATCTATTATCCAGAGTACTCAACTGCCTCCTTAAAACTTGCCGCACTCTAAATGGCATTTTTCACTTTTCCCCACTGCCATGTTTTAAACTTAGATGCTTAAAAAATAATGATACCTTAAGAAAAAGAACAAAGTCATTAGGAGAAAATTGATTGTAGATGTAAAAGATTACTGTCATTTAAAGTATTTCAAGTTCAAAGTATAAGTTAGATATATACCTAGAGGAAGTTGTCCAATGGGAATTGTGAATGGAAGACAGAAACTTATGACTGGAGAGGGATAACAATATATTTATGAATCATATTTCAGTTTATGGGAGTCAACAAGATCATCCAGTGTGAAAAGATTATTAACCTGGGGTCAGTGATCCCCAGAGGTCCCAGAAATAAGCCCACACATATAAAGTCAATTGATCTTTGAAAAGCGTGCCAAGAACACACAATGGGGAAAGGATAGTTTCTTTAATAAATGGTACTAAAAAAACTGAATATCCACATGCAAAAGAATGTAATCTCAATGTTATCTTATACCAAACACAAAAATTAACTCAAAATGGAGTAAAGACTTAAATGTAAGACCTGAAACTATAAAACTCCTGGAAGAAAACATGAGAGAAAAGCATCATAACATTAGTCTAAGCAATGATTTCTTGGATATGATACCAAAGACAGAGGCTGCAAAAATAAAAAGTAGACAGCAGGAAATACATCAAACTAAAAAGCTCTGCCCAGCAAACAAAACAATTAACAGAGTAAAAAGAAAGCCTACAGAATGGGAGAAAAAAATTACAAACCATGTATCTGATAAGGGGGTAATATTCAAAATGTATAAGGAATGCCATAACACAATAGCAAAAATTAAAAAGAAATGATTTAAAAGATGAGCAAAGACTTGAATAGACATTTCTCCAAAGGAGAAATGCAAATGGCCAACAGGTATATATGGAAAGACACTCAGCATTACTAATCATCAGGGAAACACAAATCAAAACCACAGTGAGATTTGACCCCCTACCTCACAGGATGACAATTATAAAAAGAAAGATGTGTTGACAAGGATGTGGAGAAATTGAAACTCCTATATATTGTAGGTAGGAATGTAAAATGGTGCAGTTGCTATAAAAAACAGTATAGGAGTTCCTCAAAAAAATTCAAAAAATAACTACTACATGACCCAGAAATCTCACTTCTTGTAATGTATCCAAAAGAATTAAAATCAAACATCAAGATCTCTAAGAGATATTTGCACTCCCATGTTCATTGCAGCACTATTTACAATGAGAGTTATATGGAAACAACTGAAATGTCCACTGACAGAAGAACTGATACGGAAAATGGGGTATTAGACATACAAAGGAATATTGTTCAGCCATACAGAGCAATGGAATTCTGATACATGGTACAACATGACTAAATCTTGAAAACGTCATGCTAAGTGAAGTAAGTCAGACACAAAAGGACAAATCCTGCATTATTTCACTCATATCAGGTTTCTAAAATAATCAAATTTATAGAAGCAGAGAGTAGAGTAGTGGTTGGTAGAGGCTGGAGGAAAATGGGAAGTTGCTGTCCAACAGGTATAAATTTCAATTATGCAAGTTAAATAAGTTCTAGAGATCTGGAACAACATTGCACCTACACTTAACAACATTGTATTGCACACTGAAAATTTTGTTAACAGGGTTGATCTCATGTTAATTGTTCTCATCATAATTTTAAAAAATGTCTAAATCAGATAAATTCATAAATAGTATTAATACTATAAGCATGGTCTAAATTAAAAATACCAGGAGTAATTGTGTAAAATACGATGCTCAGAAAAGTTTAAAGTGCTTTCTTTGAGGAGAAGGGTTGGTGAAAGCAGAGAACTGCTGCTTTCTTCATTATAATCTTGGATTAATTTTCTATTGCTGCTGTAATAAATTACCACGAGCTTCGTGGCTTAAAACAGCACCGATTTGTGGGTTCTCAGCTCTGTAAGTCAGAATTCTGGGCATGATGTGACTGGATTCTCTGCTCAGGGTCTCACTGGGCAACACTCAGGATTTTGATGAGGTCTGTGGCTCTCATCTGGGTTTGGGATCTTCTTTCAAGGGCACTGTTGGCAGAATTTATTTCCTGTGTTTATGGGACTGAGGTCCCTGCTATCTGTCATCTGGAGGCTGGTTCAGTTTCTAGAGGCCACCTGCACTCCTCCTCACATACTCCCTCAATCTTCAAGCCGACACACTGAACACTCTTGTGCTTTGACTCTTTATTGCTACCTCTTCTGCCATCAGCCAGAAAAAATTCTTCTTTTAAAGGGCTTATTTGATTAGATTAGGTCCACTAGCATAATTTCTCTTTTGCCATATAAGGTAACAGAATCTTGGGAATAACACCAGAGAACAGAGATCATGGTGGTCAAATTGTCTATCTATCACAAATTCCTCTGGTATTATTTGGATTTTTTTATTACTTTAATAAGAATTAATTGGAACAATAGAAAGAGTCAAAAGAAATGTAAGTAAGCAAAGCCAAAGAATGCATCTTTCAACAAGCCTGCATGGAGAGGTAGTTTCCCTGGGATCGACCCAAATGCTGCAAGGTGAATGACTTTAGTTTGGAGCCATATCTAACCTGTTGTTTCCCAGATTATTTCTTTGAATAAGAATCCTTTTTTTGGGAATGCACCATGTTGTAAAAGAAAAAATAAAAAAAATAAAAATAAAAGAATCCTCTTTTCTTGATTTGGTCTAAATATCTAGCTATCAGGTGAAAGTGTTGAAGGAAAGATTAGCTCTTTATTAATCAATACATAAAGTCAAAAAACTTTAAATGATCAAATTATCAGTTGAAGTGATAGTAAGTTTTTAAAAAGGATTTAAAAATAGGAGGTTCTCGTCAGAAATAGAAATAATGAAGGGTAAGAGTTTTCATGGTGGAAGCTTGTGTGGCAGATAAGATTAGGGTGTGTCCGGGACCATGCAGTGAGGTTGGATGTGCAGCATACTGGAATTGATAAAGTTAAGGGCAGGTCACTGATTCAAACACTGAAAGTAAGAGAGAACACATAGCAGAAATGAGAACCTGAATGGAATAGTATTAATATTAATACCACAGAAGCCAAGGAAAGAGGGAGTCCCAGGAAGGAGGGACATGCCTGTGAGGAACAGGAATATGATGAGGATTATTAAGTGCTCTTGCTCAAAATCTCTCAATCCTATAAGGTAGGTAAGGTACCAAGGGATCATTTATAATTCTATAAATAAAAAATGATGCTCGGAGACTTTAAGTAGATTTACTAAGTTTACATATTTTTAAGTGACAGATCTAAGGCTGTACAAAGCCTTCTGATTACAAATCCCGTAGAAAATCAAGACCAATTTCCTTTAAAAGCTCTTTCATCACAGATGAGAACATATTCAGAGGAATAAAAGCTAAGAATCCTTTCTGGAAACACAAGAAAAGCAAATAAACTATTCTAAAAAAAATAAGACCCACACTATACATGGATTTTGTCTTCTAATTGAAAGCCGCCTCAATTCATGCTTCTCTAATGAGGTGCAATATAGCCATGCCTGAAATAACTTTGGGTAATGAGACAACTTCTATTAATCTACTTATGAAAGAGTCTGTTCATTAATTAGGCTGGACAGCACAAAAGCAAAAACAATGACACTCCTGTTTCAGAGTGTCAGCCAGAATCTAATTAGAAATTAGTGGCTGAAAGGACACAAATATTTCCACTTACACTGATACTGGCTTAAAGTACTCAGCCATGATTATAAATCATTTCACATGGGAGACAGCTTGGTGGGGGGCGGGGCGGGGGAGGCGGGATACATGGCAGATGGCACATCAAGGTCAGGGCCAACTTTCAGACAGTCTCCTTTAAACTGTCCTAAGATAAGAGGGTTACTAGGACAGTAAAGCAACTTAAAATCATCACTTCAGCTTTCTCTTTCCATGTCCTTTTCCTCCCTCCTCCTTTAAACACACACACACACACACACACACACACACACACACACATTCCCGGAGCTGCTTGCAAAACTGCATGTAGGTAATAACAGGGTTGATTATATTTTTATTTAGGTGACTTTTTGTTCCTTTCAAATTCTAGCTTCACAAAACAGTCAGTCTTGATTCCACCCTGCCCCCATCAAAATAAAAAGTCCCAAAGCAGCTCATCAATGACATTTCTTAAACACCCATTCTTTCAAAATTCCAAAAAGAAAAAGTCTACATAAAGACAAGGAATAACTGTTGAGTGATTTCAGAGATCCGGTGAGTCTAGTCATGCTTAAGGGTAACATTTTAAGGAAAAAGCACTTCCGCATAATCAATTCACTTTAAATAATTTTATCCTACTCTAATTGTCCCTTTCATGTAAATATGCCATGAAATATTTCTTTGCCTTTCAGCTTATGTTATCATAGCCTTATGGGTTCACTTGTACCTTTTAGTATTGTTTTCTATAGCAGCTCAACTGGGTCTAGTTCTCAACTGTTCACCTTGAAATCTCAGAACAATACATTAATTCTTAATCTATATCCCGTTAGAGAATCTCTGTAAATTAAATTAGGTAGAAGCTCTTAGGAAGAAAATGAATTATTCTGTAACTATTTATTGCTTCCTAAAGAAATGTGATGCATAAAGTATCTAACTTTGATCAATATAATGCTTATTGAGTGAATGAAATAATGACTGAATTGGTAGTTTCATGTTCATTATTGTCTTGGAACAGAAATTTAACTGCCCACTGACAATTTTCCACCACTAGTCTGAGCCAAGCTATCCCTTTGCTCAGAAAGCTGAAAGGTGCCTATTGTGAATAAGGGTAGAAGAAGAAAAAGGGAGGTTATAAAAGAAAGGAAATTAACATTGACCAAAAAGATACAGTAAAAGGTTGAAAAACTGTCTGATAGACTAAGATGAATGAAAGAGAGAGAGAGAGAGAAAGAGAAAGAGAAATATAGAGAGAGAATATGTAAAGTAAAATGAACTCAAAACAGAATGTTAGATTTTAAAAACCAAGTGTAGGTAAAACTTGAATTCCTATATATTTTCTTGAAGATACTAACTTTTTCCCATTGTGTCCTCTTGGTACCCTTGCTGAAAATTACTTCATTGTATGTATTTGGATTTATTTCTGGGCTCTCTCTTCTGTTTCAATGGTCTATGTGTCTGGGTTTTGGGGGTAAGGGGTAATAAAAAAACTATTTTATTTGCAAAAGTGATCCCTTAATATAGCAATCAGTAAATTTTAACTTGTTCTAGCTGACAAAAAGTAATCCCTGTTTCCAACTGAAATAAATATCACAGTTTTTCTTGCTTATCCACTAATCTAAAATCAGTTAAATATTATTTTATGAAGCAAAACCTAAATTAAAATTGTGGAATGCATTTTTATAGAATTTTACAAGCTTATCAAAGAAATAACAAATCAGAATTTTATACAGTTTTGATCTGAGTTTGTAACAAAGATAAAATGTATAGTGTTCAGGTTTTTTATTTTAGCAATTTTTAAATTTAGTTTGATCTTTATTGTATACATGACTTGGTAACCTTGCATAACTTGTTAGAGATGACCTGAAAATTGAAGAAGAGAACTTTTTATTATCAAATGTTTGAATAAATGTTTAAGTAAAATATGAAAACCTCAGAAAAATAAATAAACTTTTTGGACAAGATTACCTGTTTCAAGGGCAATTCAGAAATTATACATATAGAGAACACAGTGTGTGTTAAATAGCTTTGTAAAGGGAAAAATCTATCTAAAATAAAATAAAAATATGTACACATTTTTAAAACTACCGAGAGCATTTATATTTAGTGTTATTATTGATAAGTAAGGACTTATTACTGCCATTTTTTGCTTGTTTCCTAGTTGCTTTGAGACCCCTCTCTTCCTTTCTTACCGTCTTCCCTTGTAGTTACATGAATATCTCTGGTAGTATGTTTTAATTCATTGCTTTCTATTTTTAGTGAATCTATTATAAGTTTTTGTTCTGTAGTTACCATGAGGCTTACAAAAAACATCTTACAGATATAACAAGTTATTTTAAAGAGATAGCAACTTTCCTTAGAACACAAATAAAAGAGTAGAAACAAATAAAGGCAAAAACCAGACACATACACAAAATTCCACACTTTAACTCTATCGTTCCACATTTTTACTCTTAGTTGTCTCATTTACTTATTTTTAAATTACCTATCTCTTAACAGGTGACAGTAGTTATTGTTTTTGATATATTTGCCTTTTGGGCAACATACTAGACATGTTTAGATTGCATGACACAAATACAGTAATAGAGTATTCTGGGTTGGTCCATATCCTTAATTTTACCAGTGGATTTTATACTTTGAAAAGTTTTCTTTTGCATGTTTGTTTGTTTGTTTGTTTGTTTTTCAGATTAAAGAACTCCCTTTAGCATTTCTTGCAGGACAGTTCTAGTAGTGATGAATTCTGTCAGCTTTTGTTTGCCTGGGAAAGACTATCTCGCCTTCAAATTTGAATGACACTTTTGCAGGATACAATATTCTTGGGTTGCCATTTTTCACTTTGGGTACTTTGAAAATGTTGTTCCACTCCCTTCTGGCCTGTAGGGTTTCTGTTGAGAAATCTGTTGACAGATGAATTGTAGCTCCTGTATATGATATTTGCTTCTTATCTCTCACTGCTTTTAGGCTCTTCTCTTTGTCCTTGACCTTTGAGAGTTTTATCATTAAATGCCCTGGGGAAGTCATATTTGGGTTGAATCTGTTTGATGCCTTAAGACCTTCCTGCACCTGTATATTTATCTCTTTCTCAAGTTTTGGACATTTTTCTATTATTATTTCTTTGAATAATATTTCTCCCCTAAGCTCTTGCTCAGCTCGCTCTTGAACACCAATAATTCTTAGATCTGGTCTTTTGAGGTAATTATCTATATCTTGTAAATGGTCCTCTTTCTTTTTTGTTTCTTCTTTTTCCTCCTCTGACTATATATTTTCAAATAGGCAGTCTTGGAGCTTACTGATTCTGGCTTCTGCTTGGTTCACTCTGCTGTTGAGAGCCCCTATAGTGTGTTTCAATTCAGCAAATAGACTCCTTAGTTCTAAGATTTCTGTTTAGTTTTTTTTTTATTTCAATCTCTTAAATTTCTCTGATAAATTTCTGAGTTGCTCTTCTGTGTTATCTTGGAAGGTCACTGAGTTTCCTTAAAACTGCTGTTTGAATTCTTGGTCAGAGAGCTCACAAATCACCGTCTTGTAAGGATTAATCACTGAATTTTTCATTTATCCTTTTAGGGAGGTCGTGGTTCCCTGTTTGCTGTTGTTTCTTGTGAGTATACATCTACATATTTGCACTGAAGGATTAGTTATTCATTCCAGTTTTCTCTGTCCACCTTGTGGTTTTTATTGAGTATATTTGTTTGGTGAATCTTACTGCTAGGTTACTGCCTCCTTTTTGGCTCTAGGTGGTGCCTTAAATCCAGGTTCACCTCTGCTCTAGTAACTGGTAGGAGCACTGCCTGTCCCAAATGGGAGCGGTTTCAATGGGATTACCTAGCAGTGAGGAATAACCCAGTAGTGGCTAGGGGTTCATGCCCAGGGGGCTGGGGAAACTTACCTCCTATAGCCTCTCTTGTTAGGCAACTCCTTTGACCAAGATACAGAGCAGAGTTTCCTAGTTAGGGATGCTAGTCTTGCTTCTCCCATATGTCTCTGTCCTCTGGGATATTTCTACCTTCAGGCAGTCACGATGCTACTTGTGGGTTAAGGCAAGGATAGGTCTCCTGCCAGGGAGCCCAAGAATGTGGGGAAGCTGGTTGATTGCCTCAGTCACACTTTTTCCAGTGTAGAAACAGTGAGTTGAGGGAAGATTTTCCACACAATTGGTGCCTGGCAGAATGAGGGGTGCAAGACATCACAGATGTGGAAATCTGGTTTTCCTATCATCTTTTGCAGTTTTTCTACTTCTCTGGCCCTGGGAACTATCTCATCCTCATACTTGAGCTCTGGGTTGTTGCTAGTGAAGATCTCAGCGCTGTATACTTGGTTTTGTTTTTGGGGGGAGGTTGAGAGAGAGAAGCCAGTTTGTCTCTATGACACCGTTTTGGAACTGGAAGACTGTGTGTCTGTTTTTAGGCCAGTAACATACTGTTTAAATTACTATAGCTTTGTAATTTAATTACAAATCAGCAACTGTGATGCCTCCAACTTTGGTTTTTTTCTCATAATTGTGTTTTGTTTCTTTGGGTCTTTTGTGTTTCCATACAAACTTCAGAATTTTTTTTTCTTTTGCTGTGAAGAATGCCTTTGGGATTTTGATAAGGATTGTGTTGAATCTGTATATTGCTGTGGGTAGTATGGGCATTTTAACAATATTAATCCTGATCCATGAGCATGGGATATTATTACATTTATTTTAGTCTTCTGCAATTTTTTTATCAATGTTTTATAGTTTTCAAAGTACATATCTTTCACCTCTTTGGTTAAATGCCAACACAAAAAAATGGGGAACTATGTGAGATGATGGATATGTTAGTTTGGTTCACTGTAGTAACCATTTTACATCTGTATGCATCACACAACATCATGTTTATGCCTTAAACATACATAATAAAATTTATTTTTAAATAGTTAAAATAATAAATTTTATGCTTGTATGTTTTATCACAATAAAAAAATTGAAAAAAATAGTTGGAGACTTCAGTACTCTATTTCCAATAATATATAGAAGATCAATGAGCAAAAACAAGATTTGCACAACACTATAAGCTAGACCTAACAGACATCTATAGAAAACTTAACAGTAGGAACACATTCTTCTCAAGTCCACATGAAACATTCCGCAGGAGAGACCACATATTAGACCATAAATCAATCATGTATAGATTTAAAATCATTTAAGAAATACAAAGCATATTCTGTGACCACAATGGAATAAATAATGAATTAATAAATGCCGGAAGTAGGGAAATTCACAAGCATATCAAACTTAAAATCATATCCATGGATAAACAATGGATAAAAGAAGAAATTACAATAGATATTAATATACTGTGGGAGGAATGAAAAGGAAACACAACATAAAAAATTCTTGTAGATACAGTAATGCTTACAAGGTTAGAGGACTCACACTTTCCAATTTCAAAAGTTACTATAAAGCTACAGTAAATAGCTTTAGTAATCAAGAAAGTACAGTACTGGCATAAGGTTAGACATACAGATCCCTGGAAAAGAACTGAGAGTCCAGAAATGAACCTTTGTATTTATGTTCAGTTTATTTCCAATAGGAGTGCCAAGACAATTCAATGGGGTGGGGAATTAGTATTTCAAATAATGTTGCTGGGACAAATACATATCTGCAAGCAAATGAATGAAGTTGGACTCCTATCTTATAAAATTTTTAAAGGCTTAAAATGATGCAAAGACTTAAATGTTAGAGCTAATGCTGTAAAACTCTTACAAAAAAAAATAGCCTATGAAATATCTAGAATAGGTAAAACCCAGGCAGACAGAAAGCAGACTAGTGAGTGCCAGGAACTGGTTTATGGGAGAGAGAGTGGAGAGTGACTGCTTAACGAACATGGGGATCTTTTGTGGTGATGAAATGTTCGGGCATTAGATTGTGGTCATGGTTACAATCCTTGTGAATATACTAATCACCACTGGATCATACTTTAAAAGTATTAATTTCATCGTATGTGGATCATACCTCAATTTTAAAGTACTCACAGTTCTGCTACAAACACACATCACTAATACAATTATATATATTGTATTTAATTATATACAATTGCATAATACAGTTATGGATATTTGAAATTGCTATGTGTAGAGGACACTGCCGTGCATTGGGTACCTACTATGTGCCTGGTTTTTCACTTCCATTTTCTCCTTAAGTCCTAGCATTGTTACTTTTGCACAAGAAAACTGGCATCCCAAAAGGTAAAACAATTTTCCAGGTTCATATTATTATATTAATATGTGAGAATATGAATTTACCTAGACGTTCTGACTCAAAATTCTCTATTGTATGCTGCCTCACACCTTGCATGGCTGCTGAGGAACAAAGATGTTTATGCTTATATTGCCATATTTAAGATAGCAGCAAAAGGTCTATTTATTTGGCAACTGTGAAAACGAAAGTATACTAGTAGACAGCAAGTAAGTGGCAAGTCAAGAAAGAAAAGTCTGGTCTTCTTGATTTTGCATCTTATCAAATTTCTTATATTCAGGAGGATGGCAGATTAGGAAGGGAAGCAAGACAATTGGAGGAGGGAGCAGGACAAAAATATACTCCACACAGGGTACATGGACAATGGGTAGTGAGAGAGAATGTGAAATTGCTTGGTATAGATGTCAAAGGCAAACTGGAGAGGAAATGTATTTATGACATAGGCATTCATCTGGATGTCTCTGGATAATGAAACTGGGCAGCTGGGGACAGAAATAGGAGGAAGACCCTTCACTCCCCTTTTAGATGCACTGAATTTTGAATCACTTGAATTTTGAATTTTGAAAGACTACATTACTTAGTCAATAAATGGTACACAAGATTCATTTTCTGAAAGAGAAAATTAATAAAATGCTACATTCTGGAAAAGGCATTAAAATTCCTTTGAAAGTGGCTGTTTTGTTCAAAGCCAGGGTGTGGGCATGTGTAATGAGTGACCACAGCTGCAGAGGGCCATGGGCATCACCCTGGCTGACGACTGTGAGGGGCAAAGAACTAGGAGGCAGAGTCAGTCAGGTCGGGGGAAAGACTCCCACCAGCCAAGCACAGGACAGTCCCCGGGAGTCACATGGAAAGCGAGGGTGTGAACAGCTAAAATCATCCCTCCTCTGCTTTTTACTCTATTGGGGAAAATCTATAGAATTCCTGAGTGCTCAGAACACAGATGGAGGTAAGAAGGGTGTACAAAAACAAGTCTCGAAAGATTTTTACTGAAAATAGCAGGAAATCAGGCTGAAAACTCTCTTACAGAAAAAAAAATAATCAATAATTTAAAAGAAACAAAGGTATCATAGTGACTTAATAGTCGATGAAGTTACTGAAAGATGTAGACAGGCCCAGAAGGGTATTACTCTACAAAGAGGTGGCTGAGGCTGTGAAATCTAAGGGCAAACTGCCTAGATTGGAATCCCAAGGCTGCCATGTTTTGCTGGGCAATGTAAGGATCGTTACTTAATCCCTCTGTGTTTCAGTTTTCTCACCCGTAAAATGGGAAAGAAAAATATCGCCTATAACTTTCAGTTGTTCAACGAGAGCAGTGGTTCTAATCTTTTTCCAGCTACAGAATACTATGCACAAATGAAACTTTACTCAAAGACTCAATATACAAAACAGGTAAAAGTAGAGTTGCCCTAACTGAGTTAAGGTCGGAGAGGGAACTAGCCTGGCACCACTAGGATTCTGAGGCACAATTTGAAAATCACCATCAGATCGGAAGATCTGTACACACACATTTTTGTACACATCTGTTTCCATGGGTTGATATGTTAAGTCCTACCCAGGATAAATTTAAACCAGTTAGACTAAAGAGCAATTGAGAACATTAAAGATTAGTGCTCTAATATCTATCAATCTTCTAAAAAATATATCATCCAATTGCAAATTAAGATTAGTAAATTATATTTAATAGAACAATAATAAAAAATTAGTTATTAATTCTATTCAGTTTACTAGTAATATATGCCCCTGTCCAGCTCATTAAGCCCAGCCTTTCCAGGCACCTGACTTCAGGTGACAGGAAGGATCTGAAGGAAACTAGCGTCACATAGCCTGTCCCTAGAAACACCCCAGTCGCAGTTGATGGCAATGGTCTGGGGTGACAAAAGCCGAAAAGTCACGCAGCTTTTAAGGATCATGTGCCTATACCTACGTTGGCAACATTCAAGGCAGCACATTACTTGAGTTAAACAAATTATTCTCTTTAGCAACCAAAATATTTGCTTTCAATAAAAATGTTGATATTTTTAAAGATAACACCATGTGTTTCTTAATTATTAACAACATTTTGAGTGTCTATTAAAGAGACACAAACATCTTATAATGCTTTAAATGGTGATCTCTAGAAGAAGCCAGTGCAAGTGTTTTGGCAGTTAAAATTATTTAAATGGTTTGACATTTTCTTTGAAAATAGTGTAGTTAGCAAGGCTTAATGTGTATATATACACATATATATATGTATACACACACATATATATGTGTGTACATGCATACACACATTTATTTAAAGCCTTCCTTTAACAATGTAAGTATAATAATGTGACTCAAGGCTCTCAAAATCCTGGTCCATTAGAAAAATCTACTACTCCAAGTGTTGAAGAAAACTCCATCTATAAATAGGGAAATGGCTAGAGATTGGATTTTGCTGGCCTTAGATTTTTGTCCAAATAATGTGTATTTTTGAATATACATGTCAGAAAACTACTCTTCAGGAAACAAAAGGAAATGACTTCAAACAGTTTTCAACACTATTTTTACTTGTTTGCCATGTCTTGCTCTTTTGGTTGAAAACGTTTGTTTGTTTGTTGTTGCCAGATATGTCTTTAATTGCTGTAATGTTTCATCTGTGAATATATTTATTGACCTAAAATAAGAAGTCCTCAGCTGGGAAGACATTTAGTGCAAAAGTATCAGAAGCAGAGAGTTACCACCAAGTGCTTTGGAAATCAGTTCTCTGGATGTGCATTTAAGTGGGGAGAGGACCTCACTCTAGCAGCCACCGCTCCTAACCTTGAATTCGTGGACAGAAGCCACCCCAAAGGTTTTCTGCTCTTTAATTTGCTTTGTCACCAAAGCAATCCATGGCTTTTATTATTAATAAAGCTATTAGTCATAGTAGAGATGCAATGTAAAGAGGTGAATTTTAAGTTGTAAGCCCTGAATCTGGCAGACCACATGTGTTTGTGTGAAGAGAACACACTTACTAGACCTTATCCTACAAATAATTCCTTCCAGCTGTATTGACAAAAAGAGAAGTTGAGCTGTGCAAGGGAATACTAGCAAGTAAAGACAACTTTTTCTCCAGGTATAATACCTCCGGAATATTTCTTCCTGTTCTAGATCTAGTTTAATTACTATTCTAGTAAATAACTTTTAATAAGATTGTTAGAGCACAGACACACACACACACATACACACACACACAAAATCAGAACTGACCTAAAGAATAGATTTTATGACTTGATTTTGAACAACAGGGTAGCTCTAGAGGATGACTAGGATATAAGGAAGTCGTTAGCTTCTCAAAACTACTCCCCAAAGTAAAAACAGCATGTTTGCTATCTAAATGCAACTTTAAATAAGGCTCATTGCCCCCATTTCCAACCAAATTGTCCCCCAAGATATTCCTAAGTATCTATTCCAGAGCTACTATTGCTATCTTGTTAACCTAAGAATATAATTTCCCATTTTCTAACATTCACGTTCACTGTTAAGGATTTGTAAAGTGCCAGTTATATAAAGAAATAAAAGAGAGTAGAGTTTTGTTCTGATTAAAGAATTTTGAAATCCCACCAGAATATTCAGGGGCGAAATACAGCTGGCTTCAATCTGACCAACTCAGAGTTCAGAAATATTTCCTAAATTAGGACCTCTTTTCAGTTAAATGATGTCATACATTGTTTCCCAGAATTTTACTCTTTTACTCTCTTTTTTGTATTTTCTTCCTACCTAAATTGTACAAAATTATCTCTTGGATTTTTTCCATACTGTATGTAATCCTTTTTGGAAAATTCTTACTATTAGTCTTTTCAGCCTCAAGAACAGATGCTTGATCCAGGGGAAAAAGTGCTTAAAATTTAGCATTGGAGAACTGAAGGTAGAAAATACCAGTCCTCTATAAATAGTAATAAAAATAATAACAATTTAACATTTATTGAATGCTTCTTATATGCCAGGTAATGTGTGCTCGGCAGTGCTATCATGATAAAGGCAGATTTGCCCCTGAGAAGATGGAGTGAAGAGGCTGGGCAGGCAGGACCTACCAGCAAAGGAGAAAGTCAAGTGCAAAGCTCTGACGGCGTCAACCCCGGTGGCATCTTGGAGAGCTCCATATGTCAGCAGCATGTAATACAGGAAGTGGTATTAGATGAAGAAGGAATATATACATATGTACCCTTACATATCCATAATATATATTTGAGAGGATCACAAGAAACTTAACATTAGCTTCCTTGAGGAAAACCAGTGCTAATTTGGGGTAGAAAGGAGACTTGGTTTGTGTCCTTTAATGTTTGATCATATATTTTCAATTAAAAAACTAAAAATAAAATAATTCACTGAAATGTTTCATTAATATTATTAATATTTCTGCAGTACTAAAAAAAAAATACATTTGCTGGGAAAGGGATGGGGTCATATGCCGGGTGAGAAAAGAACTGTAACAGGAAATGTGGTGACCAGGAATATATTCAAAAACTGCTGACCCACACTGAGGGCCCAGCCAGGTTTAGTGCCCATTAATTTGTAGATAAAATGTTCTCCATAATTCACTGGCAACCTTGGTATGATAGCCAGTGAGCAGTTGGTTTCCTAAGTGAACTGATAGGTTATGGATCAAGAACAAGGAGGCACGGAAATTGTGGTACCAGAAAGAGGAGAGACGTAGCAATTAAACACAGGATTTTTATTTGTTAAGGAAGCGAAGCCAGGAGAGGAGTGAGGAGTTGAGTGAGCAAAGACTGTGAATTCTAAAGATGACGAAGTACAGATGTAGTGGAAATAAAGAGGGGAAAGATCAAAAAAATTAGTTTTGGTCAGCAAGAGAGACCAAGTTTACTATTTCAGAGACGAGCATGGATATGACCCCGGGAGATAAGTGCCCTGAAGGCAAAACTCAGTAGCATTGGGTAGGTGGAGGGACTTTGAGTCTACAATGGCTTGGAAAGATGAGTTGCCCAGAATGATGTTAAGATAAGGGATTTCTGGTTCATAACCATAGAGATGTATGCTGCACATTGAGATGGAATAAATTCACCTGTGGCTGGGATAACCCTGAGAAGGTAGGTATGTATGCTTTGGTGGTGGCAATGAAGGGGAAATTAATCTTTTCAGTGGAATACAGATGAGTAAATAATTAGTTGTGGAAGTTTCAAGGAAGACGTGCCAAAGAAAGAGGTGATGTTTGAGTTAGGTCTTGAAGTTTAAGTAGGAATTCCCCTGGCAGAAAAAAACTTGGTGGAAGCATTACTGCCTGAGGAAAGAAGGGTGTAAACAGACGCCTGCTTTTCTTAAGTCCTAAGAGTTACTTAGCTTGAAATATGCGTTCTGAAAACTGCTGCTTTGGTCTGGTATGTGAACCATTCTGTGGCCTGTCTTTTCACATAGGCAAATTCACCCCTTTGTTGATGAAGCATATGCTAACATAAATAAATGGGCATTTATGGGATTCATGCACTTCATGCTCCAATTATTTTTATTTGTTTCTTTCCTGTGTAAGGGAGACAATAGCCCAGCCTAGCAATTCTGAGAAGAAACACCTTCAAGTGGCTGCAAATTATATAATGAGTATATTGTAAATGCAACTCAAATGATTAGAATTTGAGTTAAGGTTGCATTTTGAAATTCAATATCCAGGAAGTTTCTATAGATCTTGGGGGAGGATGTTGTTCAAATATCTCTGGGGTGAGGCTTTATAATGTATAATTCAAGAGAAACTGGTGTACACAGTTTGGGAAACTGCTGCTGAGTTGGCAGGCCAAGATAATTAGTAATTGCCACCTCCAACAACTATATAAATCAAGATAAATCACAGAGAGACTGGAGCTCTTATTCCAATATGGGAGAATATGAAATACCTGCTGAGGTTATTTTTAAATTTCCAATTTAGCACACAAAACTTAGCCATTCCATTCTACAGCTAAAGCCCTATACATAGGTGTAAACATACAATTGTCATTCACAATTAAGCAGCTGGTTATGAAATTATTAGATGTATGTCTTGTTCTCGCCTCATCTTCCTGACCCTTAAGCATAAAATAAACACAATGAGTTTTCTTTGTCACTTAACACAATGCAAATCGTTCCTTACTTTGGAAAAGTAGCCAATTAAAATCCACTTTCAAATGTTACTGATAATTTTCAGATACTTTTGCCAGACTAATTTCCTATACTTTAGGCTGCATTAATTAATTTTGGCCCCATGCTTTTTGCTTCTCTGCTCCAAAATGAGGAATCTCATTCCCGGGCATCTCCCGAGTCGGCGACTAGTGTGACAGGAGCAAGGAGATGGAGGAGATGAACCAGGAGAAAATAAGCACAACTATGTAACCAGTAAGGACAACAAACACTATCCAAGCAATGTGTTGTGGGAACATAAAAGAAAGGTTATTGAGTCTGATGATTAAAAATCGGAATACTCTTCAGAGAAGCAAGGTTTTTGAGTAAAAATTGAGAATGGGTATATTTTCAGCAAATGAAAAGGAGGCAGCAGATATCTCAGGCTTCCAGGACAAATTGATTTAAAGACAGAGTCTAAATTATAGGCAATATTTAGAAAATAGTAGGTGATACAATCTCAGTCAAAGACTGTATGCACTTAGAAGGCTATTTATACTTTTTAAAAAGATTATTGAAATTTAGCTTGATAATATATCTGGAAGGACCTCAAATTCATTTTTAAGGAAAGTAAACGTTAAATGTGAATTCCCTAAACTAACTGAATAAACCTGGAGTCCAATGCTTATAATCATGCGGCAACTGGTAACTTATCTTCTATGAAAGTTTGTGTTTTATGATTGAAAAGGTGATTTGGGTCAAGAAGACCAAGACCTGGAAACAAACTCAATGTTCCAATAACTGATTGTAACAAGCAGCATCCAGTGTGTGTTAGGGGGTTTGAAGTATGGTTATAACACAATAAAGGCTTAAGAAAATTCACTAAGATAAACTCTACATTGGTATGATATTTTATGTATGGATCTCATATTTTCTCCCACAAACAGTTATGTTTTAAGAAGCATCCTCAGGCATCGTTCATTAATAAGATTTAATGAAATTCATGGATCAATGCATGGATGCATCATTCCCCTTAATACTCATGCTTTCACGTGTATAGATTCACTAATTTCTTTCTCTTAGAAGTTTTTCCTTTCTTCAAGATGGCCCACTGGAGTCAAGGCTTGTCAGATCTTCCCGGCAGAGGAGTTGAGGCTTGGACTGAGGGGAACAGAGGGTGATTGCAGAACGGGAGTAAACCACAGGCACTGACGTCGGGGGAGTCCGGGACAACACCAGCAGGAACTGAGCAGCTGAGAGAGAGAAGGACGGAAGAGAGAAATTGGCACAAACCAAATCAAGGGAGTTCTGGAGCCCAGGGAAAGGGTATGGGTTTTTCCCCTCCCCCACCTGGGTGCCTCAGGCCTGCAGTAGGACACAGGGCTCTCATCCCACGGGGGAGTGCCAGGAGGGACCAGAGAGCTGGTATCCCTGCATCTGGCTGCCTCCTCCTCTGCACCTCCTCCACTCCTGGCATCGCAGGAAGTAATTTTGGCTCAAGCCACTTGTAGCCACATGGCTGCACCCACCCCATAGCAACTGCCAAAGCGCCTTGCACTGAGCGACTGAGCCTGGCCAGGCAACCGGGAGCGCACTCCAAGCCGAGCCTGCCTCGAACAGTGTGGCCGCCCCTATGGCTTGGAGAGGACAGCAGTCGAGGCTGCAGCAGTGGCTAGGAGAGGGGGAGGTTAGACCTGGACCGGTGCTCCCCTCTCCAGCTCGAGAGCCGTACAGGAAGAACATGGCACCTCCCCCACCTCCCACCATATCAGCTGCGGCAGTTCTCTGTGCTGAGTGTCCATCTTTCAGTCCCGGGGGCACATTTCTACCCCAAGCGTGCATGGCAGCCTCAGTTTGTGATCTTCCCGCCCACAGGCATTTGGTGTGTCCACCTGATGACAGTGCAGGTGGTGAGGCAGGGAGGTGTGGGGGAGAGGTCCTAGTCTCAGGGGCGGGTGATGAGCGAGAGCCATGCCCATGGGGAAGGTGTGGAGGAGCACAGTAGACCAGGGGTCTGTAGGTGTGCCCCCATTCCCCTTTCCCCCAGAGAACTCCTGCCAAATTGGAGTTTGCTGAACCACTGAGACTCAATTTGCATAAGTACTGGTTCCCATGGCAACCAAATGCCTCAGTGCTGCAGGCTGAATCAGAGCAGCTGCCCCCATCACCATTCACTTTAATAGGGAGTTCAGCTTAATCTAAGAGTTCCTTGAGCTACCACTGTTCCCCCGATGGGAGCGTCTCCCTTCCAGAGTCTTCTGGGGCTAGAGAGGCCCACCCACCTTGCCCTGGGATCTACCATTGGAGATCCCCCTATCCACCACAGTCACCTAGAGACACATGCCAGTGGACCAGATGCACAAACTGTGGAGAAGCTCAAGAGCCCATCTTGGGCAGAGAGGAAACACAAGTACACTGATCAGAGGGGGAACTGCCCAGGTTTGTGGACAGAGAGGGAGAAAGCCTGGCTAGCAGCCTCAGTAATCTTGTGAATAAGCTCCTCCCATTAGGAGCAGCCTTCCAAGCTTGGGGAGATAGCCCTGAACTCCGTATCAGCAGCTCCCCCTAGCAGCTGGGTAAGCAACCTCTGAGCACCATAGAGGCTCACACACCCAGGCTCTCACACTCCAGCTGCAATCTATCTTGCTCCTGTCCTCCCCTCAGAAGCTACAGGGCCCCTCCCAAGGCTTGGGGCATTCATATACCCGACCTGGGAAACCAGAGCCTATCACGGGCACAGTAGATTACCTCGTAACTGGCTCCTCCGTGCAAACTACAATCAATGACAATGGGAACAATACCATAGCTAAACATAGTGCTTTCATCACAGCATTTGAAATACTTTCTTCTTTTCAGATACAAGGTTTTAGGCTTCATATTTCTATCTAAATTCCATATTTTAAAAGTGATGATCTGTACCATATGCTTATCACTCAATTACTTCAGTAACAATTTTTTAAAAATATTTACTATGATCTCTTGAACCAATATGTGTTTTTATGTGTGTTCTTATCAACTTTTAGTTACTGATTTACAATTTGATGACATAGTGGTAATATATGTGAGTTTTATGATATCAGTCTTTTGGGATCCATTAAGCCTTGCTTAATAAAACTAATATTTGGTCAATACTCTGTGTGTGCTTGTAAAGAATATATATCTTGCAGCGGCTGAATATGGTAGCATGTATGTCTAATACATCAAATTTATTTACCTGTTTTTAACAAATATGTATTATTGCTGATTTTTTGGTTTGCTTTTTCTGTCAAGTAGTGATCTAGATATTTTAAAATATCTGTCTTTATGATGGGTTGTTTTGTTTTCCCCTATAGTTCTGTTATTTTTTGCTTTCTGTATTTTGAGTCTTTGTTATTGGATGCATACAAGTTTAAAATTATTTTACCATCATGAAGTGACATTGATTGACTTTTATAATTCTTCTGCCTTTTATGTCTATTTTATATGATACTAAAAGACTATAATCAATTCTCTTTTGTTATTATTGGCATGCATTACTTCTTTTAAACTTTAACTTTTAAATTCCTATGTCATTATGTTTTGGATATGTCTCTTGTAGACGGCAAAAGTCAGATTTTAGTCTTTAAATCCAGCTGGAAAATCTTAATTTTTTTAAACTGAAACATTTCATCTTTTTATATACATTTCAATTACAAATATTTTAAGATTTATCCTGCTATCTTATTTTGTGTTTATATTTGCTCTGCCCATTCTTTGTATGTTTTTCTTCCTTTTCACCTTCTTTTAGATTGATGAACTATTATTTCTCCATTCAATTTTTTCTCTACTTGCTTATGTTATATACTATCATAATTATAACATACTGTTATTTTACACTATATTATAATAAATAGTATTTTATTATTTGATAATTACTCTTTGTTTATCCTATCATTTAGATATTATAGGAGAAAGAGTAATACTAATTGGCAAGGTATATTTATTTACATGAATGATGGGAAGCTTCTAGAAATAAACTCATTCTAAGGGAAAAAAGACTAGTTTATAGAAAAACTTCCAGCTCCAAAATGGAGGTATAGAAGTAAGCTTGCTCCACTCACCCCTCACAGAAAACCAAAAACAAATATACAGCACTGAGGTTATCACTTACAATATGTCAGAACTCAGATATGAAGAGGAGACAGTTATCAGGGCCACAGAAAAATGAAAACACTCCAATCAGATGGTAAGAGAATGGACTTTCATATCCATTATATCCCTTTGCCCAATCTTCCCCACACTAAGCATGCAAAAAATTCCCCCAACTCACTGTTTTTTCACTGGAAAAAGTAAGATTGAGGTGGACAATCATATTCCCCACCATCTTGGGTTCCCTGGAAGGAGACTTATCTCTGCTTCAACTCACAGGAAGCATTGGGAGTACCTGAAGGGAGAAATATCCCTGAGGACACATCTAGTGAAAATGGGGTAGGGAAAGGATTACCATCCCTATTCTTGGGAAATCTGCTCCACAACTCAGGGAAAGGAGACACCAAATCAGTGGCTGCTCAGCACCACTGATTCATTCCATGGTTCTCCTGGACACAACCCCCTAGCTAGCCTTCCCATACTACCAAGATGTCCCCTTTGAGACCTTCCTCATTTGGGACAGGTGGCACTACGATTGTTTACTAGAACGAAGGCAAACCTGGGCTTAAGGCACCATCTAGTGCCAAAAAGGAGGCAGTGACCTAGCAGGAAAAAAAAGAAAGAAAATCAAGTAAATTACAAAGAATCTCTAGGCAAACATATCCAATAAAAAACAAAACAAGCCAGACAGAGAAGACTGAAATAAATAACTGATCCTTCAATGCAAAGACATAGATGTACATCCACAAGAAACAACAGCAAACACAGAAATGTGACCTCCCTAAAAAGACAAAGGAACCTATGGCTGACCGAAACAAGATGGCAATATGTGAACTGTCTAAGAATTCAAAATAGTAGTTTTTAGAAAACTCCGTGATCTCTAAGATAACACAGAGAAAGAATTCAGAAATTTATCAGAGAAATTTATCAAAGAGGTTAAAATAAAAAGAAATTATAAAGAAATCTTAAAACTGAGAAATACATTTCCTGAACTAAAAAATTCATTAGAGCCTCTCAACAGTAGACTGAATTAAGCAGAGGAAAGAATCAGTGAGCTTGAAGACAGGCTACTTGAAAATACAAAGTCAGAGCATAAAAAAGAATAAAGAATGAAAAGGAATGAAGATCACCTACAAGATATAGAAAATTTTCTCAAAAGACCAAATTTAAGAATTATTGATATTCAAGAGGGAGCTGAGCAAGAGCAAAGTGTAGAAAGCTTATTCAAAGAAATAATAACAGAAAGCTTTCCAAAACTTGAGAAAGAGATAAATATCAAAGTATATGGAGATCAAAGAACACCAAATAGATATGACCCCAATAAGATTACCCCAAGGTATATAATAATTAAACCCTCAAAGGCCAAAGACAAAGAGAGGATTCTAAAAGCAGCAAGAGAAAAGAAACAACATATAAAGGAGTTCCAATTCATTGGCAATAGACTTCTCAATGGAAATCCTACAGGCCATGAGGGAGTGGAACATTTTCAAAATGCTGAAAGAAAAAAACTGCCATCCAATAATACTGTATCCAGCAAATGTAGCTGTCAAATATAAAGGAGACATAAAGTCTTTCCCAGATAAACAAAATCTGAGAGCATTACCACTACCAGATTCATCTTACAAGAAATGTTAAAGGGAGTTCTTCAGTCTGAAAGAACTAAAAGCACTAATATACAAAAAGAAAACATTTGAAGGTACAAAACCCACTGGTAAAATTAAGTATGTGGACAAACCCAGCACACTCTAATACAGTGGTCCCCAATCTTTTTGGTACCAGGGACCATTTTCATGGAAGACAATTTTCCCATGGACCAAGGGGTAGGGATGGTTTTGGGATGATTCAAGCTCATTACACTTATTGTGAACTTTATTTCTATTATTATTACATTATAATATACAATTAAATAATTATACAACTCACCATAGGTTGGAAATCCCTACTCTAGTATAATTTGCTTAATGCAAGCAAATTATAACTCTAGTATGAAGCCCAAAAGATAAATTTATCAAAAATAGTAATAGCTACAGCAACCTGTTAAGAGATAGGTAATATAAAAATGTGTAAATTGAAACAACTGAAAGTCAAAATATGTGAGAAATAGAGTTAAAGCATAGAGAGTTTTTTCATTTTTTGTTTGCTTCTATTCTTAGTGATCTAAGAAGACTAGTCTTTAGAAAAAAATGAAATTATTAGGACATTTTGGTAGAAATTGGATGAAAGACCTGGGAAATAAAGAAATAAATAAAACCTCATAATATGCAAGAAGAAGCCATTAGGAATCTTGGTGAATATGAAAATCCACAAATAATTTTAGAGCATAAAATTCGCTTCCATAAAATGCAATTAGATATTATTCCAACCAAAATGTAAGCTCCATGAGGGTGGGAATTTTTATCTCTTTTTTCAGTGCTATAGCCCTAGTTACAAGAACAATGCCCAGCATATAATATATGAATATTTATTGATTAAATAAATGAGCCACATTAAGACACCTTTAATAACTTGATAAATGCAGGATTGCATTGAATATTTTCCGTTAGTCTCTCAGATCCATTCTGCAAACTCCATCTTCCTCTATGCCCAAGGAATGGATGTTTATTGAGTTTATCAAGAGGTTCCTTGCTCTTTGGTTTCAACTAAGGCTCAGCCCGTGACAAGCCCCAGAAGGAGATGGAATGATGGGAGATGTGGGAGGATGGGTGTTTTCCTGGCTCCATCTCTGCCAAGTTGCCATAGGTTGGCTGCACCACAACCCTATACGATAGTTGCTACCATCTCCAACTTCAGGTAGGCACTTCCACTCCTTGGTACCTTGAACCCAGGGGTACTAAGAGCTCTCCACTTTTGCTTCCTTTGGGGTTCTAAATCACTGTTTGTTTGTATCCCCTCATCTAGTCTTCACCCTTGCAAATAATCCATTTATTCATCTACCCCCCACCGGCCCCGTTACCTTATTTCTGTGCACCATCTTCTTCCAGCTCAGATACTGACTTTGACAAAGATTAAACTCATTTATAAAGAGATAAAATAAATGTGGTTTGAGCACATAATGAAACAGTTTCATGAGTTGTCTGGTCTGGTCTGGTCTGGCCCTGATTCCTGAAGGATATTATAGTAGAATTATTCAAAAAAGATATTGATGTTGAATCTGATATGCCAAAATTTAATTTATTTGAAGCTCATATTTTCTAAGATCCATCTAGTTCTTAGACATTAGCATATGCTCTTTATTAGTATCACCAATGTGTTTTAGAGCCATTTTTGACAGATAAACACACATTCAAAATAATTTTACTGTACTCCTTCTCTCACTTTGCAAGAAGTCCTGCCAGGATAGTGATAAGAAGAAACAATAAAGCTGAGTTGAAAGGTGAGTGGCTAAGAACTCCTCCCACATGCCAGCCTCTCTAGACCTTTGACTAAGATTTAGACTCCAGCAATACTGCATATTATTACATATGTGCCACAGACCTTCAGAGTTCTTCACCAACAGGTTAAGCCATGAAAATAGCATTGATAAATGCAAAAGGTCTTGGGTACTTACTTTGCAAATCTATGTTTAATCTTCAGGGTGGTGTGGCCTATAAAATAATATCAGAGGATGAGTTAGTTGAACATTACATCCCCTAATACCAAATTCTTGAGTCAGGCACTATTTTTATTCTCATTTTCAGATGAAGAAACTGAGAAACACACAAGTTAAGAAAATCACTCAAGTTCATAGAGTTAATAAGTGCTAGAGCTGGGATTTCAAATATGGAATCTAGTGGCTCCAGAGTTGATGCTCTTAACACCGAACTCTCAAGTGATTAAATGGTGGTATAGCATGATGATGATTAGTTGTAAGAGATAGATAGTGAGCTTAGAATTTTATCTTACCCTGGATAATTATTAAATAGTTAAATGTCTTCTCTTTATGAAAATGAAGACTCCATTTTCACTCATGTAAAATGAAGATAAGAAAAGTGCCAACTCATGAGTTGTTGTAACAAAGTAAATTAAATAAGAAAATGAATGTAAAGAACTTGGCTCAGTATTTTAAGTAATACCATTTTTTAAGTTTTTGGAAATATCTGTCAAACACAATTATTTAGTTATAATGTTAATTTATATTTATTAATGTTTTCAAGATAGCAAAATAAATCACCTATTGCCTTCATGTTTTATTAATAAGCTATACAATCCACATATATGAGGCTATTTTTAATCTCTTCCATTTTTATGGCAAGAAAATATATATCCAAATCAATTTCAAACAGGGTCAGCTGGAAAACCATCTTTCCCAGTCTCCCCAGGGGAGGAAAAACAAGTTTTCCTCATATTTTCTTGGTACAAAATTTGAATCCCAGTCTAAAGAATTTCAATGTGTTGGATGGTATTAACATGAAAACTCTCCCAAAGACATACTCTTCACAGAGGACTAGGTGCTAGGGCAACCCATGACATTATGAGATTCCAGCATCTTCCTTGAAACATACTCTTGTTTCCATCCAGTTTTAAATAGTAGGTAAGATTTAGAGTGAAGTCCAGGATCTTACTGAAATGGAGTAATGAGAAATATTATGAATTGACATGGATAAAGGCAGAGGGAATCCATAAAACCGATGAATTTAATGTTCTACTTCACTTCCAGGGTGCATAAACAGATGTTGTTACCCAGTTTCTCCAATACGTAGGATGTCTAGGAGAGGAGCCAGAGCATCCTATATTAATGGCTTCCTCTGTGGCCCACAGCTGATTCTTGTTCTGGCCTTTACCCCACCAAACGATATCAGTGGTCTTGCCAATCAGACAGCTCTGTACCTGTTAATGCCAACTCATAAGAGAGATTAAGGATATAGAAGAAATATGGTATATATATATATTTTTTTTAAATGTCAACTGTGCTTGATGGTCATTTAAAATATAACCATTTTAGTTTTTTAAAAATGAAGTATTGTAAACCATGGCTCAAAAGCCACATTCGTTTTTATCATGAAATACAAAGTTTTGAAGAACTTTCACTCTTGGTTCAGGCTGCTTTAAGAGAGATCCCCAATAACCTCTAGGCTACTTATTTCTCTCTTTTAATATTGTTAGAGGTAGTTAACTGAAAGCTAAAGGCATTATTCTACAAAGACACAAAGGTATCTATCTACAGATGGTAGTGATTGGGTTTGTTATGGAATGTTAGGAGGCCTTGCCGTTAAAGTCTTTCTCTAATACTATCTAATAATGGTGTGGACTTAGAGTATGTGCCACATTACCTTATGTATAAAAAAGCCCTTCAGAATTAAGGTAGATATTCAGAAGAGAGGAAGTTTTTGATTCAAAGAACATGTAGGGAGGGAGGGAGCTAATTCAGACGTTGGACGTTAATTTCACGATAGTGGTAAGGTGCAGGCTCTATAGTGGAAAGGACTCAATAATAATGACTCTATTTTAACTTTTGTATTTTAGCCTAAAACTAGCTACTACACACACACACACACACACACACACACACACACACACAGAGTCACTAAATATTGCAGAACAAAAAACTAAACCTAAGAAATTAAAACTAAAATACTATTTGAGGTTTCTGCCACAATAGCTCCTATGACCTGAACGTTTCTATTTCCCCCAAATTCATATATTGAAATTCTAACCCCTAAGGTGATGGTATTAGGAAGTAGGGACTTTGGGGAAGTGATTAGATTGTGAGGACAGAGCCCTCGTAAATGTGATTAGTGTCCTTATAAAATAGTGCTGTTTGCCTGCTTGTGAGGACTCAGCAGAAGATGCCATCTATGAACCAGGAAATAAGCCCCCACCAGAAACCAAAATCTGCCAGTGCCTTGATCTCTGATTTCTCAGCCCCAGAGCTGTGAGAATTAAATTTCAGCTGTTTATAAGCCACTCAGTCTATAGCATTTTATAAAAAATGCTGCTATAAAGCAGCCTGGGTGGGCTAAAACAGTAGTAAGACTGGAATAGCTCTATCTATGTGGCCTGCTTATCCTCATGTAAATATTGATCTAAGAAAGAGACACATCAGATGGTTAGTGAGAAGGCAGGCATAAGCTTGGAGAGATAGCACAGCAAATTAATAATTCTATAGTTTCCAATTTTTAAACCCAATTTAATTAATGACATGCTAAAATTTGGTTAAGAATTTGCACACTATTATTTAGTTGATGGGAGCTTACAGATTGGATTTCAACTTCACCATCATTAGTTTGGAAAGCTCTATGCTGTTTTATATAATTATAATTGGGGTTAACCTGTTGAATTGTTCTTGGGCAAAAATTCTAGTGTCTCATTTTCCTGTGATTTAAAGGGTTACTAGCCTGGAGAAGTTTCTAAGCCCTTGAAACTTGAAAAGTGACATTCCTTTACTATCATCATTAACAACATTGTCATTTCTGGGTAAGAGTGTTCTCCCAGGGGTCTCTGGGCACTCATCACATTAGTTAATGAGATTGGTCAAGGGTTTAATTTACTTCTGTCACATTACTCTTCCAATTCAGAATATGTGAGCAAAGATTCAGGAGATCTATCGTCCAATATGGTGACTATAGTTAATGTGAATGTATTGTCTATCTGAAAACTGCTAAAAGAGTAGATTTTAAATGTTCTCACCACAGGTTGTAGTGAACTGTGATGATGCCACTGCACTCCAGCCTGAGCAACAGAGTGAGACCCTGTGCCCACCCAA
>CM052443.1:42295450-42329992 GCA_028533085.1 Varecia variegata
CTCAGTCTCGGGGGGTTGGGAGGGGCATGGGCAATATACTTAACCAGAACGGTTGTACCCCCATAATAAGCTATAATAAATAATAAAAAAAAGAACATGCCAAAAAAAGAAAAAAATAAAATAAAAGAAAGATTGAGTTCTAGATGTCCAAGATGTATTATTATCTCTGATGATTTTTCTGATTCCATTTCATAGCCCTTAGAGAAGCTCAGCATACTTGTTTGATACCCAGGACCTGGCCATGCCAGCAGAGAAGAGCTTCTAATTATTGCCTGTGTGAAGCAACTGCTATAACAACCTGGCTCAGGTCTCCAAGCTCATTACTGGGCACGTGCCCGTGAGGACCATTTGAGAGTCTTTTCAGCAGAGCCAGCCAAGTTGCAGAGAATTGCAAAGTCCTCGCTGTATCATTTTTCTGGAAGAAACTAAGCAAAATGCAGCCACTTTGGAGAGCCATTTTGGAGACTGTTTAATTTCCAACACAAATGTGATCTAATCTCAGAAATTCTTTCTGGAACCCCTCCCCCCACCCAGAGAAGGGAGAGCTCATATTTGCCTTCTGTTTGCATCTTAACTAACAGCACTTAACTCTTTCTGCTTATCACATAATTAGGCAGGTACGGATCTGACTCCCCACCACACTGTAAACTGGATAATGGCAAGGAATAGATTTTTATCCATCTTTGTATCTCACCTAACACCTGGCACATAGCAGGCATTCAGTTAATTTTTCATAGCATTGGATTTACTCTCTCTTGAGTATTCTAAAAAGCAGCAGAAAAGAGGAGGCATCAGCAGTAGCACATTGGACTGAACAATTGACAGGGTCAAGTTATAATCCAGACTCCTCCATTCAATCTCTCCTGGGTTCAGCTGCATCCTCTGCAAAGCATGAGGCCTAAACAAGGCTATCTCCAAGGTCCATTTGCTTTCAGTCCTTTGAGGTTCTACTAATCTTTGCTTTGAAAGTCTGAAAATGTTTCCATTTGGTTATCTAAAAAGGAGCAGATTCTACTAATGAGGATCTAAAACATAAATTTTTACTTCCCATGGTTTCACTATTCCCTGCAAAGCCCAGATCTGATTTTTACCACCTCCAGAATTATAGTATCAAACTCTATTAACCCAATTTAAGATTTATTCCAGTAAATCACAGACCGATTTTGTATTTTACTAAGAAACACTCAAGGTTAAGCTACTCAGTATGAAAGTTTATGTGGGGGTATGCACATGTGAGAGAAACAGTGGGGAAGGGGAGAGAGAGAGAGAGAGAATGCTAAGAGAAAAAGTGCAAAATCCTTGAAAGCAAGTGCCATACCCTTTTCCTTTTTGTCCTTTCCTTTTAAACTGAGTATCCAGCTCTTCCTGCATTTAAGGTGGTGCTTGAAACATAACACGTTTATTAGACAATTGATGAGTGAATCAGTGAATGGGTAAATATATGGTCAGATTTCTAGGAAACTATTACCAAAATATCTTTGCAGAATTTCATGGGAGCAGTATCTGGGAACATCCTGGCTATTCCCTAGAAGGGCCTAGACACCTAGGCAAAACAAACAAATAGAAAACTGCCAAGAAAGGTTAAAAAAATAACTGCATAGACAGGAAAGCAAGGTGAAATTTCAGTGGCAGTTTCACCCAGGGACACCAGAGGGACTGGCCTGGGAGAAGTAGAGCAGGTATACTGAACCTCCCAGACTGAATCTCAGCAGAGACTACCCAGACCTCAGAATCCACCTGCATCAGCTCACTATGGAATCCAAAATTATTAGTTTTTATTGATACAAATTTTCTATATTTTTGAGGTACATGTGATATTTTGTGGCATGTATAAAATGAATAATGATCAAGTCAGAGTATTTGAGGTATCCATCACCTGAGTATTTATCAGTTCTATGTGTTAAGAACATTTCAAGTTTTCTCTTCTAGCTATTTTGAAATATACAATTGTTGCTTACTATAACCACTCTACTCTGCTATCAAACATTGGAACTTATAACTTCTAATAGTATGCTTGTACCCATTGAACCAGCCTCTCTTCATCCTCTCCACCCACAAAGACACCCTTCTCAGCTTTTGGTATCTATCATTCTACTCTCCACCTCCATGAGATTATATTTTTTAGCTCCCATATATGAGTGAGAATATGAGAAATTTGTCTATGTCTGGCCTATTTCACTTAACATAACGACCTCCAGTTCCATACATGTTGCTGCAAATGATGTAATTTCATTCTTTCTTATGGCCAAATAGTATTCCATTGTGTATAAATACCAATTTTCTTTATTCATTTGTCCTTTAATGGACACTTAGGTTGACTCCACATCATTGCTATTGTGAATAGTGCTGCAGTAAACATCTGGGTGTAGGTATCCATTTGATATAATGATTTATCTTCCTTTGGAGAAATACCCAATAGTGGGATTGCTGTATCATATGATAGTTTTATTTTTAGTTTTGTAAGAAATCTCCATACTGTTTTCCATAGTGGTTGCACTAATTGACATTCCTACCAACAGTGTATAAGAGTTCTGCTTTTACCACATCCTTGTCAGCATCTGTTATATTTTGTCTTTTTAATAATGATCATTCTAACTGGGGTAAGATGATATATATTTGTGGCTTTCATTTGCATTTACCTGATGATTAGTGATATTGGCATTTTTTTATATACCTGTTGGCCATTGGTATGTCTTCGTTTGAGAAATTGTCTATTTATGTCCTTCATCCACTTTTTAATGAGATTAATTTTTTTAAATCTTCAGCCTGAAATAAGCCTTCATTTACTGAGGGATTAATTTCTTTTTTACTGTTGAGGAGTTTTGAGTTCCTTATATATTATGAATATTAGTCCCTTGTCAGATGAATGGTTTGCAAATATTTTCATCTCATTCTGCAGACTGCCTCTTCACTCTATTGATTGTTTTCTTTGCTGTGTAGAAGCTTTTTATTTTAAAATACTCTCATTTGCCTGTTTTTGTTTTTGTTGTCTGCACTTTTGAGATCTTAGCCATAAAAACATTGCCTAGATTAATGTCCTGAACGGTTTTTCCTGTTTTCTTCTAGTAGTTTTACAGTTTTGAGTCTTACGTTTAAGTCTTTAATCTATCTTGAGTTGATTTTTGTACATGGTAAGACATAGGGGCCCAGTTTTATTCTTCTTTACATAGATATCCAATTTTCCAGCACCATTTGTTGAAGAAGATGTCCTTCCTCCAATGTTCCTGGTGCTTTTGTCAAAAATCAGTTGGCTGTAAATAGATTGATTTATTTTTGGTTTCTCTCTTCTGTTTCATTGTTCTACGTGTCTGTTTCAATACAAATATCATGCTGTTTTGGTTATTATAGCCTTATAATATATTTTGACGTTAGGTAGTGAGATAGCTCCAGCTTTGTTCTTTTTTCTAAAGGCTGCTTTGGCTATTCAGACATTTTTTGTTTGTTTGTTTCATACAAAATTTAGGATTATTTTTTCTATTTCTGTGAAAACTTATGTTGGTATTTTGTTGGGATTGCATTGAATCTACAGATTGCTTTGAGCATTATAGTCATTTTAATGATATTAATTCTTACAATCCATGAGCATGGAATGTCTTTCCATTCATTTCTGTCCTCTTCAGCTTTTCATCAGTGTTTTGCAGTTTTCTTTTTTTTTTTTTTTTTTTTTTCTTTTGAGACAGAGTCTCACTCTGTTGCCCGGGCTAGAGTGAGTGCCGAGGTGTCCTCCTAGCTCACAGCAACCTCAGACTCCTGGGCTTAAGCAATCCTTCTGCCTCAGCCTCCCGAATAGCTGGGACTACAGGCATGTGCCACCATGCCCGGCTAATTTTTTTTTCTATATATTTTTAGCTGTCCATATAATTTCTTTCTATTTTTAGTAGAGACGGGGTCTCGCTCTTGCTCAGGCTGGTCTCGAACTCCTGAGCTCAAACGATCCGCCCGCCTCGGCCTCCCAAGTGCTAGGATTACAGGCGTGAGCCACCGTGCCTGGCCCATGTTTTGCAGTTTTCTTACAGAGATCTTTCACATTGTTTGTTAAATTTATTCCTACATATTTTTTGTAGCTATTGTAAATGTGATTACCTTCCTGATTTCTTTCTCAGCTAGTCCATTACTAATATAAAGACATGCTACTGATTTTTCTATGTTGATTTTGCATCCTGAAACTTCACTGAATTTATCAGTTCTAAAATTTTTTTGTTGAAGTCTTTAGGTTTTTCTAGATATAAAATCATGTCATCAACAAACAGGAATAATTTTCCTTCTTTTTTTCTAATTTGGATGCCTTTTGTTTCTTTCTCTTGCCTGATTGCTCTGCCTAAGACTTCCAGTACTATGTTGAATAGGAACAGTGACAGTAGACAGCCTTGTCTTGTTCCAGTTCTTAGGGGAAAGGCTTTCAGCTTTTCCCCATTCAGTATGATGTTAGCTGTGGGTTTGTCATATAAGGCTCATATTATGTTGAAGTATGTTCCTTCTATGCCTAGTGTGTTGAGAGCTTTCATTATGAAGGAATATTGAATTTTATCAAATGCCTCTTATGTATCTACTGAGATAATTATATGGTTTTGTCCTTCATTCTGTTGATGGGATCTATCACGTTTATTGATTTGCGTGTGTTGAACCATCCTTGCATCCCTGGGGTAAATTCTCACTTGATAATGGTGTATTATTTTTTTTATGTGCTGCTTCATATAGTTTACTAGTATTTTGTTGAGAATCTTTTCATCTACGTTCATCAGGGATATTGGCCTATAGTTTTCTTTTCTTTCTTTCTTTCTTTTTTTTTTTTTTTTTTTTGCTGCATCCTTATCTAGTTTTGGTTTTGGTATCAAGGTAATGCTGGCTTTGTAGAATAAGTTAAAAGAGAATTCCCTCCTCTTCAATTTTTTCTAGTTGTTTGAGGATAATTGGTGTTAGTTCTTTGAAAGTTTTGTAGACTTTGGCAGTAAAACCACCCAGTCCTTGACTTTTCTTTGTTAGGAGACTTTCTGTTAACTAATTCAATCCCAGTACTCATTATTGGTCTTTTGGGTTTTCTGTTTCTTACTGATTCACTCTTGGTAGGTTGTATGTTTTGTCCAGAAATCTATCCATTTCCTCTAGGTTTTCTAAAACAACTAGTGTATACTTATTTTTAATAGTCTGTGATGATATTTAGTATTTCTGTGATATGAGCTGTAATGTCTCCTTTTTTATTTTTGATATTGTTTATTTGGTTCCTCTCTCTTTTTTTTCTTGGTTAGTCTAACTAGTGGTTTGTTGATTTTATCTTTTCAAAAAAATCAACTTTCATTTCACTGATCTCTTGTACTATTTTTTTAGTCTCCATTTTGTTTAGTTCTGCTCTCATTTTTATTATTTCTATCTTCTACTAATTTTGGTTTTGGTCTATTTTTGCTTTTCTAGTTCCTTAAAGTGCATGATTAGATTGTTTGAAATCTTTCTACTTTCTACATTTTTGATGTAGGCCTTTATTGCTGTATGCACTCCTCTTAGCACTGCCTTTGCTGTATCCCATAAGTTTTGGTACACTGTGTTCAGATTTTCATTTGTTTCAAGAAATTTTTTTATTTCCTCCCTAATTTCTTCCTTGACCAGTAGTCATTCAGGAGCATGTTGTTTAATTTCCATGTATTTGCACAGTTTCCAAAGTTCCTCTTGTTATTGATTTCTAGCTTTGTAAATTTCTTTTTGACTAAGATCTGTTGCTGGAGAGTTATTGTGTTCCTTTGGAGGTATCATATTTCCTTACTTTTTCATGTTTCAATGTTCATACATTGATATGTGTATCTGTCACTTCTTACAATTTTTTGAATCGTAAGGGAGGACTTTTTCTTGAAGATATATCTAGGGTGTTGGTTGAGTAGGGCACTTTGGTTTTATTTTGGTTGCATGCATTAGTGTAATCTCTTCATAATTTCTTTAACTATATGCAATGTCAGTGATTTCTGTGATTTTCTTGGTTGCTTAGGGTGTGGTTGTTAGTTAGGGATCTGTGCTTAACTTTTGCAGGGGACTGCAATGCTAGGTGGGCCTGTCTTCAGGCCCCAGTGGTGGCAGTAGTGGACTGAACAAGCCTGTCTTGGGCCGCATGGCAGCATACACTGGCACCGGTCTTATCAGGTTTTGGCTAGCTGATTCCTGGGCCTCCAGATAGTTTGCTTGGGTGCTGGAAATGGCAGCAGATAGTCGGGCAGGTGAGTGGGTTCTCAAACCTCTGGATAGTGCATGTCACACAAACAATAGCAGTAGCAATGGTGGGACAATTCTCTAGGACCCAAGCAGTCCATGATGGTGTTTGCAATGGCTACAACAGGTTGGGTGGGCCAGTCCCCAGATGTGCAGGTGGTGCAGGTAGGTAGGTGGTAGCAGCTAGTTGAGAGAGCCCAACCTCAGATACTGGGAGAAGTGCTTAGATGCTACCAATGGTGGAGATGACTGGGGGACAGTGTGCTCAGGTACTGGAGGGTGAAGTTGGGCCAGGAAGACCTGTCCTAACCATCCCCCCAGTGGTCTGTGCAGATGCTAGCTGTGGTAGGCAGGGGTTGAGTGATCCCCAGGCCACTGGTTGAATGCTCAGGTGAGGATGACAGTGGCTCCACTATTGCCCTATTACTGGGGAGGATGATGTTACCCTCTCTGAGAGCAGCTATGGCAGGCAGCTTGGGGTGTGGGCTTTGCTTGCTCCTTGGGCCCACAGCAGCTCACAGTGGCAGTGGTTTGGGCCTGAATTTGTCCTCTGGGCATGTGAAAATTCAAGTCTGCCCCTCTGGTCAGGTGGGAGGCTGGATCATTGCCTGTGGCTCTTACCTTGGCCCCAGCAGCAGGGCAGGATGCAGCCCAGTGGGGGCTGTGCTTTCAGAATAGCAGCTGCTTAGGAATTGGGGGTTTGTGCAACCCATGGTGAGCTCTCTTTCTGGAGCAGTGCCTTCCCATGGTCTCCAAGGAGCCCCCTCTGTTAGTTGTGGATTGAGAGACTCTCACGTGGCAAAGGTTGCAGGAGTCCATAGTGGGGATGTAGACCACTGGAGATCTTTTACCCTTTCCCTGCATAAAGGAGCCGCTCCAGACTCCCAGCAGATCCCAGGCGAATAGGCTGACTTGTTTTCCTCTGCCTCCTTGCTTTGGTGATTCTCATCATTTCTCTGTTAAATCCCCCCCTCTTTTACATGACCTATTTGAAGTGTGATTATGTACTCACTATTTCAGTCCTTTTCCATGGAAGAGGCAAGTCAGCCATCTGGAATCCTAAAGTTATTCTTGATTGACTTCCAGTATGGACTGACAATTAACTCTATGACCTTTAAGAAACATAGTTGGCAATTATAGTCCCAAGATGTTCTAAGATTACTGGTACCTTTGTGATTTGCTTTTAATTTTTGGTACCTGCAATATATTTCTCTGTAATAATTAGATATTTGAAAAAATAAAACAAGTATACTCAAGTTGCTCATATTAAAGTAAAAGGAAAGAAGTAGAAAGCAACTTCTACCAAGGAAAGAGGAACCTCAGAAAATAAACTGGGAAATGGTGACTTTAGCATGGAAAGAGCAGCAGGCCAAATCCTGCTCCAGGAATAAAAGATCCTTATGCAAGGGATAGTCTTGGACTTAGCAGTAACCAGAATATGACTGGCAGTAAATCTACCTGAGTCCTCTAACACAATGCCTCTATATGTAGAAAGAGCGCCATAAATGTAGAGTGAGTGTAATACTTTCCATTAAGAAGCTTGAATCCCTGAAGTAACTCAGAATGTGCTAAGGAAATAGATGTGATACAAACCATCAGCATAAACTAAAAAGAGAGAACAGCTCTACCATGTTGAATAGGAGTGATCTGCATAACCACAAAGTAAGTATTCCAGAAATGATGGAGTGTGACTTCTGAGGGTAAAGAGAAAGGCCTCATCCGAGGTGCAAGTGGACAAAGAAGAGCTGAGAATGGGGCAGCAAAATTAGGGAAAACTGTCTAGCATCACAACCCCCACCCTAAGTACAAGAATAATACAAAAGGAATTTCAAGCTAGTGATGCACTGAAGGTAACGATGGCAAAACAAAACCTAACGAAACTCAGCTCAACTCCTGACACAAATGGCCTACAAGGAGAAGCTGCGTGCTATTGCTAGACATAAACACCCTCAGTCTCTACTATTCCCTACACATTGCCCAGCACTCAATCAGAATTAGCAAGACAATGAACTTAAACATATCCACTTTAAGGATTAGATAATTGTCAATGGTGGAAACACATCAACAAGGGAAGAGAAATTATAATATTGGATAAAAAATCAAGAATCTCTTATATGCTATTTATAAGAAATCCATTTTAAGTATAAAAACATAGATTAAAAATAAAAAGATGGAAAAGGATATACAACATAAACACTGATTCAAAGAAAGCTGGGTGGCTATGTTAATATCAGAGTTAGTAGACTCTAGAAAAAGAAATATTACAAGGGGTAAAAAAAAATTACCAAAAAAAGCACATAATGAAAAAGAGGTTTAGGATTATTCATCTAGAAGATATAACAATCCTAAATGTGTGTGCATCTAACAACATGTCTTCAAAATACATGAAGCAAAATCTAAGAGAACTGAAATGGAAGATAGAAAAACCTGCAATTCAAGTCAAAGCTCCACAGATCCTCTCTCAGTAAGCAACAAAATAAGTAGAAAGAAAATGCTCCACCCATGGGCATTGGCAGAATCCTGCCCTGTGCTGTGTTCTGCTGTGACAGGGCAGAATGAGTCTAATGCAAACTGTATCACAATGCACTTTGCTCTCCCTCCCCCAAGCCCAGATTATCTCTTCATGCTGCATTGGCTGGGGTTGGGGGAGGAGTGGTATAGACAATGTAGACTGTCCTTCCTACTCTCTTCAATGTCTCTTTCCTTGCTACTATGTACTGCAATTGCTCACTTGATTTTTGGGGTCATATAAAGGTGCCTTCTGATTGAGGGAAAGAGAGAGAAAAGAGCAAAAACTTTGCCTGATAACCCAGGGAATTCTCCCTTATGTTCCACTTAAGTCCACTAAGGCTGTGTATCTCGGAGTCTACAAGTGTTGCAGTGCTCCTGGGCTTAGGGTGTCCCTTAGTGCTGAAACAGCTGCAGTGACCGCAGTCTTAAGTCACAACACCCAATTCCCTTTGAATTCTTAAAAAGACCACTGAAGAAGGACAGATACAAATAAATCCAGACTACAAAGATGGAATAAATACCTAACTCTTCAATGTCTAGACATCAAAAAACATTCACAAGCATCAAAAACATGGAGGAGGCCAGGCGTACTGGCTTATGCCTGGAATCCTAGCACTTTGGGAGGCTGAGCTGGGAGGATTGCTTGAGCTCAGGAGTTCAAGACCAGACTGAGCAAGAGCAAGATCCTGTCTCTTCTAAAAATAGAAAAATTAGCCAGGCATTGTGGAACACACTGTAGTCCCAGCTACTTAGGTGACTGAAGCAGGAGAATTGCTTAAGCCTAGGAGTTTGGGTTTGCAGTGAACTACAATGATGCCAATGAACTCTACCTGGTGTTACAGAGAGAGACTCTGTCTCAAAACAAAACGAAACACACGGAGGAAAACAAGACCTCACTGAACAGACTAAATAAGGCATTAGCAGCCAGTCTTAAAGTGAAAGTGATATGTGACCTCTCTGACAGGGAATTCAGAATAGCTGTCTTAAGAAAATTCAGTGAACTTCAAGATAACATAGAGAAGGAATTCAGAATTCTATCAGAGAAATTTAACAAAGAAATTGAAACACTTTTTAAAACTCAAGCAGAAATTTGGGAGCTGAAAATTTCAATTGGCAAACTGCAAAATGCCTCAAAGGTCTCAACAGAAGAAATGATCAAACAGAAAAAAGAATTAATGGTCTCAAAGACAGGTTATATAAAAATAAACAGCCAGAGAAGAAGAAGAAAGAAAAAGAATAAAGCAGATATGCAATATCTAGAAAATAGCCTCAAAGGTGCAAATCTAAGAGTTATTGGCCTTGAAGAGGATGTGGAGAGAGAGACCAGGGTAGAAAATTTATTGAAAGAAATAATAACAAAGAACTTCCCAATTCTAGAGAAAGATATAAATATCCAGGTACAAGAATGTCAAAGTGCACCAGGCATATTGAATCCAAATAAGACTACTTTGAGGTACATAATAATCAAACTCTCAAAGGTCAAGGATAAAGAAAGGATTGCAAAAGCAGCAAGAAAAAAGAAGCACATAACATATAGAGGAGCTCCAGGATGTCTGCCAAGAGACATCTCAGTGGAAACCTACAGGCCAGAAGGGAGTGGGATGATATATTCAAAGTGCTGTCAGAAAAAAAAAAAAATACTTCCAGCCTAGAATATTACATCCAGCAAAATTATCCTTAAAACATGAAAAAGAAATAATTTTCTCAGACAAAAACAGCTGAAGGATTTTGTAAACACCAGATCTGTTTTATAGGAAATCCTAAAGGGAGTTCTTCAGTCTGAAGGTAAAGAATGTTAACAAGCAACAAGAAATCATGTGAAAATATAAAACTTGCTGGCAAAAGAAAATACACAGACAAAGAATACACTAACACTATAATCGCAGTGTGTAAACCACTTATTTTAGTAGAAAGACAAAAAGACAAACCTATCAAAAGTAATAATTACAACAATTAGCTAAAAGATAAACAATATAAAAAGATACAAATAGAGAACATAAAAAGTCAAAAAGTGGGGGAATGGAGTTAAAGTGTGAAGTTTTTTTAGTTTTCTCTTAGCTTGTTTCTTCTTTTCTTTGTGATCAGAGTTAAGTTGTCATCAGTTTAAAATAATTGTTATAAGATGATATTTGCAAGCCTTAATAAACCTTGCAACCCCCCCAAAATGGAAAGTTCATACATTAGCCACATACGGCAAGCAAAGCTAGTGAATATTTTTCTGTGAAAAATTTTTTACTCTTTAGAAGGACAGATAAAAAATACAGTCAGCGGTATAGGAAGATTAAAGGGAAAATAGTAATTCACCAAGGTTGCATGCTCATGTAATGTGACTTCAGTTTGGAAGTTTTGACTGAGCCATCAACATATATAGAGAATGAAATTCCAAAGTGAGGGATCAGACCAAGATGTAAATTTTCAGACGCAGTATTCTAGAATGTGTTTCATGACTTTCTGGCATTGCACCCATAGCAAGGGCATAAAAAGGGAGGCTTCTTTCATGTAAGCAGGAGATTTAGTGAGGAAAGGTTATGACAAAGCTGTTGATTTTTATCTGTCCTTCTAAAGAGTCAAAAATTTTTCACAGAAAAATATTCACTAGCTTTGCTTGCCATATGTGGCTAATGTATGAACTTTCCGTTTTGGGGGGGTTGACAATTGAGATAGTAGAATGCTCCCCAATTTGAGAAATGTCGATTTAATATATCTACTGTGCATCAATGGGACTGGGCTGAATTTAGCTGATGCCATGAGACTGCCTCAATCACTCAATGCTGCTATAAATGTATCATCCTGAGAAAGAATGTTCTTACATACTTGCACAGCACTTTGGCCTCTCCAGAAAATTGAAGGTAATCAGAACAGGTAGTAAAGTGTTAGAAATCATTTCTTTGTGGTGATACAGGGAAGAATTGCCCATAAATTGTGATCCATTATCTCTAACAAGTTCTTTTGAAATCCCCTTATGATCAAAACAGATTCTTCAAATCTCAAATGATATTCCAACTAGATAGAGAGTGCTTTGCCCCACTATGGAGTACTGTATTTATTTGCCTAATATGAAGAAATATATATATATAAATAGATAGATAGGTAACTACTCTTCCAAAAGTTAGTTCATTGCCAGCACTGTACATTTTCCCAAAACCAGAGCTTAAACTGGAAAGGGCCTCAAGAGATCATCATTTCAGGGAAACTGCCCAAACTGGCAGTAGGGAACTTTCCACCAACCATGTAATAGCACCAGTTCTCAAAGAGCTCAAATAATCCCACAGACCAGCAATTATCTTGCCAAAAGTACGAGTAGTCATCATCTATAGTAGAGAACTCAGTGTAGCAGAGAAAAAGCTCCCTTGTCTAAAAGTCTTCCCATTTGGTCTCTACATCAGGGGTCAGCAAACTTTTTCCCTTAAGGGCCAGATAGTGAGGATTTTAGACTTTGTGGGCCATATAGTCTCTGTTGCAAATACTCAACTTTGCCATTGTAGTGCAAAAGCTGTGGTAGACAATATGGAAACAAATGTTACAGTAAATTTGTTACAGTAAGACTTTATTTGCATCACAATAAAACTTTATTTACACAGACAGCATGGGCACAGTTTGCCCACTATCCATAGTTTACCAGCACCTGCTCTATTAATACATAGTTTTGAATTTGAAATCAGTTATTCATGCCTTTGCATTAAAAATTGTCCTTTGCATTAGAGTGTAGCTATGCCTGAAGGGGTCACACATCCCAAATTCCCAGTGTGGGGTAGCAGAGCCCACCCCATATCCCTTCAGTCTGAGTTGTCCTGTAGCTACTTCAGTTGCTGGTAGGCTGATAGCATCCTACTTCAAGAGCCTGAATCTCTCTTCTTCTATGAGTAAGGATTTTCTGCCGAACTGTGTAACCTAGGTATGGGGGTGTTAATCCTTACAGAGCAAACTTCAACTACTGGAGGATGGGAACCAGTGAGTAAATGGCAGCCTCCTTGTCCCCAGTGATGACTCTGGGACATGCCCACGTGGCGTAGTCTTGTCTTAAAGACTACGTTCGAGGCAACACAAATTAAGAAAACTGCATTCATATATTTTCTGTTCCTGCATAGCAGAAGGGAGCGCAGTGCATGAAAACAATGGTGCAGCAGGGTCAGAATTCGAGGGACCAGAGATACTTTCTTTTAAATCTAGTCATTGGTTTTGTTGAACATATCTGTGACTTTTTAAAAATAAATTTCTGAGACCCCACCCCACCCCGCCTGCACGTGCACACACACAGACACACACACAAACTGCATCTGGTGTTGGTTCCTCCTGCTCATTCCCTCCACATTACTTTTTGTTGCTGGCTTCCTCTGTGCTGTTTTGTGACAGTTGAAGAGAAAAGGAGAAAACAATTAGATTTTGTTCTTATCTTACTTAAAACTGTCAAATTAAAACCTATGTAAGTAGAAGCAAAGTTTAATTACATAAACAAATCTTAATACTTGACAAATTCAATCATTTCCCCTAGAGAAATGCCAGAAATGTTTAATGCACATTTGGTACTTACTAGATGAAGGGCGTCCTGGGGTGTATATGCAGAAACGATCTTTGGAATTTCACAGTTTAGAGTAGCACTGGCTGAGGATTCAGGCAAATCTGAATTCAAATCTCCACTTTGCCTTTTAACTATCTTTATGAGCCTATATGAAATCCATTACTGCCTTTGTTTCTTTATCTGGGAAGTGGGGATAGTAACACCTACTTCATATGTGTTCATGAAAATAAACAAGGTCACGCACATACAGACTGCACAGAACCTAAGCATATCAGGCAGCCAGATACTAGTTGCCTTTCCCATTTCATTTACAGCTTAAAAAGTCATCTGTAAAGAACTAAGGAGTGACCAACAATACCATGCACTCAGTTTCAGACATTTACTAAAACCAGAGGCACACATGGTCTTTATCCTTCTGCCTTGTAAACGTGGAAAAGTACTGATTGGCCAACAGTGACTGTGGCCAGAGCTAGTTGGAAACTCCTCAAATATTTTGACACATAAGAAAATATACCAGGAAGTAGAGAATAGGGAAAACCAAAATCAGATTAAGAACAATATGTAGTAATTAACATTTAACAAGAAAAAAACTTTGGTTTTTCATTTCCACATCTGTAAAATAAAAGGGGTAATAGAAATCACACTGTTCCAAATAGCATTAAAAAATAGAGACTGAGTCGTCAGAGTTCTGAGGACTTCACCTAAGCTTCAATTAAAATGAGCATCCTCCATCAGGTGGGATGGGCCACACCTGTAGTCCCAGCTCTTTGGGAGGCTGAGATGGGAGGATCACTTGATCCCAGGAATTCGAGGTTCCAGTGAGCTCTGATCATGTCACTACACTCTAGCCTGGATGACAGAGTGAAACCCTGTCTCCAAAAAAAAAAAAAAAAAAGTAAAATCAAAAAATGAGCATCCTTATTACATTCAGAACACAGCAACTAACAAAAGCTCTGTGCCTTCCTAGATGTGAAGATATCATACAACTTAGCCTTTCAAAAATGATTTTCCAATTTGTCTGCCCACATTCATAGGAGTCTTTAGTCTCACTTTTTGTTATGAGTTTGGATAAATAATTGATTGAGCAAGTGAGCGTTTGCTGTTGTTCCCATTCCGCAAAGCAGATGTCATCATACATGTCTGGATCCTGAAAGATTCAGACTGAAGCAAGCACCTATTTCTTTTCCTACCCTCTACACTCTCATGCATATCTGCACAGGACTTCTCTAATTCACAAGCCAAGGAATAGACCATATGCTGAATTACAGCAACATACATCTATTACACAATCAATATAGCAGTGCCCACCTCAAAGAACACTTTGATGTTGTTCACATGTCCACAATGATTATGTTTCTTCCTCCTCCTTCATGCCAGAGGTTGCAGTTGTAATTTCCTCCATTTAGAAAATTATAAATTTTCTTATCTTTTACCTTGGCAAGATAGCATCTTGGTTGCTTCCTCCCCAAGCCTTGCCTTTATCTCACAACACTCTGGTGTTGATATAAGAATTACAGAGGCATGTGAGTATACACTCGAGGTCCTCTCCATACTAATCTTATCTGCTAAAAAAAAATCCATTCCATCTAATTTACCAGAATCTATTTTAAAAATAGTCTCATGGCTGCATGAACAATCAGTTCTACCATTATGTAAAAGTGTGTTTTCAAAATTTTTGGAATAACTAATGAAATTTTTTTTATAGAAGCCAGTTTCCAAAACTAAGAAGCCATCAGAATGGTTAATATATAAATATAAGTAATATGATAAAGATTCATTTTAAACAAAGGTCTGCTTCTAAGGGCTTAGATTTGGAGAGAGAGAATGGATCATAAGAAAAAAATATTCTAATTGGAAAATAACTGCTATTGAGTTTTATGAAATCTGGAAACGTTATACAGTTGTATAGCAAGTTGCACAAACACAGATCCCCAGCTCTGTCGCTCACTAGGTAGGTGATCTGAGTACATTGCTTCATCTCTCCAAGTCCTAGTTACCCTGACAACAAAATAGAAATTGTAATAACATTACTTACCTCATACAGTTGCCATGATGATTGAGTGAGCTAATGTGCATAGAACTGCTTAAAGGACAAGGGACAAGTGTTTTCTTTCATGAGTTTTCCTATGCTTTCCTCACCAAATCCCTTAAAAGAAAATGGGATTTTTCTTTCTCTTTTCTTTCCTTTCTTTTGCTTTCTTTTCATTGCATTTCTTTTCTTCCTTCATTTGCCCTTGAAAGAATCTTATCTTTGCTTACTCCATTCCAAGGCTTTCGTGATGTAGATTCAGAATGATGGTGAGGGCTGTGGGGTGGAAAGTAATGATGGCAAAGAAAAGTAGGAGAGAAATAAAAAGACAAAGCCCACACAGACTTCAGGGAGAAAGAGAGGCCACTGTCTGAGACATCACAGCACATAGAGTATTGGGTATTTTCGGAGAAGAAAGGGGCTTTTGAGATGCGTTGAGATTTATGTTGCTGTGGGTTGTAGATTGGATACCCTTTAATGATCTTCAAAAGACATAAACAAATATTGACATTTCCTTTTAATTACTTTTGGTTTCTGGACAGTATTTCTTTGAATCTGACTCTGTACAGAGACTGAACCACCCAGGACTCCAGCTTATATATAAGTTATTACCATGGTGGTGACAATGACAAGTACAGTGATGATGTTAATTGTGTAGGCTTTCTATATGCAAATGTAGGTGGAAACTGTCATCACTAATTTGCTATGGGAACAGGATACTGGTTGGTCAAAGTACACTCAAAGAAGAGAGCATAAAAAAGAATATTCTGCATTCTAAATGACAAGTTGATACTATCTCTTTGAGCCATTATATGCAAACTTTTAAAGAACTTTAAGCAATATTTGCCACAATACCTTCTCTGAAGTCCCCAAACTGGACAATAAAAGCTATCCATGTAACAAAAACATTAGTACCCCTTTAATATTTTGAAATATTTTTTTTTAATTTTTAAAAAGCTAGCTGGAAGATTCTGAAATATTTTGACACATAAGAAAATATGCCAGGAAGTAAAGAATAAGGAAAGCCAAAATCAGATTAAGAATAATATGTTGTAATTAACATATAACAAGAAAAAACCTTTGGTTTCCATTTCCATATCTGTAAAATAAAGTGGTGACAGAGATCACACTGTTCCAAGGAGCATAAGGTCCCATGGAGTTGACCTTGAAATGAAAATGGTGACTGGTGACATTAAAAACAGAGACTGAGTTGTCAGAGCTCTGAGGCCTTCACTGGAGCTCCAATTAAAAGGACACATTCTCAAAACTTTTACTGATTGAATATAAACTTACATTTGGAATTTTTAAAAAAGAATTCTTTACTTAAAAAATTTAACATTAAATTATCAAGTCCACTCCCTGTTAGCTCTTAAGTGCTCCCAGTCCTGGATATGTTTTAAATATCGCTCTAAATAATATTTTCCATTTAAAATCTGCACAATTGCATTTTATCAGTAATTCATTCTTAATGTTTTCAGAATGTTATTTTACTAAAAAATAGCATTTTATGGGAAAGGCTATTCTAAATAAAGTATTCAACTCTAGAATTTTGAAAAAGAAGAGCAAAATAAACTCAACAAAATTAATAGATTAAAAAGAAATTAATTTGACAAAAGTAAAATCCTTAGCACAGTGTCCAGCACAGAGTAACCACTCACACACCTTAGCTAAACAAGAAATAAAAGGCTAAAAATTTGAAAGCTGAAAAATACAGTAATGAATAAACCAAGTACAGGATAACTTGAATGTGGGGGAAAAGGGGGAGAAACAATACAACAGATCAAACATTATCAAATCTGATGAAAGAAAAATCAAATCACAACTCAAATAAATATAATTATAAATAAAAGAAGGCACAAGTGATATAAAAGATATATCAAGAAAAAATACATTAAGCATAGATTTTTCAAGTGAGGCTAGATTTTCTTCCAAACAGCAAACTTTTTCCAGTTTGTGGAACAATCTACTTCCATCCCACTTTATTTATTATGATTCCTTTTTTCATGCATTAAATTATTTTATATTAAAGGGAGTTTTCAAGTGATTTATTCTGTTAATATATATACCAACTTTTTTCTAAAAGATTCTTGTCCCACATTGGTGTACTTGTAAGTTTTTTTAGGCTTTCAGAAAAAGATAATTTCCATACTATGTAAACTAGTCAAAGGATATTTAAAGTGATGTAATGCCAACACAGCCAGCAGCTAGAAGAAAAAGCGTCTCAGTAGTTAAAGGGTATCTGGACTGATCACTTTATTCCTTTCTTTGAGATCTTTGGATTTACAATGTTAAAAATCTTATGCATCCGCCAGCATTTGCTCAGTGTTCAGTTCTCCCATGAATAAAATTATCCACACCAAATAGAATTATTTGGTAAAAATTATTCAGCCAAATAGAATTTTTTTTGTCTTTGTATAAATTTAAGAGGTGCAAGTGCAGTTTTGTTACATGGGTATATTAGGAAGTACAACCAAATAGAATATAATGCTCACTCTGGCCCCGTTCATGCCGCACCCCAGTGGTTCCACTGCCATGCAGCAATGAATTGCTACTGAGCCTGCCTGGGCTTGTGACTTGGTGGGTCTCACAGAACCCAGGGCAGGATGGGCAGCTCTGGATCCATGGTCTTGGGTCCTGAGGTCAGGGGCTTCTTATTCACATCTAGGTTGGCCAAATAGCAAATGTATAACTCTCTGATGCAAATGGCATGGATTGCTCCAGAACTGTAGGTGTCTTCATCATTATTCCCCGACTTGGCATTTTCTATAACCCTCATACCATGTCTTTTTCCCACCACAGATACTTCTAACACCAGATGATATCACCCAGGCAGTAGGGCAGCTGGCATTGCATCCTAGACCTAGTGCAGATGTCTTTTCTGCTCTGGACACTATTATAGCTATGAGCTTTTCTTGCAACTTGGTAAATGAATTACAATATACACCACTCTTCTAAACTTCAAGCATGTAATTAGAAAACCAACTACTGGTTCATTTGGGTATGCAAAGTCAATATATGGGGAGAAATCACCATGGGGAGAAACATATGGGGAGAAATTATGGTGATTTATGTTAAAATATAGATTAAAACACTCTGAACAAATTGATTTTTCCGCTTATGTGTCTTCCACATCTTTCAGGACAGGCTCTGCCAATAGTCTTTGCATTTCACCTTCCTCTCTTTTACCTTCAGATTAGAAGTGTGTTCTTTTTGTGAAAATCGTTTGATGTTCAAAAAACTCAAAATGCCTTGTGATGTGACTTTGAAATCCTCTTGAGATCTTTTAAGCCACTTTAAGGGATCTTCCTATCAATAGGCATTTGAAATCTCTTCCCTACAAATTATCATTTTCTTTAGTTCACAAGTCCAACCTGCAAGTTTAAAATGGGTCATGCATTTGAAAAATTCCAAGTAGAATCCCCTGATAGAAAGCAGTGTGATCAAACAGAAAGACTCAAGATTCTAATCATTTTTGATGCCTAGATGGACCATACCCTTGAGCAATTTAGTTAAGCCTTCTGACTATTGTATAAAGAAAACAGAAACAATAACTTGAATCTACTAACTTAGCAGGAGAAATGAGAGCATCAGAAGCAGTGTTTGTCAGAAGTGAACTCACACCTCAAAAGATGACCTAGAAATCCAAAATTTCTAGTGTTCTTTTTGCCAATCGTAGTGCGATTCTTTGGTCTTACAAGGCCCTATGGGAACAACATCATTTATTTGTTCATGTACCTACTAAAGCTTTAGCAGAATGCAGCTCCAAGCAAATTAACAATAATTTTTATAGATTTTTTTCCCCTCAGAAACCTATCTTGGGCATGATGGAAAAGGAGGAGGAGACATTTAGGTTGAGCAAAAAACGTCATTAGTTCCCCTTCTCAAAAAAAAATCTACATCTACCTACTCTCTCCCTTACTAAATTCCATCAATTAATGTTAATTTAGATAAAAAGCTCCTGTTTGGGGCTACAAATGGGCATTTAGTGTAGGGGTCATTCACTCCTTAATGTTAAAAATCACTGAGTTAATTAGGCTCAATAATTGGAAGTTTTTACAAAAGTGAAAAAAGAAGGAGGAAATTGGAGTAATTTGAACTTGCTTGAAAAACTACAATCTCCTGCTTGCCATAATTCATTCTAGCCTCCCCTGTCCCATATAGTCTAATTCCAATGTTACAATATCCTTTCAGTTCCTGCCTACTCAGGGATAAGAGTGAGAAAGGAGGAAATGGAAAAAAGAAACAAAAAAGCTAATGCCAGTTGCCTGCTGTCAAAGAAAAAGGCGGTTCAGATTCCTGCCTTCAGGACCCATACTCTTTCTCCTTCTGCTCCATGAAGAATTCTCCTACTGAAGTGAGCAACTAGAAACTATTCCCCAGGATGAGCTGAATCTGCAGGATTTGTATAATTCAGAATAAAGCTGATTCACCTCCAGACTTTTTTAAGTGTATAGGGCTCATGATGAAGTAGAATAAGTCTTTTTTTATACAAGAAAAAAACCCAATGGCCACTGATAGAGGGTAACATAAGATGAATGAGGTCACAAGGTCAATGCCTCTATAAGTCAGGGTTCAGTCAGCTGACAGATACCACGTGGTAATCTAAGCAAGGACAGTTTGACAGAATTATTAGCATTAAATTGGAATAATGGAGAATTGGCTAATGAGAGCTAAAGAGAACTCTTAAGAACACAGGAGTAGCAGATATAAGGAGCAGCCAGTATTCCCAAGACTAAAATAGGGCACCCACAGAAGGGCCTTCCTCTCCATGGCTGAAATCCAGACCTCATTGGAAAGGGCAAAGCCAAGACTCTCTGGATGTTGGGGAAGTCACTAAGTTGTCTCATCAGTGGTTCTTGCTGAAAATCTGAATTCTAGGGTACCAAGAGAATCTGTTGGCCTCTGGACAGCACTGCAATTGGGAGCTAGAGGAATCACGCCTTGTAGGGGCCCAGTGTGAAAAGGAAAGCCATAATTCTGCACAATTCCAGAGCTAGAGAAAGCTGCACCACTGCAAGAGTTGAGTACTGAAGACTATGCAACCTGAGGAGCCCAGGGTTGGAGAAAACCACGCTGCTGCAGGAGTTAAGCTCTGAGGAAAGTGCAATCTGGGAGAGACCAACTCTAAAGAAACTGCACAGGGGCTAAGCCTTGCAGGCAGATGTACAAAGGGCGTCAGGGTGCGAAAAGCCTGCTCACCTGCAGGGCATCACTGGAAGGTCTTGGGTGCATGGTATCCACCTTACACCAGGACAGAGTCAGGCTGTGACTTTTCAAAATGACTGTGCACTCTGGGCACACAGTCAGGTTAAAGCGCGACTGGATTCCGCACCCCCTGCCCAGGCATAAACCCCCATACTGCTGCTAAGTCATGAAAAAGCGGCACACCAACGGCTGCAGCAGAACTAGGAAGCCCCATCCTCCTACCGTGTCCCTCTAGCTACCTCTACTGGCAAAGCTTGATATTGTCCTTGAGGCTAAGAGTAAATGCTCCATTACTGTGGAGAAGGCAATGAAGGGTGAACGCAGAACTGAGAGGCAATAAACTGGTCACTGTCATAATGCTTCATAAAGTATCATAAAACTCAAAAAGATTTGATGTTATAAATAATAACACCAAAACCAATCACGTAGTCCTGAGATAACTTGGAAAGCCCTAATTAAGGTATAAACTTAGGTAGGTAATGACTAGTACTAGCGTCAGTTTCATTATTTCTAAATATGTCTTGTTCACTCCAATTCACCAGTTGAATTTAGCAAATGAAAATGGCAAAAGTGAAGCCCATCATTGGTCACTACCCCAAAAGCTTTCTTTCTCATTTATTCAACCTCATCCTCTAAGGACTGAAGCTTTGGAGCTGCACTTGATTCTTCTCACTCCATACCACTCCTACTCCCAGCACTCAAGGAAGGAATCCTTACAGTTGTTTAGTTGTTTATCTTAATTTCTACTGCCAACAATTTAAAAACTTAGAATCTAACACCATGATTTTTATAATATCTTTCTGATTCATGTTGCTATCTTTCCATTTTACTACTCTAATATGTTGTATAATATTGTTGCACTTTACCTAAGACACTTTTTGTTACATAGTTTTGTTTCAAACAAAATAAATAACCATTTATGTTTGATAAAATTAAACTTTCTTAGGCTTACATAAAATGTCCTACATCCATCTGCCCCAAATGACCTTTTCAAGCTATTTTATTAAGCAGCCTTTTGGGTTGGTATGATCAAGCTGCTTCTGTCTGTAGGGTAGTGTTTCTCTATTCCTTCCAGCACTCCCACCCTGTCTCATAAAGCAAGAAACTGATGGTTTACCACCACCACCCCCAAAGAATAAAATGTTCTCTATCAACTCTCTCATTCATTTTTTGGTACAATTTTTATTTTTCAATTTTTAAGTGAAAAATTAAAATTATTTATTATCTAATAGTGTCTCCAAAACACAAATCCAGATTTTTAGCTTTGGCTGTATGTTAAACATAGCTAGATGACTATTTTTATAATACTTTAATACCTCTTGTAGGATTCCATAGGACAGTATGTTTAAGCCTATCCAGTGCCATATTATTGTTTTCTGCATTTTGATAGTACTTTATATTTACAAAATACCTAACAATCATATTCATTAGTTCTTCTGCAAAACTCTCCTGTAGGGTGGCTCAGCAATACTGAGTCAACCATTAAAATAAGCATGTACTTATCATGAGAATGCTAATAGGATCCAAGTGAATGTCGATGAACAATAATACACAATATTCAAAACAGTAGTTTCTCTAGATACATTTCAGCAAAACTCCCAAAACCTCTTTCTGTATCATTTGAATTTCCAGGCTGAGAAATAAACCCTAATTTCAAGGAAATAAGTGATTATTATTATTTTTTGCCATTTTCCAAACTTTTTTCTTTTGTTTTTATTTCAAAAAATTTGGAGAATACAATGCTTTTTGTTACATTGATGAATTTTATCATGCTGAAATCAGGGCTTTCGGTGTACCTGTTATACGAATTGTTCATACTGTACTCAATAGGTAGATTTTTATCCTTAACCTTTTTCTACCTTCCCCCTTCTTAGTTTTCAATGTCCATTACAGGTCTTTATTACCATATATATCCTTTTCTTAGCTCCCACTTATAAGTAAGAATGTGTCATGTCTGTTTTTCCATTCCTGAGATACTTCACTTAGGATGATGGTCTCCAGTTCCATCCAAGTTGGTGCAAAAGACATGATTTCATTCCTTTTTATGGCTAAGTAGTACTCCATGATGTGTGTGTGTGTGTGTGTGTGTGTGTGTGTGGTGTTATATACACACACTACATTTTCTTTATCCTGTCATTGGTTGATGGGCACTTAGCTTGATTCCATATCTTTGCAGTTGTAAATTGTGCTGAGATAAACATTCTGGTGCAGGTGTCTTTTTAATAAAATAATTTCTTTTCCTTTGGGTAGATACTCAGTAGCGGGATTACTGGATCAAATAGTAGGTCTACTTTTAGATCTTTGAAGTTTCTCCATACTGTTTTCCATAGTGATTATACAAGTTTACATTCCCACCAACAGTGTATAAGCATTTGTATTTTCTCTGCAACCACACTAACATCTGTTGGGTTTTGACTTTTTAATAATGGTGATTCTGACAAGGGTAAGGTGGTATCTCATTGTGGTTGTAATTTGAATTTTCCTGATAATTAGTGATGTTGAGCATTTTTCCATATGTTTGTTGGTCATTTGTCTATCTTCTTTTGAAAAAATTCTGTTCATGTCTTTTGTCTGCTTTTTGATGGAGTCATTTGTTTTTTTCTTGCTGATTTGTTCAAGTTCTTTGTCATTTCTGGATATTAGCCTTTTGTTGTATGTATAGTTTGAGAATATTTTCTCCCATTTTGTAGATTGTCTGTTTATTCTGTTGATTATTTTCTTTTCTGTTCAGATAAGTTTTAGTTTAATTAAGTCCCATTTGTTTATTTTGACTGTTGCTGTATTTGTTTGGGGAGTCTTACTCATAAATTCTTTGCCAAGGCCAATGCTTAGAAGAGTTTTTATATGTTTTCTTCTGGAATTTTTATGGTTTCAGGCATTACATTTAAGTTTTTAATCCATCTTTGAGTTAATTTGTGTATATAGTGAGAGATAAGGATGCACTTCCATTCTCCTGCATGTGGCTATCCTGTTTTCCCAGCACTATTTATTGAATAGGGCTTCCTTTCTCCAGTGTATGTTTTTGTCTGCTTTGTCAAAAATCAGTTGGTCTTAGCTATATGGTTTTATTTCTGGGTTTTCCATTCTGTTCTATTGGTCTACTTGTCTATTATTATACCAGTACATGCTGCTTTGATTATTTTAGCCTTGTAGTATAATTTGATGTCAGATAGTGTGATGACTCCAGATGTGTTCTTTTTGCTTAGAATTAAGCAAAAAGGTTAATTTTTTGGTTCTTTTTTGGTTCTATGTGAAGTTTAGGATTAGTTATTTCTAGATCTGTGAGAAATGACATTGAAATTTTAATGTGAATTGAATTGAATCTCTAAATCACTTTAGGCACTATGGACATTTTTTTCTTCCAATTCATGGGCATAATAAGTTTTCCCATTTGTTTACGTCATCTCTGATTTCTTTCATCCATGTGTTGTAGTTCTCCTTGTAGAAATCTTTCACCTCCTTGGTTAAGTATATTCCTAGGTATTTTATTTTCTTTGTAGCTACCATAAATAGTATTGAGTTCTTAATGTGACTCTCAGCTTGACTGTTATTGGTATACAGAAATGCTATGGATTTGTGTACACTAATTTTATAGCCTGAAACTTTATTGAATGTATTTATTAATACTAGGAGTCTTTTGTGGATTTTTGAGGTTTTCTAGGTATAAGATCTTATTTTCAGCAAATAGGGATAGTTTGACTTTGGTTTCCTGATTTGAATGCCCTTTATTTCTTTCTCTGGCCTGATTGCCCTTGCTAGGACTTCCAGTGCTATGCTGAATAGAAGTGGTGACAGTGGGCATGCTTGTCTTGTTCCAATTCTTAGGCGGAATGATTTCAACTTTTCCCCATTTAATATGATGTTAGCCATGGGTTTAGCATTTATGGCTATTTTTATTTCAAGGTATGTTCCTTTTATGCCTACATTGTTGAAGGTTTTTGTCATGAGGAAGTGCTGGATTTTATCAAATACCTTTTCTGTATCTATTGACATGATCATATGGTCTTTGTTTTTAATTCTGTTTATGGTGAATCACATTTATTGATTTGTGTATATTGAACCATCCTTGCATCCCTAAAATGAATCCCACTTGATCATGATGGATTATTTCTTTTGATATACTATTGAATTCAGTTTGCTGGTATTTTTTTTTTTGAAGATTTTTGCATCTATGTTCATAAGGGATATTGTTATATAGTTTTCTTTTTTTGCTGTCACTTTCCAGGCTGTGGTATCACGGTGATACTGGCTTCATAGAATGAGTTAGGGAGGATTCCTTCCTTCTTGATGTTATGAAACAGTTTCAGAAGAATGGATGCCAATTCTTCCTTATAGGTCTGAAGAATTTGGCAGTGAATCTGTCTGGTCCAGGGCTTTTATTTGTTGGGAGAGTTTTTATTAGGTCATTAAATATGAAATGTCCAATTTTGAATCAAAAGTGTAGTCTAGGCCGGGCGCGGTGGCTCATGCCTGTAATCCTAGCACTTGGGAGGCCGAGGCGGGCGGATCGTTTGAGCTCAGGAGTTCGAGACCAGCCTGAGCAAGAGCGAGACCCCTTCTCTACTAAAAAATAGAAACAAATTATCTGGCCAACTAAAAATATATATAGAAAAAATTAGCCAGGCATGGTGGTGCATGCCTGTAGTCCCAGCTACTCGGGAGGCTGAGGCAGGAGGATTGCTTAAGCCCAGGAGTTTGAGGTTGCTGTGAGCTAGGCTGACGCTACAGCACTCACTCTAGCCCGGGCAACAAAGCGAGACTCTGTCTCAAAAAAAAAAAAAAAGTGTAGTCTATTATATCTCAAACAAAAAGTAGTACAATTAATCAAAGTATGCACCTAAACTATTGACACAGTTTTGCCATCTCAATGGTAGCTTGTTTATGCCAGCAGCAAAGAATCCTGGAGAGCGAGTGGTGATGAAATTGCAAAAGGCATTTTCCATAGCTTGTTGAGAATTGAATATTTTTCCTCACAAAAAATGGTCCAAAGCCTGGAAGAAGTTATAGTAGGTATAAGGTCTGGTGAATATAGTGGATAATAGAGAGTTTCCAAGTCCAACTGCTGTGGTTTGAGCAGCATTGTTTGTGTGACATGTGGTGGAGCATTGTCTTTCAAGAGGATTGGCCTGTCTCTATTGACCAATCTCGACTGCTTAATTGCAAGCATTCCTCAGCATTTCATCCAGCTGGTTGCAGTAGACATCCACTGTAATTGATTGGCCAAGTTTCATGAAGCTGTAGTAGATAAGGCCAGTGCTGGACCACCAACCAGACACCAGTAGCATTTTTTGATGAATATTCAGTTTTGGACTGTGTTTTGGCACTTCATCTTTAAACAACCATTGTGCTGAACACTTGTGATTGTCAAAGAGAATTCATTTTTCATCACACATAACAGTATGGTGTAGAAATGGTTTGCCTTTATGTCGTGACAACAAAGAAAGGCAAGCTTCATGATGATTTCTCTTCTGATGCTTGTTTAATTCACGTGGAACCCATCTATCCAGCTTCTTTAACTTGCTGATTTGTTTCAAATGGTCCAATACTGTTGGAATAGTAACATCAAATCTTGCTGCTAATTCATGCGTATGTTAGATAGATTCCCTTCCACTACAGCTTTCAGCTCATCATTATTCACCTTGGTCTCAGGTCGCCGAAGTAGCTCATTTTCAAGATTAAAATCACCAGAATGGAACTTTTCAGACCATCAATGTACTGTGTGTTCATTAGCCACATCCTTCCCAAACACTTCGTTGATATTTCAAGCTGTCTGTGCTTCATTGGTTCCATGACAGAACTCATATTTGAAAATAACATGAATTTTTTACTTATCCATGGCTTCACAAAAATTGATTCAAAAACGTTTTTGAAAGATAATCACAAGCCAAAATGTGCATTTGGAAGACTGAGGATGTGCCTTCACAATAAAAATAAAACTAGAAGTGTCAAAGTGAAATGTCAGAGATATCAACTGCCAAATGTAGTACTTAAGGAAATCAGACACTTCATACTCAATAATCTTTAATATTACAGTTTCAATCTCATTACTTGTAATCGGTCTGTTTGGGATTTTTATTTCTTTCTGATTCAAACTTGGAAGGTTGTGTGTTTCCAAAAATGTATCCATTTCCTCTAATTTTCTAGTTTCTAGTTTTCTAGTTTGAAAAACTCTAGAATAGAGCTTTTCATAGTAGTAGTCACAGGTGATATTTTGTATTCCTTAATATCAGTTGTAATGTTTCCTTTTTCATTTCTGATTGGGCTTGTTTGAGTCCTTTCTCTTCTATTTCTGGTTAATCTATCTGGATGTCCATTGCTTTTGTTTATCTTTTCAAAGTACCAACCTTTTTTTCAGTGATCCATTGTATTTTTTTGTCTGTTTGTTTGTTTATTTGCATTTCATTTAGTTCTGCTCTGAGCTTTGCTATTTCTTTTCTTCTGCTAGCTTTGGGTTTGGTTTGTTCATCTTTTTCTAGTTCTTTGAGGTGTGACAGTAGGTTGTTAATTTGTGATCTTTCAGTCTTTTTGAGATAAGCATTTAAGACTCTAAACTGCCCTCTTCACACTGTTTTTGCTATATCCCATAGATTTTAGATGCTTGTGTCATATTTGTTGTTCAGTTTGAAAAATATTTTGATTTCTGTCTGAATTTCATCATTGACCCAAAGATGGTTCAGCAGAAGGTTATTTAATTTTCATGACTTCATATAGATTTGAGATTTCCTCGTGGAATTGATTTCTAGTTTTATTCCACTGTGATCTGAGAAGATACAGGGAATAATTTCTATTTTTCTGAATTTGCTGAGACTTGTTTTGCGGGCTAACATCTGATCTATCTTGAAAAAAAATCCATGTACTGGCTGATGAGAAGAATGTATATTATGCATTTTGGGTGTAGAGTATTCTGGGGATGTCTGTTAGTTCCATTTGTTCTAAAGTCCGATTTAAGTCCAGTGTTTCTTTGTTGATCTTCTGCTTAAATGATCTTTCCAGTTTTGTTAGTGGAATATTGAAGTCCCAGCAATTATGATGTTACGATTTATTCCTTTGTTTACATCTAGTAGAATTTGTTTTATGAATCTGGGAGCTCCTGTGTTAGCTGCATATATATTTAGTATTGTTACATCTCCTTGCTGAATTGGTCCCTTTATCATTATATAATGACTATCTTTGTCTTTTTTTACCACTGTGGATTTAAAGTCTATTTTATCTGACATGAGAATAGCTAATCCTTTTGCTTTTGGTTTCCACTCACATGGAATATTTTTCCATCCCTTACCTTGAGTTTATCAGTATCCTTGTGAGTTAGATGGGTTTCTTGGAGACAGCATATACTTGAGGTGTATCCATTCAGCCAATCTGTGTCTTTTAAATGGAGCATTGACTGTTTATGTTCAATATTCGTATTGACATATGAGATGCTGTTCTGTTCATCATGTTGAATGATACCTAATTGCTTTGTTTTCTCCCTTGTGTTACTGTTTCATAAGATTTGTGGGCTTTAACTTTCTGGTGTTTGTACACTACTTAGTACTGATTTCTCTGTTCCATATATAGAGCACTTCTAAGCATTTCCTATTGTGCAGGACCAGTGGTGACAAATTCCATTAGTTTTTGCTTTTCTGGGAAAGACTTTATTTCTCCTTCATTTATGAAACTTAGTTTTGCAGGGAACAAAATTCTTGGCTGGAAGTTATTCTGTTTAAGAAGACTAAAAAATGGACCCCAATCCCTTCTGGCCCGAATGGTCTCTGCTCAGAGATCTACTGTTAGTCCAGTGGGTTTTCCTTTGTAAGTAACTTGTTGCTTTCACCTCACAGCTTGTAGAATTTTCTCCTTCACTTTGACTTTGGTCAGGCTGATGACTATATGTTTTGATGATGTCCTGTTTGCTATGAATCTTCCAGGTGTTTGATGACCATCTTGTATGCGGATATATAAATCTCTAGCAATACCAGGGACATTTTCCTTAATTATTTCCTCAAACAGGTTTTCCATGCTTATTGGTTTTTCTTCTTCTTCCTCGAGGATACCTATAATTCTTATATTTGTTTATTTTGCGTAATCCCATATTTCTTGCAGTGATGATTCGTTCTTATTTGTTTTTTCTTCTACATTTTTTACTGACTATGTAACATTGAAATCCTTGTCTTCAAGCTCTGAAATTCTTTCTTTTAGTTGGTCTGTCCTGCTGTTAAAGTTTTCTGCTGTATTTTGAAATTCCCTAAATGACTCTTTCATTTCTTTAAGTTCTGTTTTCTCTTTTCTAATGTTATCTCTCTCTTCAGTGAATTTTTTCATTCATGCCCTGAATTATTTTTTTGGTTTCATTGAGGTGGTGTTCTACCATCTCCTCAATTCCATTCATCTTATTTGCCATCCATAATCTGAATTCCATATCTGTCATTAACACAATTTCCTTTTGGTTGGAGTTCATTGATGGAGAGCTACTGTGATCCTTTGGGGGTATTGAGAAAGCCTGTTTTCTTATGTTGCCAGAATTTTTACACTGGTTCTTTCTCATCTGGGGCCTCTTCTCTCAACCCAAAACAGATAGCAGATAAGGTGCATCTGTTCTTCTCTGCTGGGACCTCTGTTGCTTGTTGAAGATAAGGATGGGTCCCTGGATAGCATGCTTGAGTCCTACTCCAAAAGCTTGACCAAGCAGGAGATGGGTAGATGCACTGTGAGCCTTTAATGCTGTTGCTCTGCTGTGTCACCTCTGTTCCCCTGTGATTGTCACTGGGTTGCTGTTGTAGGGCTGGCCCCAAGTGCCAGGTGTGCATGCAAGGTGGGGCCAGTAGGCAGATGGGGCATGCACACAGGTTGGAGGGAGTCCACTGAGCATGGCACACAAGTTTGTAGGCCTTGGTGGATGAGGTGCCAGGCTCAGAGACATAGTGAGGCACACATAGGGTGCAGTACACGCAGAAGGCATAGCAGGTATGCAGAGCATAGTGGGGCTACAGGGCAGAGCAGGCCCCCAGTGCAGAGTGGGCTCACAGGTCACAGTTCACATGTGGGATGGAGTGGGACCCTGGGACAGAGCAGACCCATGCGGTAGGGTGCCTGTAAGGGATGGAGCAGGTCCAAGGGTTGCAGCATTCACATGCAGGCCAGGGAAGCCATGGTGGGGGGCAGGATGCCAGATGGGGGAGGGCATGTGCAGGGCACCTGCATGGGATGGTGTGGGTCTTCAGTACAGTCCACCCAGATCCAAAGGTGACAATTGTGGTGGCTCTCACCCTGCTTGGGTCCTCCCAGGTGGTGGTGTCAGTGGCAGTCCAGCCACCCCAACTATGGGCATTGGGCACTGATGGCTAAGGGCGTGCACTCTAACTGGGTCCTGTGGGAAGTATGGTTGAGTGGGATCCTCCAGGCCACAGCAGCAGGTACCTGGCCCATGGTCTCCTGCTCTGTCCATGTCCCTCAGTGGTGGTGGTGACAGGGGTGCACATTACCTGCTCACAGGGTGCACACAAGTGCCCCGATTCCCTGCTCCCTTCCTACCCAGCAGGGACAAGAGGGAAGAGGCAGTCACAGAGTTGAGCCCTGGGCAGAGGTAGCATTCCAGGGCTGGAATGCTACAGTGGCACCAGCTGCAGCACCCAACGCTCACAAGCCGTTCCTTCTCTCTGGAGCAATGCACCTACAGATCCTTCAGTCAGGTGTCTGTATCAGTTTGTAGGTCTGCTGCAGTGGAGGAGCCCTCCCACCGCCCCGGTTGAAATATCCTCAGGGGAAGCTCGCAGTCCCTTTCTCGGATGTGTGCACCTTCCCCAGTCACCTCTGGTCCTGCTGAGCAGGTCGTCCCACTTCAATCTTCCTCACTTCACTCCCACCTCCTCTCTAGAATCCCAGCACTCTCACTCAGCCAAGGTCCAAAGGTGGATATCTATTCTTCAGTTTCCATCCTCTCCGAAAGAGCAGCACTGTGCAGGCTGCTTCTAGTCTGCAACCTTGGCCTCTGAAAATCTTCATGAAATTTTTAAAAAAGACCTGAAAACACTTGGTTCAGTACATTCTGGACACTCTTTTTCGAAAAATGTGCCCTTGGTATACATATATTCTCTGCTCATCCAGGCAGTAAGTTTATACAGGCATAAAATTTCTGTTCTGGTGGGTATTTGAACGTATTAATACTAAGCAGAAGAGCAGTAAAATGAAGTATAAGAAAGTGTGTTTGGCCATAGAACTAAACCATATTCTTTAATCCAGTTTTTATAAAATTGAAATTTGGTCTCCATCTGTTTTACTCACATGTTTTACCTTTCTTATAACTCCCAAGTCTCCAGTGAAAGAATAGTGTTCCTTATTTATCTCCCTAAGCCCCTCTCTGTGCATGCCTTGGTCCCACAGTCACATAGAGCTCACGCTGTGTTATAAGTGAAAACACTGGTGCCCAAGAGGTTAAAGCTAATAGCTCAATATTGTGTGCCTGTACCATAAAAGTCCAAACTTCAGAAGTCCTAATGTAATGCTATTGTTAGTAAACCATGACTTTTTCTATCTGGGGGGAGGGGAGAGGTCACTGGAGTCCCTCTAAGAATCTGATGAAAGCTAAGAAACCTCTCTTCTGAAAAATTCACAGTATTACATTAACACATATATTTATATTTGCAACAATTTCAGGAAGTTCACAGACTCCCTAGAGCCTAAAAACTGACCCTGAGTATTCCATGGAGTCTAAGGTAAGGACCTGAAACTCACTCTTACTATGCTTTTTCCTTTTTAATTTGTACTTACACTCTTTCTCCTACTCTAATTATCTTCCTACAAGTCTCATTCTTTCTACAACATCCACTGGTTCGGGTCATTTTATCTAAAATTTAAAATTATAAGCTAGTATACTTCTTGCTTGTTGGGTCCATATACTAAGTATTAAATAATATTTATCCATAGAAACAAATATTAATAATATCTACTCCATGACAGCATGAATCAGCTATTACAGTATATACAAATTACCTCTAAGCATGGACTCCTGAAAATATATTTTTGACATAGTTGAACTGAATTGAATTTTGAAAGTTGAAGCGATGCCTTTAAATCACATGAAAATGAACTCAGATATAAATATGCACAGGTTTAATAAACTTGGAACACTTAAGTTTGGTCAATATTATACTATCAAGATGTCTAGAATAGAACTGTCTGAGCATTTTAAATTGAATTCACATATAAAATTGATTAATAGTGAACAGCTGGCATAGTTCTAATGTTCAGTGACTCTCAGATCATGCCAGTTTTGTATAGAATGAAACATGCAAATTAAAATTATTCATATTATGCAACATGAACATAATAGCATCTGTCATCCTCTTTGTATAACAGCCTGTTAAATGTGAGTTTCACCCAAGGACCTACGGGCCAACAGATACTGCCTTCCAAAGGAAGTGCTAGACCACATGCAGAATTCATAAAGACATCTGGGAACAGTTTACAAGCCTCACCCCTTACCCACATTAATTGCATTTTGAAAATCAAGTGTTGGCTACTCAGTTTGTTTTTTTGTTTCTGTGGGTGTTTTTGAAGACATAGGACCTTCAAAGAGATCCTTCCACCATGAGTGAAAAGAATAGATGTATTTCCTCACCACCTCAAGTAAAGAGAAAGGGGCTTTATGTGTCTCCAAAGTTAGAGGATGTGGTCAACTGGTGTCTTTTTCTTGACTCGAAGATCTACGGTATAAGAAATAAGTTTTAAAATGACAGCCAAAGAAAAGTTACAGGATCCTGGATGCCCTGCAATAAATGAGTTTTTCAAAGCAAAGAAAGTGTGAGTGAGTATTTGGGGAGGGTTGGAGGTGGGGCACTCATGGGAGAAACAATGCTCAGTCTTGTCCAACCTTCAGCTTTGCCCAATGTTCAGTCTTGGCTGAACATCTGCCAGGTGCATAGAATGCTGATGCCAGGTCATGGGAGAGCCACCAAATAAGAATTTCTTGTCCCTTTCCTCAACTGTCTCCTTGTGTGCAACCCTGGTGCAGTAGGAACAGAAGTGGGGGAAGAGAGGAGAAGCTGACTAAGTCCAGCTAACCAAACAGAGACTTTGCACATGTACTAAGCCTAGTCTGGGGAAAGGAGAAGACTAACCATTAAATGACAAGGACAGTTGTGTGTATCATGCAGGACTAGACATCTGAGTCACTGGAACAATACTGTTTGCATTTGCTGGAAGAGACTGGAATGCCCAGAAATCATGTCTTCAATTTAATCCTGGACAAAAGAGGAATGAGGACAGTGGGAGCCAAAAATAAAGTTGTTTATGATCAAATCCTTCAGGAAGTATTTGTTATTAAATATTGTGAGGACAAAAATGAAAGAAAATTTATTTTTGAAAAGGTATGGAGTTTAAATTAAGTTATAAAACTGATCTCACAGTGCTCTAAAACATAAGTAAGGATAAGCAGGTCCCTGCCAGAGGGGAAAGGAATAGACAAATAGCAGAAAACAGATTGGCCAGTTTATATAAACTGACCAGTGAGACATAATTATCTAGTTCTCACATGATTTTAAACACAGAAGCATAATACAGCATTATAAAATTGAAAGAAAACTAACTAGTATTATGGTTGCCATGGGAAAGCCTGTGAAGGCACCAAAGTAGGCTGAGACCTCAAACCAGTCTCTATGTTTAATGACATTACAATAAAAGAAATCAATATGAAGTAAATGTCTATGGATGGATATTATTGCAAGATGACCCTAAGTGAGATGAAGGAACAAAGGAGGAAAAGGTGTTTGGGGTTGGTTTGGTTTTTTTAAGAAATATCAAAGCTAGGTTTTCTGCTTGGGGACTTCAGTAGTGTGTTCAGTTGTGTGATGATAAATGCTTAACAACTAGCTCTTTAGGGAAGAAAAGGAAAAAAAAGCCCTGGTTTGCTGTGTTTGCTGATTTCCGTGGTGTAAATACTCCCACAGTGGCTGTGTTCAGGCTGCCAAGGTGAAGTCACTGCCTGCACAGTTGGGAAGAGCGGTGCAGTGTCTCACCCGGTATTTCCACTTTACAGACTCAGGAGTAAATTACCTCAAGGACATAGACAGAAGTAAATGGAGTAAAATCATTAAGAAGTCATGACTTTTTAAGTATTCATTTCTTTGTTTTTAATATTTAATTTTAAGTTTATATGGTTTAATTTTAATGATGCCTGTAGTTAACAACCAACACAAAATTTCTGAAATTTGAGCCAGTTTGGGCCAGCTTCAGCCAACCCCTGAAGTCAGATATGTTGTTTCTCCTGATGACTCTGGAGAAAGCTAGCGCAAGAAAAATAAAAAGGTTTTGGCTAAAAATCCAAATGCTTGACAACATGCTCCATAGGTTATGCCATGGGAAAACTGGCGCTCTTATCCCTTGTTAATGAGAATGCAAAATGCTGGGAGTTTCATGAAAGGAGTCTGACAATACATAACATAATAATACATGCATTTGTCCGTTCTTCAGCAATCATATTGCTAGGTATCTTCCCTGAAAATACACCTCTACAAGTATGAAAGATACTTACAAAATTATTCATGCAGGCATTGGATATAATAGCAAAATATTGGGTGCTTGGGAGACAACCCAAATTTCAACCAGTAGGGGGATGATGAGGCCATCTATGGGACAACCACACAATGAAGTACTATACAGTCATGAAAAAAGATCTCTTTGTACTGATTAGACTAATCTCCAAGGTAGATTTCTCATTTTTTAAAAGGTACAGAACAGTGTATATAGTATGTTATCCTTTGTGTAAGAAAGGAGAGAAAAGAAAAATATGAATATGTATGAATCTGAATTTTCCAAAGAGAAATGATGAAATGATAAATAAAAAATTATCTTTAGGGGCCTTGGGTGAGAGAGAGAAGATGGAAGAAATAAGAATAGAAATGGGATCTTAGAAAATCCTTTAAAAACATTTTTATGCTATAGACATTCAAAATACCATCAAACGGATTTTGGAAGATGGCGGAGTGGTAGTGACCTCCTTGTTTCGTGCTCCCGGAGAGGAAGGAGTGGATCTCCGTATGCCACGAAGCTGGAGGGTTGCTCCCCCACAAGAATAGCTGTGTGAATTCACGGTGAATCAGCGGGGGACACG
>CM052443.1:42330492-42359054 GCA_028533085.1 Varecia variegata
AAAAAAAAAAAAATACCATCAAACATTTTCAAAAGCAAACCTAAAACTAGAAGCATACTACAACAAATGGACCTAACCTATAATATTAACAGATGATATTTTGAACCCCATACTCTGACCATACATCATTTATGAAGTATAAGAACAAAACAAATTACAAAGAAACTCTAGCCTTCCTTCAGTAGTTATATTGTCAAAAGTAATATTAAATTGCAGTTTTCAAGCTGCATACGGTGGCCCAGTGGGGAGGTGAGTCCACAGACAAAATGGATTCGAACCAGCCCCGACTGCCTCCCAGATACCAGCCATCCATATGAGTCCAGGTTTGGGCTGAAACGTACCTTATGAATAGCCTCGAGCTTATGAAATATTCCCAGTCACTGGTCATATGACCCTACTTGAACATGCCTAAACAGTCATGTTTTTAAAAATCTTCCTTTATATCAAGTCAAAGAGTATACCTCTATAAATTTTACTCATGGATGTTAGGAAATCTAGTCATTATTCCCTGTGATTTCCCTTTTAAGTATTTAACCATAGCTATCATGTGTTTCCCAAATCTTTCTCCTCTAGATTAAATATCTTCAGTTACTTCAACCATTCTTTTACACATCGTAATTTTTGATCCTTCATGATACTGTCACATTGTTGACTTATTAAACATGTTTAGCTACTTTATTTAAATATAGGAGGTGTTTAGAACCCCCCAAAAAATTGCAGTTTTCAAATGTTTCAATGTATGTTGCTGCTGTGGTTTAAATGTTTGTGTCCCCTCCAAAATTCACATTGAAATTTAGTACTATTACAATAGTATTAAGAGCTGGGGCTTTTAGGAGATTATTAGTCCATAAGGGCTCCACCATCATTAATGGATTAGTGTCCTTATAAAAGGACTGGAGGGAACTAGCTGGGCCCTTTTGAGCTTCTGCCCTTCTACCATGTGAGGACATAGTGATTGTCCCCTCCAGGAAGGACACAGCAACTAGGTTCCATCTTGGAAACAGAGACCAGAACCTCACCAGACACTGAATCTGCCAGCACCTTGATCTTGGACTTCCCAGCCTCCAGAACTGTAAGAAATAAATTTCTATTCTTTATAAAGTATCCAGTCTAAGGTATTTTGTTATAATAACCTGAATGAAGTAAGACAGTTGCAAAGCAAGGCAAATAAGAAAACTATTGACTATCAAATTTGAATTGAAAATGTCAATACCAATGTAAAGTTGGGGCTTTTTAAAAAACATTTCCTAGCTCAACATAAGAAGCTAAGGGTGTGGAGAAAGATTAATTCATTTTCAGCATGTGACTGAGCTAAGTCCCCCTGGACTCAGCTCCCTGGCCTGAATTTGGAACAATGTCTGGGCATGCGAGTGTGAACAAATGAGCTCAAAAACTGGCGGCTCATCAGGGTTAGCCCAGCCACCTCTGTAGGACCTTTCCCATAAAAAGGCATTCCAGAAATATTCAACAAGCACCCACCAGGCTTGCTGCTCTCATGTTCAGTGACACCCAAACAACTTCTCATCCGCTGGTTTCTTTCTCCAATGGTTCTTAGAAGGACTGACCTACATAAACCTTCTATGTTTTAAACAACAAGTTTTGGGTGGAGGAGGATCTTTAAAAATTCCAGACTTCTTCCTAATAAGGACAGATAGGTGCTCGGGCAATCCTTTTGAACACTAAGAAAGACATGTATGCTTTGCCTACATTTGACATCTCTTCACCTCTGATGTTTGATTAGAATGACTGCAGCACACACAATAGCGTTACATCCCAATGTTCACTTTAGCATCCATGAACAACCACCACCAGCACTCAGCTTAATTTTTCCATTATAGATTGAATGTCTGTTCCGTGTATGCATGTGTGAGTGTGCTACCAAACTGACACTGAAACACACTTGCTTGCCATATGTGCAGATTAAGCAGGAATCAAAGCATCATCAGGAAGAGCCTTTTCAATCTTGAGCTGGGAGAAAAAAGCAGATTCCAGGGAGCAAATCAATGCTTCCATGGCAATTTTAATTATTACTTATACTTTGAATCCACATTACTTTGAAAGAAAAAGGAAACATTGATACCTTGGGAAGTAGAATCTGGAGGGCTGAGTGGTTCAGTCAAATGAATTATTTAATCTCCCACTCTCGACATAAACCTCTTGTTTTCTTTCCTCTTACCTCATGTGTCAAAGAAGAATAAATTCCCCAGAATAAAAAGAATATGCCCAAAATATAAATCTCTTGTGTAAAAATTATTAATGTTTTGGGAGTTTTCTGTAATTTTTAAGGGCAAAAGCATACTAAATATTAATAGAATTTGGGTTTCCCTGACATAAATTTGAGCAGCTGACATCAAAGTGACTGACAGTGGATAAAGTGCATCCACAGCCAGGCAAATGTCATCAATATCCTGTTGAAATCTATGTCTTCACAGAAACTCTTGGTAATGTATCTTCAGTCACAGTAACCAGCTTCTCAGAGCAGTATGTTACAGCATGGAAGAGGTTGGCTATACCAGCAAATTATTCCCTACTCCTTTAGTTTGCAGCATCTGACAGTGTTAGTGACAAGCATGTCATGGGGTGTCAGCCACAACCGTGAGAACTGCCACCACGTTATTTGTTTCTTCTCTCCTGTCTGCCTGCTCCTTCAGGCTGTGGAGTCACCAACTTAGACGAGCAGGCCCCAGCCATGTGTTCTTGATTGGGATCATCTACTTTAAATTCAAGGTGGAAAAACATCTCAACCATCACCAATCTCTCAAAACTCTTGTTGGGCCCAACCTAGCAATCTTTTTGAAATTTTTAGCAAGGAGATCTCTTCACAGTGTTTGTGTATGAAGTTTGGGGGTGTTTGTGTGTTTGTTTGTATGCTTTATTAAATCAGGACTGATGTTATTGTGGGAAAATGCAGACACACAGAAATCAAAGAGTCCTACAGTTGAAAGGTGCTTCAGAGATGATCTTGTCACTGTTCATTCTGCTGCATCTTCCCAAGATGGATTCTGGAAGAGAGAATTGTATGTTGGAGGTGAGTGGGGGTGGGAAGTTTTTATTTAACATTTGAAAAAACTTCAAACTTACAGGACAGCTTCAAGTACAACTATATAACTTTTATGTAACTTCACCAATTGCTAATACCTTGCTACACTTGCCTTTTTTCTCCTAGATACAGATATAGAATAATTTTTATTACTAAACTACTTGAGAGCAAATTTCAGACACCATGATACTTTACCCCTAGTATTTCTAAATACTTCAGCATGTATCTCCTAAGAACAAATGCATTACTGTATCTTATACAGCCATGTTAAAATAACAAAATTCAGAAAATTTAACATTGACATACTACCCTTTAGCCCAGGAGTTCAAGACTCTATTAGCAGGGCTAATATAGAATGCTTGGAATATGTTCCAAGTTCATCTTTGTGCTTTCCCTACCCCCACCCTAGAATAAGGCAGTTCTCCAAAACCACCCCTGGTTAAATTTAGGAATGGTATTTGAAACCAAGATCTGGGTATTTGTCCAAGTCTTGGTGGTACAACAGAAGTTATTTGCCCATTTTTCCATCAGGCAAATAACTTGAATAACTGTTTTCTTACCACATGTATGGTTTGCAAATATTTTCTCATAATCTGTGGGTTGTCTCATTACTTTGTTAATTGTTTCCTTTGCTATGAAGAGCTTTGTAGTTTGATGCAACTCTATTTGTCTATTTTGGCTTTTGTTGCCTGTGCTTTTGAAGTCATATCCAAAAAAATAATTGCTCAAACTAAGGTTGTGTGGCTTTTCCTTTATGTTTTCTTCTAGTAGTTTCACAGTTTCAGATCTTGTATTGAATTATTTAATCTGTTTTAAGTTGATTTTGTATGTGGTATGAGATAAGGATCCAATTTCATTCTTCTGCATACACACTGGAATCTGGAATACCATTCAGCTTTAAAAAAAAAAAGCAGGAAAGTCTATCATTGCTGACAATGTGGATGAACCTGGAGGACATTACACTAATGAAATAAGCCAGGCACCACATGATCTCATGTGGGATCTAAAAAAGTCAAATTCACAGAAGTAAAGAGTAGGATGATGGTAACCAGAGGCTAGAGGGGAGAGGAGAAATGGGGAGTCGCTACTCAAAGTGTGCAGAGTTTCAGCTAGACAGGAGGAATAATAAGTCTTGAGATCTATTGCACAGGAGGATGATTATAGTCAATAACAGCATATATTTCAAAATAGAAAGTAAATTTCAAATGTCTCATCACCAAAAACTGATAAGCAAGTAAGGTGGTGAATGTTAATTAGATTGATTTAATCATTCTATGTTGTATACATATATCAAAACATCACGTTTTACCCCACAAATGTATACATTTATCATTATTCAATTAAAACTAATATTAATTTTATAGCCAGGTGTGGTGGCGCATGTCTGTAGTCCCAGCTACTCAGAAGGCTGAGGCAGGAAAATCTCTTGAGTCCAGGACTTCAAGGCTGCAGTGTGCCGTGATCACTCCTGTGAATACACTGCACTCCAGCCTGGGCATTACAGCGAGACCCATCCCTGACAATTCATAATAATAATTTTTTAAAAGCAGGGCTAATAGAAAATGCCCAGTTGCTGTCATGTGGAGGTAAGGAAGCATTATGCTGCTAATCCTAACTAGCTGGAGAGAAACACAGGGGGCCTATCCTTGAGAAACCTTGCCAGATTTTTTCTCCATTTCTTTATTGTTTTAATTATGGTAAAATATACATAACATAAATTTATAATTTTAATCATTTTAAATTGTATAATTCAGTGGCATTAAATATACTTAAAATTTTGTACAACCATTGCCACTATCTAGCTCCAGAACACTTTTATTATTTTAGAAGGAAATCCCATATCTATTAAGAAGTCACCCCCCATTTCTCCCTGGCAATCACTAATCTGATTTTTTTCTCCATAGATTTACCTATTCTGAATATTTCATATAAATGGAATCATACAATTTATAGCTTTTGTGTCTGGCTTCTTTTACTTAGCATGATGATTTCAATGTTCATCCATGTTGTAGCATGTATTGTTACTTCATTCATTTTATGGCTGTAGAATTCCATTGTATAGATACAACATGTTTTGTTTATTCATTTGTCAACTGATAGACATTTAAATTGATTTCACCTTTTAGTAATTGTGAATAGGGCTTCCATGAACACTCTTGTACAAATTTTTTTTTAATAACTGTCTTCAATTCTTTGGGGCATTTATCTAAGAGTAGCGTTACTGGGTCATGTGATAATTCTGTGTTTAACTTTTTTGAGGAACTGTCTAATGATTTTCCACAGCTTCTATGCCATTTTAGATTCCCATTAGCACTGAGGAAGGGTTCCAATTTCTCCACATCGTCATCAACAATTACTTTTCCGTTTTTTTGGTTTTTTTTTTTTTTTAGTTATAGGCATCCTAATAGGTGTGAAGTGCTAGCTCATCACAGTTTTGACTTGTATATCCCTAATGATTAGTAATGTTTAGCATCCTTTCCTGTGCTTATTGTTCATTTGCATACTTTCTTTAGATAAATGTCTATTCATATCCTTTGCCCATGTTTTAATTGGGTTGTTTGTCTTTTTATTACTGAGTTAGGAACTCTTTATATATTCCAAATTTAAGCCTTTATATGATTTGCATTACATGCAAATATGTGCATATACCTTGCAGACATATGATTTCTCCCATCTACGGGTATTTTTTTCATTTTCCTTATACTCAAAATATCCTTTGATACAAAAAGTTTTTAATTTTGATTAAGTCCAATTTAGCTATTTTTGTCATCATTGTTGCTTATGTTTTGGTGTCATATCTAAGAAACCACTCCAAGTCAAACCCAAAGTTATTAAGAGTTACCCATTTTCTTCTTTGAGTTTAACATTTTATCTTTTGAGTTTAGATCTTTGAAACATTTTGAGTTAATTTTATATACAGTGTCTAGTAAGGGTCCAACTTGATTCATTTGCATGTGGAAAACCAGTTGTCCCAGCATCATTTGTTGAGCAAACTATTCTTTACCCCATGAAATGACACCCTTATTGAAAATCAATTCATCATAATTGTATAGGTTTATATCCTGGACTCTCAGTATTTATTCTGTTGATTCATATTATTAGGTAGATAGTGAGGGATTCCAGGCCTTCTAGGGACCAAAGTGGGTACTGTTGCTGATCACCACCTCCCCACAAATCGGCTTTCAGAAAGGTTCATGGGAATGCCACATGCACAGTAAGACTCAGGCCATATAACTCCCAACTGTCCAATCAAAGTGGTTCCATGGTGACATCTGAGCCATGAGGGAGGTCCCAATCTGGACACTATAAAACAAGACCCAGACCGTAACCAATTCCTTTTGATCTTGCTCTCTCGCTCTCTTTCTGCTACAATAAGGGGTCCGGTGTCAACCATGGTGTATGTATCTTGCTCTGTTATCCTATTTCTTGTTCTTGTTCTACAATCCTATCTTTCTCCCCCTCAGTAAACCTCACCTCATGCTTGCCTTACTTTGGTATGTCTCGTCATTCTTCAGCAATGAGCACACCGAGAACTGAGAACACAGAACAAGATTGCCAAATCCGACAATACGTCTATCTGTATGGCAGTACCATGCTGTTTTGATTACTATAGCTTTATAGTAACTTTTGAAATCAAGAAGTTGAGTCCTCCAACTTTTTTCTTCTTTTTTGTTTTGGCTATTTGGGGACCCTTGCAATTCCTTATGAATTTTAGAATTGGCTTTTCCATTTCTGCAATACTGGCATTGGTATTTTAATGGTGATTACATCATATCTGTAGACTACTTTGGAAATTATTGCCATTTTAACAATAAAAAGTCTTCCAGTTCATGAACACATGATGTATGTCTTTACATTTATTTAGGTCTTCTTTAACTTCTTTCAGCAATGTTTTGCAGTTCAGTGTACAAGTCTTGTACTTCTTTGGTTACATTTATTCCCAAGGATTTTATTCTTTTTGATACTATTGTAAATACAGTTTTTAAATCTCCTTTTTGAATTGTTCATTGCTAGTGTATAAAAATACAAGATTTAGCATTTTTAGATCTCCTATTCTGTGTCAGATAACTTCCATAAATTATTACACTAGTCTCAGAGCAGCCCTGTGAGTTAAATATTATAATCTCTATTTACAGATGAAGGAAGAAGAACCCAAACGTAGAAACACAATGAGATAGCAAGAGAAAGAGGCAAAGATCTGAATTGACCCATAATAGATGCAGATTCCATTCTTTCCCAGCCTCCTTTCATGCATTTCTGTCTTACCCTCTCATCTTCAGCCACCAGATATCTTTTGGTTCAGTCACCTCTAGGCCTGAGCACACGCCCCTCCCTGAGCCAGGATGCCTGCCCCACCCCACTCACTAGGTTCACTGCTGCCCATTCATGAACCCCAGCTGAATACTGCTCCTTCTGGACTGCCCGCCCTGCCCCTTCCCCCACTGGAAACCCCACAACATTTCCAGTTGATGCAGTTGTCCTAGCATAATTGGTAAGAATGTTCCCTTTTATTCTCAGAATTGTTCTGGTATTTGTTAACAACAACAACAAAAAATAATGAGGTTTATACTCTGGAAGAGGAGAATTTTGTTTCTCATAAAGGGTTGCAGCCTGTGGGTGGCCATTCCGACAGGCTAGAAAGCAGAGCCACCGGCCAGAAGCCAGGAACACGTGCTTCAAGGGACAGACAAAAAGAGTTTATACTGTGCAAGGTGATTAAATATACATATTCAACAAACTAGAGGAGTCATGAATAATGAAAATAGAAATCATGCACATGTGTAATTGTACTTTATATCTCCCATAGCTTCATGGCTGGGAACTCAGTTTTAAGGTGTTTCTGGGATCCCCTTTGCTGACAGGGGTCCATTCAGTTAGCAGAGGGCTTCAGATTTTATTTTTATTTCACATTTGCATGATAAATGGTCATCCTATCCATAGGGTCTTATATACCCATATCCCTTTAGCCATCCCTCTTGGTCTATTACTGGGGTTGCTGCTTTGGTTGTCCTCTGAAAGACCCTGAGCTCATGTCTGTGGTATGTACTGCCCATATCCCTGGTGCCTAACACGGCACATAGTAGGCACTCAGCAGACCATTGCTAAATGAGCAGTGTTTGTCAATCAGCCAAAAGCCTTTCAGACATATCAATTCCCATCTAAATTGTCACCAAGAAAAACTGGACTAGTGTTTCTGCAACACCACCACCTCCATCCTGCACGCCTTTATATATTCACTTTAGAGTCGATTCTACACATAAGGATGAAATTTTATACCCTGTTCCTCTAGATCTTTCTTTTTAAAGTATGTATTGATTATTTATGACACAACTACAATTCAAAAAAATAACAAATGGTTCATATAAACATCTTGCACACCATGGAAATTTATTTTCTGAAAATAAAACCCAGCCTATAGTTCATTAATAAAGTAGTATCTATAAAACAAAATGGCCCAGGTATAAAGAAAATAGTGCATCCAAATTTTGGATCATTTAAGATGCTTAGAAAATTATACTATTTTTCCCAACCTAATAATAATAGTTAATCCTGCTTTATAAAATAGAATTAATTAAATCATAAACCATTCTATGAGAAAAGTAAGGTTTGTTTTAAGCTTAATTCAGAAGTGATAAAATTTCCCTTAATTTTCTAAGTAGACATGGATTGATTTATACTAAATATTTTCTTGCATTATTTGAAACTTTGGTGGCTACATTCTACAACTAAAATAAAGCTTTACTTTTAAAAAATCAAATAATCTCTGTACTTTCACATATGGGGATAGGGGAATTCACAGGGAATAAAGGGAGAAGTGAGAAGGGTTTTTTCCCCCACTCTCTAAGTGTTAATCTAGCTTCATCTCCTAATGTGAGTTGCACTGGAAATATTACATAGTGTGGTGTTTAAGAGCTTGGTTAGGGCGTCACACAGACATGGGTTGAAAGTGGTAACTCAGTAGCTACAAATCTTGGAGGTTTCTTAATCTCCTTGAGCATCAGTTTTCTCATCTGTAAAATTTAAATTAGGGAAGCTGCCTCCCAAATTGGTGATAATGATTAACTGAGATACTGTCATAAAGTTATCAGCACATGCTCCCATCTAGTCAGCCCTTAGTAGCTGAGAGCTATTGCTTTTTAAAAGCTCCTTCCCACAGACAAGATTTCAAAATGCACAAGCTTAAATTTTCTCATCACATTTTGCAGCTTTTGCCCAGCCTTGCTTCTGCAAAACAAAGGCAAGTGTACTTATCATTCAAGAGGTGGAGTGGGACTTCTCTCTTCTTACCCCTGAATTGGTGACAAGACACAAAGCAGAGGACAAAGAGGCAATCAACACTAGACTTTTAAAAGAGATGTGAACAACTTGGAACCAGACACCCTTGCAAAGCTTAGCAAGAGTTCTGGAAATGGAACTCAGCCTCACACCCCCTCCCCAGCCTAGAAAAGGAGGCTAGAAAGCAGGGTAAGCGGAATCAGAGCAGGGATGACCAACTGGCATTTATAAATGGAGTCCTCACCTTGGAAAGAAGGGCTGAAGGGTCTCGTCCCTACTGGATACTAGTGAGGGGAGACACTCCAAGTGAGATTGAGGGCACCTGAAGGAAGGTAAAGCTGGCATCCCACCCTATACTTGGACCTCTGCTTAGCCAGGGGACTTCTTAGACTGCTCTACATCTACCCAAGCAGGAAATACAAAGGAAAGGAGAAAGGGCAGGACAGAGAACAGAGGAAGCCTGTCATTACAATGGCAAGAAGCCATGTCAAGATGGTCAAGGGACCACTGCAGAAGGACTTGAGTGGTCTTGCTTGTGCCCACCTAAAAGCTGTCTGCCAAGCAGGGCAACCCTCAAACACAGGAGGCTGCAGGGCATACCTCAGGGAGACTTGTGGATGGCCAGACCTCCAATGTCAAAGGATTGAGCCATGGGGAGACCCTGAAAGGCCCTACAGAACACTCACACATGAATGCCAACAGAGACTCAGCTTTTAGAAGCCTGACACACAGAGGACGTTGACAGCTGGTTAGAGATGCAGCAAAAACAGAGGACAGCAAACAGTGAGGGAAGGGATACTTGGCCCTTTCCATCTCCCTTGTTCCTATGGCTGTTCCCAGAGAAGAAAGGTGCCCCAAAGAGTGAAAAGTCATGAGAAAGCAGAAGATGCTGCTCTAGCCTGGACTCTGCATGCCTGAAGGTAACTGGCTTTGCTCAGACATGAGTAAAGGATAGAAAGGGAAGATTTGACTGAGTGTGACTGAAGACAGTGACATACACCCATGTATCCTGAAGTCTTCCCACTCAAAGTAGAGTAAGCAATGGGCACTGTTAACTCAAAATAAGTGACTGAGGCAAAAATCTTGGTCAATGGAGATTTATTAAGCCAAAGTTGAGGACACTCCCAGGAAAAACACAAATGACAGACAATTCTGTGGCTGTTTTTCCAAAGGAGAATTTGGAAGTTTCAGCATGTAAAGACATACATAAATAAAGAAAAGACAAAGGCAAGGGGGTGGTAATGAGACAAAATGGTTACATTCTTGTGAGGCCCAGGAGAATCTACATTTTACATAAGATAAGGTGAATATTAGAAGAGAAAAAGGGAGTGAAGGAAGCATCAATAATGTAGATGTCCCTTGGTAAGTGGAAAATGTGATCTTATCTTGTCTCTGTTCTGCACCTGTGAAGATAAATTGCAATTCATTATTAATACAGAATCAGAACAGACTTTAGTTTTAGTTAGCTAACCCTTAGCCTGTGGGCCTAAAGTCACAATTTGCATGTCCTTGCTTACGGGAGGCCAGCCAGGAACTTCCTTAATGAATGATCCATAGGTCCAGTTCTTCACAGGTGCCTGAGGCCTTTACCTTTCCTTTTGTGTAAGGAGTTGGGGATGGGGGAGGAGGGCTAGGATTTTTATTTTCTTTTTACAGACATACAGTGATGACAGTTGCTGGGTGCTTATTAGAAATGCAGAATCTCAGGGCCCAGCCTAGAAGTCCTTAATCAGAATCTTTATTTTAGTAAGACCTTCTGGTGGTTTGTATGCACATTGAAGTTCGAGAAGTACTCCATGAACGGCTCCCAAGAGGATTCCATCTTGGTAGTTTAATGTGTATCCATGAGCATTTCTCTCTGTCTCTCTCTCTCTCTCTCTCTCATCTGAATAATTTTAACCTGAAGTCTTCATCAATAATGAGGAATTGGAGTGACAAGGGTAAGGATGGAGACTGCTGGGAGAAAATTTAATTACCACATGGGAAGCCAGCTCACTACAAATGTTCTGAGGTTATCTGCAGTCGACAAGACAGAAGCTGACAGGGCAAGGACTCTTGGCAGGGAGCTATGGTCACAGGGCCCTGAGAGATGGGAAGTTAGGGCTCCCAGTGCTGTGAGAGTCCAAGCATCAAATCATGCATGAAAAAGGAAAATTGAGGGAGGGTCTTCACAATAACTTCAATAAAAATTAGCAGCAGGTACCATCAGTGTCCTTTGGGACCAGTCAGTTCTTATTATATAAAGACATACAGACCCTGGGAAGAATCCAAACAGATTCTGGGGCCATGGCCTTTGATGAGCATGAATTCAAGCTGATTAACAATATCGAGTCACCTGACATCACTGTAACAACCCAACTTCATTTTGAGTTCTAAAGCTTGTTCTTTTTGAAGCAATCAAGATTTTTCATAATTATAAAGGACATAATAGAACACAAGTGAGAATGTCAAAAACCTGTATTTCGTGTCACCTCCACCCATCGCTAGCCACGTAACACCAGGGAAGTCACAGAATCTGGGTACTTTGACACACCTACAGTAGCTTATTATCAAGGTGAAGAGCATCAGTGTTGGAGTTAGAGAAAACTAGGTCCCAGTTCTGCTTAACAGTGACTGATCTGGAGTGGTTTTCTTTGAAAGACCTACAAGAAATGGTTACTGGCACAGCCACTTCCAGTACTTACTGGGTTGAGAAGAGGTATATAAAAGGGACTATGGAAAGGAAATGCCCCTCAGGGAGGTGGGTTGCCCCAAGAGGTACTGTGGACTAAAGCAATGAAGCAGCTATAGCAAATAAGGCTAAACCCGCAGTCTTTCTCAGGCAGCTCCCGCATCCCAAGAGGACCCTTGGGCAGTCTGGCGGGTGACTGTGGGTAGCCCTCCCCCGAGGGCTGAAGAGCTTGTAGTATTAGTCCTGTATTCTGTATCAGCTGTTGCTATAGTTTGAATGTGTCCCCCAGAAATTCAGTGTGTTGGAAACGCAATCCCCAATGCAACAGTGTTGGCATGTGGGGACTAAGGGGAGGTGTTTAAGTCATGAGGGCCCCACAGGAATGGACAAATGCTGCTACGACGAGGGTTTGCAGGAGTGGGTTCATTCTGTCTTGCGTTCTTGCCTTTTCACCTTCCGCCATGTGAGGACACAGCGAGAAGACCTTCACGAGATGCCAGCACATTCACCTTGGACTTCCTAGCCTCCAAAACTGTGAGAAATTTCTGTTCTTTATAAATTACCCAGTGCCAGATATTCTGTTATGACAGCACAAAATGGACTAAGGCACCTGTTCTCTATTCTAACATCCCTGAATAAGCCATTGTATTTTTAAACTTTTGCCTCCATATAACTTCCTTCCAGTCCAATCAGTGGGCTCATTCTTTCCCAACCTTTGGACAAAATAAATCTTGTGCAGTTTCCATAAATTTTATGGATCACTGTCAAATAAGAAATATCTTCTAGTCGATTTTAGCCCCAAGAACCATTTCATTTCAGTAATCAAAATATCCAAAACATCTGATGTTAAATAATCTTATATAATTAAAAACACCTCCTCTTCCCTAGCTCTGGTATGATTTAAACCTAGAAGCCTATAGCTGGGAGGAAGCCATGGGTGCTTTCTTCATTCTTAGCCTACTTTGCTTTTCCACTCCTCCTTCAGCTCACTAGACCACCTCTAGGTCCTTAAGTGCCAGAGCAGGGAATTGGGAAGAGAGGTACGGAACAGTTGTCAAAGACAATGCTATGTGTTTACTACACTGTTTCTCCTTCCTTCCAAGTAGGCTACATCTCCCAGCTTTCTCTGCAGTGACTAGCTGCAGCTAATGAAATGTCACTTTCAGACCAAGGCAGGGAAGAGCCTCTGTGCCTGGCCCTCTCTCTCAGGCCCTGCCACAGCAGCTATGCAGACAGACTGCACTTTCCAGATGATATAGCAACAAGATGAAGCCAAACACCCAAACCCCATAAATCTTTAATGGGCAAGGAAAGGGATTTTATTGTGTTAAGCTGATGTGATTTGGGATAAATTTATTACTACAGCACAAATGATGCTACCTTGACTAATAACAATAGGAAAGTTCTTACTCAACTATAAGGGTTGCAATCTTGCAGTGTTGCCCTCTGGGTGTGGCAGATTTCTGAAACTGATTCCTTCTCACTTGGGCACTTTGACAAGTCCCTCAGAGGTATCTTTACCTCCCAAGATGCAGGCAATGGCCACCTTCTGGCTGGCTGCATTTGACTCCCTGGCCCCCACCTTCTGGCACTCTGCCTTTCTGCTTGGCCCCTGCAGCCATCCAGACAATCCTCTTGGGCAGACTTCTGTAAGGGACTGGGCTGGTCATACCTGTCCCATGACAGCATCTTCAACTCACATGTAGGTTGCTTCTAATATACCACTTCTTTCTCTTTCTGCTTTCCAAGCCAATTATCAGAACCTCACGGTTTAGATTTTGTTAAGCTATATGTTAAACCCCAGTTCCTCTGTGTCCTCCAAACTACAAGGATTGTATATAAAAATTTTCTGAGTGATTCCCTTAAAGCTCCTCTCATTCAGCTTGAAATAAGAAGAAACCATTTTCTGGCCCCACCGCAAACAAATAGAAGACATGCCACAGTCATCTGGCATCTCTCTTCTAAGAGGTTCCTCTCCTGGTCCCTTCAAACCACACTGTTTTTACAGCCTGGAAATGGATGATCAACAGTGCTAACTAAGCTTCGACTATCTCCTCACACTTGAATTTGGACATGCTTTTGAGGGGTTACATAATTTGGAGGTACTTAAAAATCACAATTGAACTTGAGAGAGAAAGAGTCTCATATCCATTTACATTAGCAACACAATCACTGGGCATTTTGTCATGCCAGTTGTCCAAACATAAATATGTCCAAAATAAATATTTTATTTATTAAAATAAATAAAAATGAAAATTAAAGAGAATTGTGAGGATCAAATGAGATAAAGCATGTGGAACTATTTGATAACATATAAAGGGCTATTTTGTATAGTAAAGATTGTATAGGAAACCTACTTTATTCACACAGAAAGCATGGGGAAAACATAAATATATTAACAAAAACTATGATGTCTAAATATTGCTACATTATATGGTATTCTTTTGTTGTATTTATTTATATTTTTATGTCAAAATATTAAAGGGGTACAAATGATTTTGTTACATGGATACACTGTATAATGCTGAAGTCAGGGCTTTCAGTGTGCCATCACCTGGATAGTGTTCATTGTACCCAACACATAAGTTTCTATCCCTCACCCCTTTCTCCTCCTCCCCTCTTCTTAGTTTCCAATGTCCTTTACATATCTTTGTGCTCATGGATACCCATCATTTACCTCCCACTTATTATTGAGAACATGTGGTATTTATTTTTCCATTCCTGAGATACTTCACTTAGGATAATGGACTCCAGTTTCATCCAAGTTGCTGCAAACATTACCACCTTCCTTTTTATGGCTGAGTAATACTCCACATTTTCTTTATCCACTCATGAATTGATGAGCACTTATGTTGATTCCATGTCTTTGCAATTGTGAATGGTGCTGTGATAAACATTCGGGTGCAAGTGTCTTTTTTATGAAATGATTTCTTTTCCTTTGTGTAGATATCCAATAGTGACATTGCTGGATTGAATGGTAGATCTACTTTGAGTTCTGTGGGTACTCTCCATATTGCTTTCCATAGAGGTTGTACAAGTTTGCAGTCTCACCAACAATGTCTATGCATTTCTTTTTCTCTGCACTCATGCCAGCATCTGTTATTTTTTGACTTTCTAATAATGGCCATTCTGACAGGGGTGAGATGCCACCCAATTATGGTTTTAATTTGCATTTCCCTGATTAGTGATGTTGACCATTTTTTCATATGTTTGTTGGCCATTTGTCCATCTTCTTTTGAAAAAATTCTCTTCATCTCTTTTGCTCATTTTTTGATAGGGTTGTTTGTTTTTTTCTTGCTGATTTGTTTGCGTTCTTTGTAGATTCTGGCTATCAGTCCTTTGTCAGATGTACAGTTTGTAAATATTCTCTGCCATTCTGTAGGTTACCTGCTAACTCTGTTGCTTAAAAGCAGAAGCTTTTTAATTCAATTAAGTCCCATGCATTTATTTTTATTGTTGCTGCATTTGTATATGGTATTCTTAATAAATTGTCCAAAAAACCCAGGGGCTTCAAGACAGCCTATGATAATTTGTTCAAGAAAAACATTAAGTAACAAGAATGCCAGCAACATGGAATTCTGCCCTCACCACTGGCTGTTCCAAAATATTCTCCATGTGCCCCACAGGAGTCAATAATGATTGAACATTTCCCACTCCCCATTCCCTGGGAATTCCTAATCCCCCTCTCTGGTGTGAGAATTTCTCCTAATAGGCAAATATCACTCCCATATTCAAGTTTTGAATGAATCAGAGTTGAATATAACAGAATATAAATTGATATTTAGGCCTTTCTCGGTTTTGACTTTTTAAAAAGATATTTTTAATTTGGTTTATATATTTCAAACTTTTGTTGTCTTATTGAATAACTTTAGGGCAGTGTCTACCAATCATTCCAGAAGTGAACTGAATTATTTCTGAATAAAATCTTTTTTATTTTCCAGATGTATTTCCCTTCCAAATTTCATTCAGAAATTGGAGGCTAGATGGCTTCCACTTTGATGGCAAACTGCCTGGTTTTACCAGTTTGGGCAAAAAGCAAGAACAAATATTTCTGACCAAGAGCTAATGGCTCCGTGCTTCTTATAACATTTGAAATAAAAGTAAACTTTTAAATCCTTTCTTAATAAAATGTTTGGAGTTAAATTAGCCAGGCATGATGGTGAGTGCCTGATGTCCTAGCTACTCGGGAGGCTGAGGCAGGAGGATTGCTTGAGCCCAGGAGTTTGAGGTTGCAGTGAGCTATGATGATGCCACTACATTCTACCTGGCATAACTGAGTGAGATTCTGTCTCAAAAGAAAAAAAAAAAGAAAAAGAAAAAATATGCAATAAAATGCATAAACCCACTAATTTTTATTAGAATTTATATTCATAAATATAATTCAATTTTTAGATCTATATTACAGAAACACTCAACTGTACTGAGATACTTGTGCAAGATACTCATACACTGAGATATTTACTCTTTTTGCTTAGAATGCTCTTTGCAAATATCCACATGGCCTGCTCTCTCACTTTACTCTCTGCTCAAATGTTGCTTTCTCAGAGAAACTGTCTCTGAACACCCTGTCTAAAATATCACAAGCATCACTCTCTATTCCTTAACACTACTTTCTTGTTTGTTTTCTGCTGCTGATAAAGAAAACACTATACAACATCTCTACATCTTTCCTATATAGTAAAACAGCAATGAGTTTCAAAAGGTTGTTTCCTACAACATCTATTTTAGTCTGCTTAGGCTACCATCACGAATATACCATAGATTGAATGACTTAAACAACAAACATTTATTTCTCACAATTCTGGATGCTGGAAGTCTGAGATCAGGGTGGAGCATGGTTGGGTTCTGGAGAAGGCACTCATTTTGGTTCACAAATGGCCACCTTCTCACTATATACTCACAGGGCAGAGAGAGAAAGGGGACAAGCTCTCATGTCTCTTCTGATAAGGGCACTAATCCCATCATGGGAACTCCACCTTCAAGATCTAATCACCTCCCAAAGGCCCCATCTCCAAATGCCACACTGGAAATTAGGATTTCATCATATGCATTTTGGTGCAACACAAACATTCAGTCCATAGCAAGATCCCTCCAATGTGTTCAGTATCACCCTTAGACATGAGCAGCAATGGTCCCTGATATGAACTAAATATTTGTGTACCACCAAACTTCATACATTGAAGCCCTAACCCCCAACATGATGGCATTTGGAAAATGGAATCTCTGGGAGCTAATTAGCATCAGATAAAGTCATGTATTCTGCAGTAAATTGCCTTTAGCTCTCTTCTCTCTTGGGATTACTTGCTCCTAAAAAATTGCTTCATCCAGGGTCATGCCGATTCTTGGAGCAGCCCACATCCAGCAACTGGTCAATACAGGTATACGAGGGCCCAGCCCAGGCCCCCCAACTTAGGTCAACTCTGCAGGACCATCCTAGCTCGAGAAATTCCCTTGGGGTCAGCTAAGGCCATTACTGAGCCTGCATTTTCCCTGTGCCACCTTCTTCCTGTGCCCAATCCTGCTTTCTCCTCTTCGTTTTCACAGGGAGGTGATCCCAAAAGCAGTCCCCAATAAATCCCAGGCACATGCCAGTCTCCATCTCAGAGTTAACTCCTGGAGAACCCAACCTTGACACCTACCCTAACAACCCCAAAGTTAGGTGCTAGGGCCAGACACGCTGCTCAGGCACAAAGGTGGTCAAGTGGTGGCTGACTGTGCCTGGGGGGTAGATGGGGCTGGGTGTCGATGCTCATACAAGACCCTTTGCAGTTGAGACATGGAGCCAGGGGTGGAAGAGGAGGGGCCGGGCATCGGGACAGTCCCTCCTCCCAAAACTCCACGGAGTCCAAAACCTTCCAGCTGCTTTGAAGATCAATTTGTCAAGGTAGAAGGAACATAGTCTTATTGAAAAAATTGTTAGCTCCATTTATAACTTGCAAATATTCAGACCTATTGTATGTGGGCCCCACGAATGTTAGGGGAAGAACTACTCATGTCAGATTTAATTCTACTTTATCATTTTCTCAAACATATGTCTGTCTGAGTTCTGCAATGTTTAATTAAGTGCTTCTAAAGACCCTTCTAGTCCATACATCAAGAATGTTCCCTTTGAGGATTATAATCCCATTGGATTCTTCTAAGAACTAAATCCTAAGGGTCTATGCCACCAGCAGGAATACAAGTGACTTATATCATGGGGTAGATTAATAGACAAAGGTCACCCCCAAGGGTTGGAGGTGGGTAAGGGTTAGCTCTTTCTCTACAACTTTGCTACTATGTTCTAAGGAAAGCAAGCCTCAGAGCATACACCCCAACACTCAGTTTAAAAGGAAGCATGTTTATGACATTGAAGATCTCTTTAGATAACCTGACCACACAGATTCACTCAAGGCGGGTGCCACACATTCTATAGAAAATATGCTGTCACCCTCGCAGTCTGCATCAGGCTACCTGACTCCTTCCGGTGTCTGAACCCAGGTCCATACAAGGAGGGAAACTTCAATGAGTCCTCACTAAACTAGGGTATCTAGTTAATGCAAACTGTAGGAAAGCCTTTACAATAATTTAACTAAGCCACATGATCTCGAATAGCAAGGGATGCCTTTTTCTAACACATTCGAATAACCTGTTATAGGAATTGACAAATCACTTATTTCAACAATGAAAATTTATTTCTGACACTATGGTACTGCTGAGAAAAGCACCCAGTGTTGATGCAGATGAAAGCATTTAGGCACCTGTAACAGTCACCTCTGGAGCGTGGCCTTTCTAAGGAAATGCTGTATTACGGGAATGGTTAGTTCAAATTAGCTAATGCACTCATTTTTGTCATTCTGTCTCTGCTGGAGCATTTTCATATAAATTACAGACACCCTAATACCATTTCTTGTGACATATGAGTCGCACATGCTATGGCTTTTCCAGTAGTCGTCACTGAGCTCCCATGTTTGAATACAATCCTGATGTAGTCTTGTGGCAAATCTTTATCATTCCTCTATTTTTGATGTTCAGGAAACCAAATGACTTTGCATATAATACACATATAATTGGTACCTACCAAATATAATAATATCCAAATAATGGATGCTAAACCTTCGGAAGACCCAGGATTCTCAATTCTGAATAAGCCATTATAGATCCGAAGTTTAGTTTGGAACATAATGTCAGTATTCTGTCTGTGTTCTGACAAACTTTTTGCTATTTAAAATGCAACATTTTATCAAATAATATATATCTTCTGTCAAAGCATTACATTGGGACTATCCATCAATGTCACTACCATATAATGTGGCAAATTAATATCATATACACAGATGCCTCTCGACTTACGGTGGGTTATAGCCCAATAAACCCATTGTAAATTGAAAGTATTGTAAGTTGCAAATGTATTTAATACATACCTAGCCTGTAATCCCAGCAGTTTGGGTGATTGAGGTAGGAGGATTGCTTGAGGCCAGAAGTTCAAGACCTTCCTGGGCAACATAGTGAGACCCATGTCTACAAAAATTTTGTTTTACATAGCCAGGCATGGTGGCTCATGCCTGTAGTTCTAGTTACTTGGGAGGCTGAGGTAGAAGGATCATTTGAGCCAAGGAGTTTGAGGTTACAGTGAGCTATAATTGTGCCACTGCACTCCAGCCTGCGTGACAGAGCAAGACCCTGTCTCTTAAAAAAAATACATACCTAATCTACAGAACATCATAGCTTGGCCTACCCTACCCTAAACGTGCTCAGAACATTTACATTAGTTTACAGTTGGGTAAAATCATCTATTCATAACACAAATCTATTTTATAATAATGTGTTGACTATCACATGTAATTTATTGAGTACAGTACTGAAAGTGAAAAACAGAGTGATCATATGGGTACTCAAAGTACAGCTTCTACTGTGCTTCTACATGTGCTTTCTACATGCTAAGGGGTTGCCTTAGCATGGCTGAAAAGTCAAAAAATCAAACCATCATATGTCAGGGACCATCTGTATACATATGCATGTGTATGTGTAGTCAACAGAGGAATCAAGTCAGGTCAGAAACATGAATAGCACCAAGTGAACTGAGACTAATAAACATTTGTGAGACTTAACTTACAAAGCAATATGTTCAATAGTTCATTTGATGAATGCTGTACACATCCCCACTTAGTCCCTCTAAACCAAGCACCCTAAAAGTGGAAAATATGGTGGTAATTTCATCAATAGCTTGACAAACGAAAAGTATTCTTAGAAAGCACTACTGTGGACAGCTGGCAGCCAAATAACAGGATTGAGTATTAGCTTTCAGCTGCGTGGCTGCATTTAGCACTGCTGGTTATCAATAGCGCATTACGGCATCCAGCCCAGAACGTCTGCATGTGTTTCAGTGAGAGCAATTCGACTTTATGTAAACTTAGCACAACTTCTAAATGACTATTTCTGAGTATCTAGGCTATAAAAGTAGAAGCAAATGCCCTAAAAGCCAAACCAACCAAGCTGCAACAACTCTACTCCCTGCAATAAAGTATCAGGCAGAAAACATTTGAACATTGGTCCCGTTACTTACTAATTTGAAACTTCACCTTGCCAATATTTCTTTATCCCAGACCTGTCTGCAGTCATCGCGTGTGACTCACCATGTGCGCGGGCAGACTGCTGACCTCCCGGCACGCACATGTCTCATCCTAACCACACAGTCAGAAGACAAACGGTTGCAGGCCCTTCCAGGGCAACACATCACCTCCTGTCGGTAACCCTGACACCGTCCTGCCGACACCTGTCTCAGGGTGGCCATCAGAGGTTATGACCTTCTTCTGATGGAATCAGACAGATTAAAAGTCGCAGGGACTACCACATAAATACTTCAACATTATACTTGTGGTGGTTAATTTTATGAGTCATTTGGCTGGGCCATGGGGTCCAGATGTTTTGTCAGATATTATTCTAGGTGTTTTTTGGATGAGATTAACATTTAAATCGGTGGACTTTGGGTAAAGCAGATTGTCCTCCGTGGTGTAGGTGGGCCTCGTCCAATCAGTGGAAGGCCCGACTAGAACAAAGACTGACCTGTGGGAGCAAGAAGGGAGGAAAGCATTCTGCCTGCAGACAGCCTCAGACGTGAGCTGCAATGTCAGTTCTTCCCTGGGTCTCCAGCCTCCTGGCCTGCCCTGCAGTTTGCTTTGGACTTGCAACTCCCTAATTGTGTGAGTCAATTCTTTAAAATTAATATCACTACACACACACACACACACACACACACACTACTGATCCTGTGTCTCTGGAGAGCCCTACTACAATACTCCAGCTCCCAACCCTCCCTGATGGGGGCAGCACCGCTGCACCCTGCAACTCAGTGATTCCTGCTGCATAAATCCTGTGATCCCTGGAACATCTGAGCAAGGGTGAGGTAAGAAGGAGGGTCCTTTTCAGATTCACCTGCTACAACTGCTAAAAAAAAAAAAATCTACAAATGCCATGAATCTGATCACCCTGTAGGGTAAATCCATGGCTTCTGTGAAGGTAGCCACAGGAATCATTTTCTCTCAGAAAAGCAGGAAAAGTTTACACTCAGGTATCAATCTTGTCTTTCAACAGAGGCATAATCCATATCTATTCCACTTTAAAAATCACGTTGGTCACATTGTCTGTAGCACAAAACAAATACAAGCACAGTCATGCATAGTATAACAGCATTTTGGTCAATAAGGGACAACACAACAGTGGTCCCCTAAGGATTGTAATACTGCATTTTTACTGTACCATTATTATGTTTAAATACACAAATACTTACCATTGTGCCACAACTGCCTGCTGTATTCAGTACAGTGACATGCTGTGCAGGTGTGTGTCCTGAGAGTAATAGGCCACACCATGGAGCCTAGGCATGCAGCAGCCTGTACCGTGCAGTTTGTGTAAGTGCATTATGTAATGTTCACACAATGATGAAATCACTAATGAAGCATTTCTCAGAATGTATTCCCACTGTTAAGTGACACATGACTGTGTAAGGTGTTTTTAGAAAATCATTCATCTGAGAACAATAACAAAGGTCAGTAAGTAGCAATAAGCCTTTCAAAGACTAGATTCACCCTGAATGCTTAGGACACAAGACATGAAACTTCCTGGTCTAACAGAGAAGGTCTCCGAGCAGGTTGGGGAAGCTGTTCCCCTGGTCCACCCACAAGCTGTGAATGTCTACAGTAGGAAAGTTCCAGAAGCCTTGTTATGGTCATCTTGGGCATAAGAGATTTTTCCAGGTGCCATTTTTGAAATGCAAATGGATAATTTTGCTGACAGATCGAATTTATTAATGTCCTAAAAATAAGCTTAAACTCATAGAAGTTAGAAGAGAAAGACACCATTATATCATCCAACTTAGCTGCCGGATGCCAGTGCCAATGTCTTTACAATTATGTAACATTTTACAATTTAGCAAAACATTTTTACACAAATTATTTCCTTTTATCCTTGCCAAAATCCTATGATTGCAAGCAAGTGGATGATATCCTCATTTTACAAATACGGAAACTAAGGCTGAGAATACTTAGGGGACTTGCCTACACTCACCCAACTAATAAGGAGAGCATTCAATAAAAAAACCCAAGTGACCTGATTTTTAATCCCCTAGGACTAATTAACATATTCCTTGTGACTACATTTTCCTAAACTAAATAAACCTTACAAAATTTTGTTTAATAAAAACTCTAAATTAATAAATCTATTTGTAGGTAGTCAAAATGTTTGTTTAACGAAACAAGTAAACAAAATATCATCAAGGAAAAGCAACTACTGTTCTCAAATATATACAACAACTGGAACTAAACTAGCAAAAGGCTGCTGGCAGAGATCTTCAGGAAATCTCCCCCAACAAACAGACAAGAAGTCCTTTATGATTAGTACTCGTCAATGATGTATATAAACGATCCTGCTTATAAACAACCCTGAGCCTTTGTCAACCATGAATGGGTTTGCTTAAGCAAATTGATGATGTAAAAGTAATTCAGTCAAATCCTGTGGGAGTTTGACTCTCACAAAATTGGAATCAGGAGAGTCTGAGCCTAGAGTTTTACTACCTTATGAGTGTTTCCTTCTCTGCTTTCTTGTAGCTAAATTATTAGCACACTTTCCCAAGATTTAAACTTTGCTTTTCTTTTAGGAACCACAAAAAATTCCCCATGGAAATTAATTGGGATTATGAAAATAAATGACCAATGCCCAGCTTTGTAATACTGAGCATTGCTGCTATCCATACTCCTCCTTTGCCACATTATGCAAGACCAGCATCTTGCCCCAATCTCCCACTCTACCACACACAACCCAGAAGGAAAGTTTAGCATCAGGAAGTTTAAAGCAGAAGAAACTAGGAACGTAGCAGCCACTACAAAGACTGAGAGCAGCAGCTGCTTTGGCAAAACACAGCTCCCTTGGGCTAATCCAAAACTGGGTCTCCATCTAAGTTTTCCTCGTTATTTCTATTTTATTGACTTTAAAACAGACTTGTTATGATAGATCTACACTCTCCCAGTAATTGGATGTGAAAGAATGGATCTCTTACGCTAAGAGGGGAAAATGGCAGATATAATCCACAGCATTGAATATTAAGCAAGATATGAAAAGCTTTGGAGAAGAGAAAGGTCAGTGGGAAGTGGACTGTGTCACTACTCATAGGCTAACAGAGTGACGTGTGTGGCAGAAATTTTCAGAGGCCAACAGAAAAAAAACCCAAAGAGAAGCAGTGGTGATAATGGTGAAGCAGAGATTTAGAAGCATGAAAAGGAAGTTCAGTTTCTGGAAGAATGAATATACTTCACTGATAGAAAAACCAGTTTTCATCCTAAATTTAAAGCCTCCACACATTCAGCAGTGGATGCTTCAAACTCCTGCACACAGCGTAATGAAAAGCGGCAAATCCCCCTGGCCAATATGTCAGTTCCTGAGTTCTTGTTCTGAGCACCACCAAAGATCAGTCCCTTTATGGACCACGTGTATCACGTCAAGAGGGATGTCACAGCAGGCTGCCATCACACCCAACTCTCCCACCCAACACATGTGGCATTTGAGTAAGAAACTAGACTACGCTAGATTATCTCAAAGGTGCCTCAGAGATTTAATATCATACAGATTCTGAATGTATTTCTAAAACTATGACCTGATGGCTTTTTATAAGTCTAGAAATGACTGTGACTAGCCCAATCCACCCTTAATCAATATTGATAATCATTTAATAGAGAGAAACAAGATTAGTGTGCTACTGATTAGAAAACATACTAACGCTGTCAGTGTTACTGAATAAAATCTTTTTTCACTGATTTAACTAATGTCTGGTTGTGTTTATCTTTGACATTTCCAGTGCTTTTGTTTTATTAATAGTTCATTGTTTAAAGTGGCCAGGGGAGGGCTGGCAGGGTGGGTCACATTCTGGGTTGAAGCAGGGCTCTTCTATATCTGTTTGTATCAGGGGTAAATACAGACAGATGTTTAAGATGTCTGGGGAATTCCAATGATAGAAACATCTCTAAAGTACATTGGAACCCTGAAGGAAGCCAAGGCCATGGATATACTCCCAGGGGCTGATTATAAAGTAAAACATTGGTAGTGAACTAGTTATATCCACACCTCAGAGGAAAACAGTTGTAGAAAATAGTTAAACAAAAGTAAAACACCTAAAAGTGTCTAGATATTAGCATTTCTTTAGCTCTTGCTCTAAGTTCACATAATCTAATTACACATAATTGGATTATGTGTGTCTTCATATATATTTAGATATTTTAATCATTTTATTAAGAGTCTGGGCCGGGCGGGGTGGCTCACGCCTGTAATCCTAGCACTTGGGAGGCCGAGGCGGGCGGATAGTTCGAGCTCAGGAGTTCGAGACCAGCCTGAGCAAGAGCGAGACCCAGTCTCTACTAAAAACAGAAACAAATTATCTGGCCAACTAAACATATATATATATATAAAAATTAGCCGGGCATGGTGGCGCATGCCTATAGTCCCAGCTACTCAGAAGGCTGAGGCAGTAGGATGGCTTGAGCCCAGGAGTTTGAGGTTGCTGTGAGCTAGGCTGACGCCACGGCACTCACTCTAGCCCAGGCAACAGAGTGAGACTTTGTCTCAAAAAAAAAAAAAAAAAGAGTCTGCATAAAATATTCTGTAAGTTTTTTTCTCTGTTACTGTTGCACACAAGCCACCTTAATAACCTCTTAATAGCTCCCCTTCCTTTCAAATATCATTGCCATGTTGGAATCTTAATTTGCTGCCTTTAAATTATTTTCATAGCTTTGTAACCATTCTTCCTGCCTTGGATCACTGTCTTTCAAATCGATTTTGTATACAGCTTCAATTTGATCTTTCTAAGGTACTGACCAGTGTATACCACTTTCCTTATTTTAAAAAATCTTTAATGACTACCCCATTTCTACTCAACCAAACAGTCTGCACCGCTGGGTTCGGCATCCAAAGATTCTCCCGGAAGGGCAGACCCAGCAGTTCAGTCTCACCTCCCCACTCCTTTCTCAGCCCATCGGAAGTGTTTGCCATAAACTGAATTGGCTGTGGAGGAGGCTCCTTCTGTTTCTTCCACTCCCTGCTCCTCCTTCAGGACCCAGGAAGGCAGAATCCATCCTGGCAGCATCTCTCCCTGAGACGCGAAGGGACAAGGACAGGAGTCCGGGACCAGCGCTGCAGACCAGCCTGCCCCTCCTCTGCTGCCCGACGTGCTCCTCGCCTGTTCCCTGCCCCCGCAGGACTGCTGCCAGGGTGTCCCTTCGCCTTTCTTTTCCTACCCGGCGTCCTGGCTCCTGTGACCTTGCTCCCATGCCTTAACTCTGCACCGAAACGACCCAACTTCCTCTCTCTAGACCTGTTGTTTACGTTGGTGTCCATCCTTCCGCTAGCTACTTCATTGTCCTCTGCTCTGAAGCTTTTGCCCCTGCATAGCAAAAGCTGTTACTCAAGCCCGGCTTCTGAGTCCGCGCCCGCTAACCTCCCTGGAGACCGGAGCCCTCACGGGTCGACTGAGCCTGGAGACCCTGAATCCCGGCGGCTCCTGCAGGCTCTTCCCAGGTCGTGCCTGCCATCTTGTGGATGTGGGTAGTAACTACACCGCGGCTGGGATCAAACACCCACTAAGAACCAATGGACTTTGTTCCCTTTGTGAAAAACAGGGTCCCTAAAATGCTGCCACGTGCACAATGCCTTTTCTGGTGGTTCCAGTCAAAAGAGATTTATCTTTCTTCTATTAATATATTCCCGTAGGTCTGCTCAAGTCCTGTCCACGGAGGCATTTGGGTGCATCCTATGTAAACCGCACCATCCTGCAGAGCACTGACACCACGCATTTTCACAAGCACTTAATAAATGTTCTGGAAAACTGAGAATCTAGTTGTTCAATCCATAGCCCTATAATTAACTTGGAGGCAACTTATCTTAACTGCCAGTGAAATGCTGGAATTCTGCTTACCAATAGATTAGATTCCAAAAGGCTATTTTTAGATCCTTGAGTTTTGTTAAGCTTGTAGTCTCCAGATGTATTTCCACTAACTATGAGCGTGAATCAGCCCTTTCGAGTTTTAAAACAAGGCACATTCTCATTTTCCTTGTAGATATGTGTTCTACAGAATTTTTTTTTCTCTTCAGCTACACTTTCTGCAATTGCCCTTTGTCTCCAATGTTCTTTTTCCCCCTGCCCTTCCCCCTCCAATCCATATTGCATTTTTCTCTTCCCCTGCTCTGTGGCGGGAAGGCTGATCTATGCAGACTGCATCCTATGGGCTCCCTGCCCTCTGCTTCCTGTCGGGTTGGGCCCACAAGAGGGTGACGAGGTGTTATGGACTGAATGTGTCTGTCCCCTCCCACCCAGCGTGGCTGCGTTTGGAGTAAGGAAGCAATTAAGGTTAAATGAGGCCACAAGGGCAGGGCCCTAGTTGGACGAGATTGGTGGCCCCATGAGAAGAGGAAGAGATCTCTCCCCCTCTCGCCTTCCCTCCCTCCCTCTCTGCACACACAGCTCAGAGGAAAGGCCACCTGAGGACAAAGCAGCCGTCTGCCTCCAGAAAGAGAGTCCTCGCCAGAAGCTGAACCCTGCTCGACCTTGATTTTGGACTTCTAGCCTCCAGAACTGTGAAGACATTAATTTCTGTTGTTTAAGTCACCCAGTCTGTGGTATTTTGCTGTCACAGCCAGAACAGATGAAGACAAGAGGTCAGGTTGTGTATTCTTCTCTCCCTTCCCGGGCCCTTATTCCGTGACTGCAGCTCTGCCCCAGCTCTGGTGACACTGTTTCCTCCTGGGCCAACAAGCCTGGGAGTGGCCACTGCCCCTTGCTGCTGTTAGTCTCAGGGTACCTCACTTGTCTCTGGTTCCTTTAAACCCGTCCCCACCTCTGTAGATAGTTCTATCATTGAATAATTTCTATTAAGCCGTTTAGAGTGCTCCCTCTGCTTCCTTCTGGAATAGAGGTCAGCAAACTTCTTCTGTAAAGAGCCTGAGAGTAACTGTTTTAGGTGTTGCCAGCCATAGGCCTCTGCCACAATTACTCACCTGCCATTATAGCAGGTAAGCAGCCATTGGCAGTGTGTGAATGAACGAGCATGGCTGTGTTCCAATAAAACTTTATTTACGAAAAGAGGTAAATAAAGTCTGCCAGGCTTGGTTCAAGGACCAGTTTTCAACCTCTGTTCAAAGACTCCGGCTGATGCACCCACTTACCACTCACTCTGATGCACAATAGAAGGTACTTTAAACCAGCAAAACCATCTCGGTTTTCCTAGCATGCAGCAAGAATGAAACCAATTGTTCTTTCTGTATGCTTTTTAAGATCCTGAAATAAGCTCCTAGCCTCGTGTTGAATTTACATGCAGTAAATAACCATTCCACAGTAGTAATGACACTCTTCGGTGAATCGAGCCAAGATTGCAGAAAGCATTTTGTTTTGCCAATCACCTCTTCTCATTTCTTGCTATTTTCAATTGATTACATAAGCACAGCAGTTTTTATCTCTTGCATGATTTGCTCTTTGTATAAAGGGCTTAAAAGAGATGTTGACTTTCATAAAATGTCTTTCTAAAATGGCTCCCTAAATAGTGAGCTCAATATGGGATGTAATCACAAAACGTATCTTCCTCCTGGGTGGAAGGAATATCTCGTTTTCCACCTCATTCTGCAAAGGCACACGCGTATCTTACACATGGTCACTTTGATATATGTATGTGTGACTGTTTCTTGGCTTATGGAATCTAGTAAGGGAAACATGATTCCCCTATGAGGAAGCGAAGGAGGAAAATAAAAAGGTTTGTGTGTGCCATCTGAACACGCCCCACGTGTACGATTTGAACACTCTCCACGTGTACCATCTAACACGCCCCACGTGTATGATTTGAACACTCTCCACATGTACCATCTAACATGCCCCATGTGTGCCATCTGAACACGCCCCACGTGTATGATTTGAACACTCTCCACGTGTACCATCTAACACGCCGCATGTGTGCCACCTGAACACGCCCCACGTGTACGATTTGAACACTCTCCACGTGTACCATCTAACATGCCCCACGTGTGCCACCTGAACACGCCCCACGTGTACAATTTGAACACTCTCCA
>CM052443.1:42379003-42394314 GCA_028533085.1 Varecia variegata
GAAGCCTCAGTTTTCTACGTAAAATCACGCAAATAATATTCACCCTTCACACTTGTTGTAAGGAATATATATTGTACAATTAGTTCATACAAAAAGTAGTTAATAAATGCTAATTTTTATTAATCAAAGAGTTTAGCAAGATAAAGTCTAGGGTAGAAGAAATATATACAATTGAAATGAGAAAAATATGAAAGGCAACAGCAAAATCTGTTAAACTAAGACCTTAAATTGGGCAATTGACCATAGTAAGAGTGGTTTTAGTCAAGTGTTGCTTCTGGAAGCCAAATATGTAACTGGCTTCATGAGCAAATTATAAGGATGCCTATATGTTTTTTAGAATCTTCTCCCTTAACTAACTACTGGACCTTTTGAACTGTTTTCCAGAAATGATGGATTTTCTGCAAGACAAAGGAGTTGAGATTCTGAAAGACCCTGGGCAGACAGACTTTCTGCAGTCAAGACTCACCATCCTCCACAACCAGCCCCAATGCACGTGGCCCCTCCTTAAGAAGCCCATGATCTCTGTTAGTCAGGGAGGTGAATTTGAGGCAGCTTCTCCCATTCTCCTCACAAGACATTTTCATATTAAAAAATTCCTTTCTTCCTTGGCAGTCCTTGTTGTCTCAATAATTGGATCTTTGTGCAGCGAGCAACTTGACCTAGGCTGAAACCCCCTTTCAGTTTTGATGACAAATATAACAGATTAGTAATGAATGAGAGTGAAGGACAAGGAAACAAGGAGTTTCTAAATGTTAATAGAGGGAGGGGGGATACAGGGTCAGGAAAACTTAAGTGTGTTGGATTGGGGGAAATCTTAACCATTCTTATAGGCTATGAGGGAGGAATCAGCAGAGTAGAGAAAGGACAGAAAAGGAACAATTGATAAAGCAACATTCTGGAATGAATAGGTTGGAATCAGCTCTAGGACCCTGGTGAGGCAGTTGGCCTCACCAGACGGAGACGCCTGATGCTCAGAGACTGGAGGAAGCAGGTAAAGATTGGTAAATACATATTTGTGTATTTGTATTGGGATTTTTACCGAAAGTTCAGCACTTGTCCCCAAGGCCACATCAGAAGAACAAGGGCAAATAGTTTGAGGAGAAGAAAAGGAAAGTTTATTAACTTTCCAGCAAATGAGGAGGATGGCAGACTCTCGTCTTAAAGTACCAACATCCTATCTGCAAGCAGAAATAACGGAGCTTTTAAAAGGAGTTTTCAGCTTCAGGCTATTGCTGTTTAACTTGTAGCATCCCCAGCGAAGATGATCTGGTGACCTCTGGCCTAAAAATTCCATTGAGCCATCTCCTGTGGTCCAAAGAACAAAGGACACCCCCACTGCCCCTCAGAGTACTGGCCTTGGGCAAGAATTAAGGTTTTAATTCCCAAAAAGCATGAGGGGGTTTTAAAGAGACAGATTGTAAAACATTTTTCCCTTTTTGAAGTCATTGGGTAGAGAGAATCAAAGAAGGTCACACATGATGGCTTTTTCTAGGAAGTCACAAGCAAGCTTATCTTCCCAGAGTGAGGCCTTGGAGCAGAGAAGGACACCTGAGAATGATGCAAATCTGGAGTGGTTGCTGAAAGAGATGGGAAAGGAAGATGAGCAAAAGGTTTATCAGACAGTGCTTAAGTTGCTGCTGGGTTTTCAGACATTAATGTGTAGCTGAACCAGTCTCCATGGTTGCAGATTTCTCTCCACCATTGCACACTGTTGGGTTGAGTGTAAAAAAAAAAAAGCAGATTCAGAGTTTAAATTTTTCTACAAAGATGGGAAAAGAAAAGTATGTAAGGAATTGGAGTATTGTTGAGAGTGTTGTTTAGATGATTAATTATAGGGTCCAGGCTAGGGAAGGAGGAGGGGCTCATAGATGGGAAGACAATAGAGGCCTGTAGAAGCAGGTACTGATACGGGTGAAGGGATTCAATACCTAACAAGTGAGATGAGTGCAAGAAAAATGTCTGTGGTAAATCAATATTTACCAGTCGGCTTAGCAACATTCGGCAATAGCGACTTGAGTTTAGAGAAGGGAAGATAATTATGGGCAAGAGTTCTCAAAGAACACTTCCTAGTGGGTCAGGATTTTACAAACAGGTTTAGATTTGGGAAAGAGCAGTAGAATATTCTGGTGACAGCAGCGGGTTTGTGCAGAAAGGTGATAGGCAATGTTAAATGGAGCTAGGTCATACGGGTTCTCAGAGGAATAACTTAAGGAATTCAGACTTTATTCCACACGCCATGGCAAGCTACTGAGGTGTTTGAGAGGGAAGTGGCAAGGTATGGAGTGCTCTGGTAAGTTCAGAAGTGAATTAAAAGGGAGACCAGCTATAGAAAAAGAGAGCAGGTGCAATGCTTTAAGCATGTGTTGTAATAAGATTGTATAGTGAGGAAACAGAGGAGTCTCATCTTATCTTTGTGGATAATTGTTCCCAAATCCCTTTGGAAGAAAGGAAAATTAAACACCTGCCAACACAAAACTAAAGTCACTTATTGGCTTTAAAAAGACAACTCACAAGATATTGGAAGGCTCAATATCAGCCCATAAAATGAGATACGGATTACAACAAGCACTTGTCATCCTATTTTATTGTTTATTGTTTTTAATTCTAGCAAAAGCAATAATATTCTCATTTTTGAGAGAGCCTCTAAATTATTAAATAACTTGTCCAAGGTCACACAGCTAGTTAATGGCAGGGTAAGAAATGAAACCCAGGGCTCTTCTGACTCCAAAAGTCCAGGCTCCGATCCAAATACAAAAAACAAACAAACAAAAAGGCTGGTAGTAGGTCACAACTAATATTATACTAATGTTATGTATAATAATGTTTTTATTTATGAAAAATTATAAAGCTATGGCCCAGTTGCTATTATGTATATTATCCCTTCTAACTTCTATTAATACCCTTAGGCACACAGAAAATATCCTTGCTCATGTACAGAGGGTAGTTTTTATCGTAAATAGCATCTACCCTTGGAACTAGGAAAGGTAAGTTAGTAGAGATATAATGAATTAAGTTGGTGAATTTGTTTTTAAAAATTATATAAGTCAAGAAGACCTCATGGAGAAACAGAAAGAGTGGGGAAAGAGAGAATGCAGAACCCAGAACCCAAAAGAGTTTGTATTCTGGAGATGATAAAATTAAGGTAACTCAAGATCATAATTAAACTCTGAACAGTAGAGTCAAGTACTCTGCAAGAAGTAACTATGTACACACTGCTCCTGTTACTCTGGAATAAGTCCCATAGCATGATGGTAGCATTATAAGGAGTGAGAGCTAAAGTAAATGAAGTAAAGATATGTAAAGGCAAAGAAACACATTGTGCATGCTAGCTCCATTTTGTGGAATGTTCTGGGGAGGAGCTAAAGGGACAGTTAGTTATGCCATCAATGTGGCATGATGTCCAAAGTGGAAAAATTAGTATTTTGCATGTCCCACAAAGCATAAGCTATGCCTCAAAGCTCAGGAACTTTTTGGATGCTACGATTTATATCTGAGCTGTCTTTAGCCATGATCAGGGCAAATAATAAACTAAATATCTTGCCAGTGATGCTATTGACACATAGAAACAACATCCTCCCATGACTATGTATCAGGACACTGAGGCACAAGATTCAAGGATTTATCTATGAACATACAATTAGAAGACCTAGAATTAGAGTTTTCATGATTGATAATCCTGTGGTTTGCTTCTTTCCAGCTATGGAAGAAAGTTTTTTTGTTTGTTTTTGGTTTTGTTTTGTTTTGTTTTGGGTTTTTTGTTTGTTTGTTTGTTTGTTTTGAGACAGAGCCTCACTCTGTTGCCCTGAGTAGAGTGTCGTGGCATCAGCCTAGCTCACAGCAACCTCAAACTCCTGGGCTCAAGTGATCCTCCTGCCCCAGCCTCCCAAGTAGCTGGGACTACAGGCGCATAGCACCACACCCAGCTAATTTTTTCTATTTTTAGTAGAGACGGGGTCTCGCTCTTGCTCAGGCTGGTCTCGAACTCCTGACCTCCAGCAATCCTCCCTCCTCGGCCTCCCAGAACGCTAGGATTACAGGCGTGAGCCACTGCACCTGGCCTGGAAGAAAGTTTGAAAACCACTTTTTAGTAGTCCAAGGCATTCAGTTCTACAATTCTCTTGACTTTTTCCTCATGGTCACAAAATAACTGCTGCAGCTCCAAGCATCACATATCCATAGGAGGAGGTCTAAAGGCAAGGAGGAAAAAGGATTTCTCATATGCTTCACTTTTTGAAAAGAGAAAGAATCTTCCCAGAAATCCCAGCTGTCTTTCCAGCATGTTTCATTGGCCAGAACTGGGTCACATGCCTCTCTTAAATCAATCACTGGTAAACAAGAATGGGTTTGCTGATGTTGGTTTAAACTAATCGTAATTTATCCCTGTAGATGAGCTTATCTTTCCTGAGCCTATTACTATCCAACTCTTATAATAATTGTGGTCTATCAGCAAGAAAAATAAGAAGGATGGCCATTGAGTAGGCAGATAACATGGTCAACTCATCACCTATAGATGTTTTTCTTTTACTTAAAAGTCTATTCCAAATTTTGTATTTAGAATTTATTAAGAAAACAACATCCTAGAAACTTTTGGATTAAAGAAATACATTTCAGCCCTACCCTCAAAGGAGCTTATATCTAGAATGAAGAGAGAAATATATATACAAAATAGGGCAAGAGGATGAACAAAAAGACCAGGGGCAGGTATAAGTAAAATGTGGGGTGAATATGGAAATTCCAGATTTCAGGTTCCACAGTGAATGAACTCTGGTGTTCTATCAAAGAGGACTAATCTTAAGTCCAATTTTAGGGTCATAGTTAGTTATTTAAAATTTTACTGAGATATGTATGTCTAAAAGAAAATGTGGCTATATAAGAATGGCTTAGGTAAAAGCATTTTACCTCTCTGTTGTTCATTGTATTTCATTTTGTCAAAAGGGCTACATTTTTTTAAGGCATTATCCCCATCAACTTTTTGTAAAGCATCAATGATATTACCATTCTTCTACCCAAGCTTCACCATAAATTCAATGTTTATTCTTGCTTTGATTTTAGCAGAATTCATGTTGCTCTGACAGGGGCTCTTTGACGTGTTAATACTATCCTTCTTAGTGCCTCAAAATAGACCCTGTTCAGACTTATTATAAGTTAGTACAAGTTTATTTTGGTGCAAAAATTTTTGAAATCCATGCATAGTTTTTTCATAATATACATTTTCCATACTTTTTTGAAGATCCCTTGTATGTGCCTGGGATGTCATTTGCTAAATTCATTGATTGAATACTTGCTATTTACTAGGCACTGTGCTTGTATTGGGGAAACAATAATGAACAACACATGGCATCTACCCTCATAATGCTTACAATTGAGTGGGGAATAGATAGTATATCTGTGAAGTAATGCAGTTATAGTTCCCAAGACAGACATATAGACATTCCAAATGTATTTATTTCTTGAAACATTATTATATGAGATCTGTCTGGAGAGTATCCAGCCATGTAATATGAAAAATGGCGATATTTACTGAAGAAGATACAAGAAACATTATACATAGGACAATGACCCCTCAGTCCCCTTCAAAGTAGGCACCTTGTGACCTTTGTTGATTGCAGCCCATACATGTTCAACATTCTCAGGTGTTCTGCTTGTTGAAGGCTTTCCAGAATGTGGATCACTTCAACAGATTCTCGACCATCTTTGAAGTCTTTGTGCCACACTTTTATTTGTGCTGCACTCATTGTATCGTCCCCAAAAGCCTTCTGAATCATCCCAACAGTTTCTGTGGAGGAATGTTCAAGCTTAATGCAAAATTTGATGCAGCTTTGTTGCTCTACTTGCTCAGTTATTTTGAATGTGATGGCCACACAGTATACGTGTTCACTTAATGGCATCTAGCGCCCCACTGACTAGTACAGTGAAGTTGTCACTGTTCACGTGTGCACATTCCAGTCCACTCTCCGTGGCTGCAAGGTTACATTGATGTCGCACAAACTATTCTCATTATATTAACAATGGCTGGATACTTTCCATACAGACCTCGTATGTGTGGATGTATTCCACTGAACCATTAGAACATGTGAGCTATGAATTACAAGTGTTCTCATGTGCTGAATACTTAACCAAGATTTATTTGTTAAAAATCAAGTTTTAAAAACTAATCAGACCTGGTCTTTAAAACACAATCCATTGGCAATTGAAATTCTGTCACTATAGCCCTTAATCTCTGAATTTAAATCTGTCCTCAATAGCTTTCAGGAAAAAATTACTTCTTCATTAATAGGTGCCAGCCTTCCTTCTTTCCATGAAAGACCAAACAGTATTTGGAAAAGGTGATGAAAACGTGTATTTGAGGCTACTAACTGTATGACAATCTGCGTATTGCTTGACAGATCAATAAGGATGAAATCTGAATGAAGTAAATAAAAGTAAATAAACACATACTTGTGAGGGCTGTATGGTAAGCAGCCTGCTGAGGAGAGGGGCACCAGAAGGGCATTGTGACGATTAATTGTATGTATCGACTTGGCCAGGGTGTGGTACCCAGTTGTGTGGTCAAACAGTAGTCCAGATGTTGCTGTGAAAGCATTTTGTATGTATGATCGACCTCTACAGTCAACTGGCTTTAAGTGAAGGAGATTATCCTTGATAACATGGGTGGGCCTCACCCAATCAGTTGAAGGCCTTAAGACAAAGACTGAGGTTTCCTGGAGAAGAAGGAATTCTACCTCAAGACTATAACATAGAAGTCCTGCCTGAGTTTCCAGCCTGCCCTATAGATTTTGGATTTACCAGCATTCACAATCATGTCAGCCAATTCCTTAAAACAAAGCTATTTCTCTCTCTATCTCTCTCTCTTCCACTCTCTCCCATATTGGTTCTGTTTTTTCTCTGGAGAATCCTGGCTGATACAGAGATGAATTCAATAAAAAGAAAAGTGACTAGAAGGTGTTTAAAATAGTGTAATTTTATAAAACTAAGATTAACAGGAGACAAAAGCCATTTGCAAAATTAACCTGGACAGAACAGGTTAGGAGCATCAACAGAAGTATTTTCTTTCTTTTTTTTTTTTGCAGAATGTGAGACTATAGTCCACTACTCATTTATTGGAGTTCAAACAGTGCTGTTTGCCGTGAAAAGGGGATGTGCCGCAGCCCAAAATGACAGAAATGAGGAAGTCCAAGGTCTAGGATTTAGCACTGGGTAGCTCATTTAAAACATGGTATCTACAAAAACAGATCCTACATTTTAAATCTTATTCTAGATTCAGGATTAAGCTGCATCCTACTAAAGAGCCCCTGAAACAGCAGTACTTTGCAGAAATGGCAGCTGCAGTGCCCAGCAGAAAAGGCGATGCCTGGTGCAGACATCAGGTCATCGGAAGTCTCCTGTTGACTTGTCCTGATGGCGAGGACTTGGACACCCTCTGGGAACTCTCTGAAATCCCTGAAGTGACATCGCAGGGGTTGTAGAGTCCTGCTTGGGCCTTGCCTGTGGTGTGTGTTGCAAACCAATAAAACAATGTTCCTTCTTTCTAAAATTTCAGGATTAAAAAAAACCCATAGTGTTCATATAGTGTGTTACTAAGCCAAATTCGCTCGACACACTGGGAGGTAAATAGCTACTGCAGTAGATTGAAAGCTTAAGTACTGTTTTATATATCATGTAATTCCCATGTGCTTATTTACTATTCAGAAACATCAATATCCACAGCAGCCATACTTAGTAGCACACAGATCAGCCTATAATGAGATTTTCTGTCTTGCAAGGTATTAATATAAGAATACTCGAGTAAAAGTTATCTTTTTTGTTGCAACTAGAAATCCAACTCTTGAGGATTAGTTCCTTGCTTTAAAGTTTAAACAATTTCAAAATCTTCCCAGGCTCAAACACAAACAACCACATAGGGCCCAAAAAGAAGAGGCTTTTTTTCTAAATGATGACTCATTCTGTCTTCTGTGACTAACTAAGCACAAATTTCACAAAGCGGAGCACACTTACACTTTTAAGTCTTGGCTGGGGAAGGACCATGTTTGCAAACCACGGCCCTATTACAGCAATAAGAACTTCAATAAAGAGTAAATGTTGGAGGGAGGAAGTGAGGGATGAAAAATTGCCTATGGGGTGCAATGTACGCTACTCAGGTGATGGGTACACCGAAAGCCCAGACCCCATTACATGTAACAAGAATTCAACTTGTATGCCCTGCGTCTATTAAAATAAAAAATAATTTTAAATTTTTTTTAAATAAGTTTTAAAAAGAGTATATTTTGGAGTCACTATTATTTTAAGTCTTTTCCCATCCCTACCCAAACTGGGTCATTAAAACAAAACCCAGACGAAAATTATAGATATGGTTGGATGGATCATTTGACAACATTGCTACTGACGTAGAGCATAAGCTAACATCTGCATCTATGCTGTGAAAGATCCCTCTCCTTTCCTTCCTTGCCCCCTCCCTCCCTTCCTTCCATCTTTCCTCCCTTCTTCTCCCATGCCCCAACCATACACCTCTCTCACTTCAACTCCCAAACCTTCTCCTGCCCACTGACACCACCAAAACCGAAAAGTGCATTAGCAGATGATCCATTACTAAGTCCAGAGCAAAAATACCCAGATTATGTACCCACTTAAAGACGTGAAACTGCAGGAATTGGGAAGGAGAGTGGAGGAGACTCAGCCTGGTGTCTCTGGAGCATTCCTCCTCCTGGGGTTCTCTGGGAAGGAATGCCCAAGATTGCATGTGGCAAGAAATTGTTTCCCAGCTGGAAACAGCGTGAACATCTGTGGGTCATCAATCTCAGGAACAGTTGACCTTCTGGATCCTCCAGCGGTAGGTATCCAGCAAGAATTACTTGAATCCATCCAATTTTTTAAACTGTACCTACAACATGCCAATCATTGTCAAGTGCTAGGTAAATACATCAATGAACAAGACATGGGTGTCCCCGCCCTGAAGAAACTTGCAGCCCAGTCATGACAAAAGTTCGAGACTCACATGTCGGTAATGCTGATTAGAATAAGCTGATATTTTCCTCCCTTGCTCATGTCCTACGTGCCCACACAATGATAAGCATTGTTGGAAATGTCAGCGTGTGAGACGGAAGCCAGGGAGCCAGATTGATCCTTCCCACTCCTTTTGTCTAGACCCAGTTGCATTCTGTACTTTTAGACTTGGAGTTTTTTCAACATGCTGAACTTTTAGTTTCTCTTACCTAAAATTAGACCCTTGGTCTTTCAGAGATAAGGAAGATCAATGGTTTGGAGGTGGAGAGAAGAGTACACGTTTAAAGGTGACCCCCATTTCTGTTTGCCACCGAGTATGCCCGAGACCTAAGGGGCACGGCCACCAGCACCACCAGCTTCCCCATTCCCACACTGCAGGTGCAGCAGGTGACATACACCAGGTGCCTGTTCCTCTGCAAGCTCCTTTCTTCACCACATAGGAAACGTGTCTGAAAACACCAGTATTTCTCGACTCCTTCTTTTTCTTCTTCATGAGCTTCATGATTGTGGAATCTTATCATGAAGGGTCTTCCAAGCCAGCCCTGCACCCGGAAGAACCTATGGACCTACTCAGTCTTCCCAAGCTCGTGGACTGGTGAATTTCCAAAAATCAGCTTCAGAGATGTTTCCTTTTGGGTCTGACAAAGATTCTTTCCTTGACCAAACTCTAGGCAGGTACCTCCAAGCCCTCTTCTAACCTAGGCCTCTGCCTTGGCCTAAAAAGAGTTGTACAAACACTAACATAGTTTTTAACAGCTCCCGCCACATCCCTAGGATGACCCTACCCCACCTTAAAGCACCTGCCTGAGAAAAGTCAAAGCTGCTGGAAGAACTTACTGTTTGTTCCGGCCATCACCTGTAGAGAGGCCCCCTGTCTCTACTGAATGTCCCCTCGTCCTCCTTTCTTCTCCCTTTAAGATGCCCAGTCACCTCTGTAGAAATAGAACTTGAATTTCCTTCATGCTGAACTCTACTTCCAATTGCAATAGTTGTCACTGATTAAAATCTGTCTTTACCACTCTATTTAGTGTCCAGCTTTGTTTACCTTTGACAGGGTCAAGAACAGCTGTCACTCCAGGTGATACTGCCAAGGTGAGGGAATTAGTGCAGGAGAGGATCAGCCGCTGCGATAAAAATCACCCTCAAAATCTTAGCACTTTAACTCAACAAAGGTGTATTTCTCACACGTGTGAATCTTCAGGTGTCCTCCAGATTGTGCTACTTTTGTGATTTTGTTCTCTCAACCAGAGAGCTTTGTTCTCCCTGCTCAGGAAGAGACGGGGGTATTGTGCAGGGATTTGTACTGCCTTAGCCCAGATGTGACCGCACAACTTACAGCCACATTTCATGTGGCTCCACCTAACCACAAATTGGGTGGGAGAGTAATCCACTGAATGCCCAAGACTGAAAATAGAGACATGACTCAGGGGCCTATAAAATTGACAGGACAGTGGGGCAGGACAGGGGACAATGGCTCCAATCTAAAGCATCATTTCCTCCTTATCTCCCCTGTTACGATCTGTGACCCAGACAGGCCCTTGGCCTATGGCGCGAAGACACTCTGCCTTTGCACAGTCGTCACTACCCTACCTGCACCCTTCCGACCTCCACCCACAAACGACTCAACCTTGCTGGGGTTCAGGTTGGGATGATCCATCTCCCAAAAACCATCTGCATTGGCAGAAGAGGGGTAATAAAGTCAGGGTTATAAGAGATAGGGGGAGTTAAAAATGATGATTTAGATGTATATTTATGAACATGAAAAGATATTTTCTACATATTTATAAATAAGAAAAGTGGGATTGGTACATATGGTGTAGATATAGCATATCACATTTGTATGTGTATATATATGTCTGAATACATATTCTGTGTATGTATATGTGCGTATGTGTTCTGTACACACACACACACACACACACACACGCACACATTCTATGTGCATAGGAAAAATCTGGAAGAGCATTCCAAAATGTGAACAATAGTGGTATCCTATGTGGTTTTCTCTTGCATTTTTCTTGTTTACATTCTCTAATTTATATAATAAGTATGAATTATGTGTACAAAAATCAGTCATGGGTAAGATAGGAGCCCCCCTTCCCTCCATGTGGCCAGGAGGGGAGTGGAGCCTCCGCACTGCAATGCCCGGGTTGGGGAGGATGAGTCAGGGGAGGACGGACCAGGCTGTGCCTTGACAACCGTGATAGGGAAGATCAGTGTCATGCTGAGCCCAAGGGAGGCAAAAGGACAAATCAGTAATACTGATCCCGTTTTTATTTTAAAGTTTTTTTTTTTATTTTAGTCATGTTAAATGAAAACTTATTCGATGATTACTTGTCAAAGACTGTAAGGCAGATATTATTCCGGGGCGGGGGCATGGTCATAGGTATAGGGACCGCAGCAATGAGGTCTTGCAGTCAGGGAGAGACTGGGCTCAGCTCCAACTCCTGCAAGGACAAGTGAGGATTTATAACTGGGCAGCAGGGTGGGGGGTCAGTGGATGGAAAATTACTAAGAGGAAACATCAAGGATAGCAGGGTTTCTGCTAAACTGACTTACAGGACTATCACTGAAGGCAGGCTCATGTGATAAGATATTGAGGGTGGTCAGATGCCAAGGATGGGGGCTTTTCACTAAGTTGAGTTAATGGGATTCTTGCTCAAACTGGATTCTACAATGACAGAAATGGAAGCTCAAAGTTGGTCATGTCAAAAAGAACTCAGAGGAGCTTGACTTAAGTTTTGGTTAAAGGAGTGAGTCTTGGAAATCCATCATGGATTTTTGCATTAATTTTGATTTTTAAACTGTTTCATTAAAATATGATTTATTTTCATTACTGAATTTGTTGGCACCCTCTTGGATTTTGAGGCTAAGACAAGCACCTGCCTAGCCTCACCTTCGTCCTGCTCCGGACCACATCTGGGAGTGTTGAGGACAGAAAAACAAGGTAGAGGTAATGGAATATTAGGGGCAGAAAAACAAAAAGGAAGAAATAGTTACAGAAAACTGAAAAGAGGGAACGGTTATTTCAGTCTTAAAGAATGGGGTCATTAGGGCATGGAACATCAACCACCAGTCAGAGAGTGGAAATGAAACTTTCCCCACAGCACGTTTAGCATAACCTTTAAGTCACATCCAAACATAGAAAGAATCCAGTCCCCAAAACAGTGACGTATAGTTATGAATAGTTATAACTAACCTTTACATAAACCTAACATATAAAAGGAAAAAAGAAATAGACAGTGTCTTCTCCATTCTCAGAGACAGACCTGTTTCCCCTTAGGAAATGTACTTTTGCTTTTCACACTTAAACATTACTTGCAATAAATTCTTCATGTATACTTGCTGAGTGTCTGTCATCTCTCTCCATCGCACGGGCCAAGGCTTGCAATTCCTCCAAGCCAGGAGCCCAAGAACTGGGGCAACACTTCAAAGTCCAGCCGTGGACTGAACCATGACAGGAGGGGGAGAGAAATGTCTGGGACTCGTCGAGAAACCAGAGAGTTCTGAGAAATGATCCCACCAATGACCATGCCAGGCCAGTTTTAATGATGATAATGGGATATATGGAAACAGGAAACAAGGTGGGCGAACTCTAATTCGGTCAGAGGGGTAAGTTTTGAACATATATGTACATCGAGTATTTAAACATTGCATAGGGTTGGAACAACATCTTCACTTTGAGGATTAAACTCTTACCTTTTCTTTTGAGCAAATTCCTTTCCAAGAGGCCTGGTGAAGCATACCTACAAAAGATAAAAATCTCACAAAATGGGTTCATTAACTCTATATAATGTGGTTTACTTTCCAACCTGCTTCTGCTATAGCATCACATGGAAGATCCCCTTGTCTTAACTCAAGCGTCCTAGTGACCCCTATCTTAAGACAAGCCTTCCTTGCTACTGACTTCAGGTCTTGAGACAAAGCTTAACTCTCCCAACCAATTGCTAAAAAACTAAAAAAATCCCTAAAACCCATCTATGATTTGTAAGCCCCCATGTCAAGATGTCCCACTTTTTCAGGCCAAACCAATGTATACCTTCCATGTATTGATTTATCATTTTACCTGCACATTTTCCTAAGTCGTCTTGAGAACTTGTCCGCTGGGCCGCGGTTGCACACATTTGGCTCAGAATAAACCTCTTTAAATTATTTTATTGAGCTTAGGTTTTTTTCTCTTGGCAACTTCAAGATGTAAAAACTATTGTGGAAGAGAAGGGAAAACTTCCCCTTTGCCCCGAGAAGGTTCACTGAAAGATCAACTCACAATAAGGCAGACTAATAAGAGAAAGAGATTACAAATTTATTTACTACACATGCAAGGAGAAACCACAAAGAGATTACCCAACATCCCAATGGGGTCTAGAGGTTTATATACTCTCAGTTTAGAGGGGAGAAGGAAATGAAGAATATAGGCAATTCTGTTGAGGGGCAATAAATGATTGATAGGATGGGTAGTTAATTGGGAGAATGAATGGATGGAGGAAGCAGATTAACCTGTAAATGATTCTCTTTGGAAATTAAATTAACCTGAGAGATAGGCATTATTTTTTAAATGGATTGGGCCAGGTCTGGTTGCATTCTTGATCTTTCTTCCTGCAATGGATATTGAGGTAAGAAGGAGGAGAAGGAAAGATAATTGTTTTCCTAGGTGGGTCTGGACAGATAAAGAAACTTCAAAGATTTGGGGAGAGCCAATGGTGGGGGTGGAGGAGGGAGGTGAGAAAGACCTTGAGGCCTTTTTGGTCAATCCAGTATGTCAAAATGCCATGTTTTGGAGTAAAAATGTTTTTAATTTCCATCAGTATCCTTGGATGAATTAGGTGATGTCAACAGCATTTGAAATGTTTAAGTAGATGACACTGGCAAAGTTGATATTAAGTTGTTAAATAAAAAGAAAACATAGCAAAACATCACGTACAATATAGGATAAGCTTAATTTTTTAAAAATAAATATATTTTGGAATCAGAAAGATACATTGCCGCCCAACCAGGTTCATTTGCCGGGCTGCCCAAGAGGAAGCCAATACGCTGAGTCAGCAGGGTTTACAAGGCAGAGAAAGAGTCTTTATTCCACATGGCGTTAAGTGGGGAGATGGGAGAAATTTCTCAAATCCACTTCCCCGAAAATTTAGGAGACAGGGATTTTAAGGATAGCTTTGTAGGCAAGGGATTAGGCAATTAGGTTTGTTAATTGGGTCAAAATTATAGGGATGTAGAAATCATCTTCTTGTGTTATTTCACTCCCCGGGGTCCAGTTGAGTCGGTTTCTTGGTATGGGCCGCTGGTCTGGGTGGGCCATTCGATCCACTGGAATGCCAGGCCTGGAAGATATCTTAAAGACTACCTTTAGGTTTCAAAAAGGCGATGTTATGTGTGGAGAAAGTTAAGAATGTTTATGGACACCAGCTATGGGGAGAAGTTAAGAATCTTTATGATCACCAGCTGTGTGGCTCTGGAGTGGCAATTACAGGGGCACAGTTACTAATTATTATCATTACTTTTAGCTAGGCCCTTACCATAGTTCTCGCCTGGCACACTGTCATTGAAGAGCAGTTTCAGATATACCTAAAAATGTGACTGGTGATTGTTTCTGAGTGGTGTCATTATAGAAGACCTTGTAACTGGCTCTATGAACAAATTTTACTGGCCTCCATATGGTTTTTTATAAACCACTCCCTTAACTTACTGCTTGACCTTTCCAGTTGTTTCCCAGAAATGGTGGATTTTCTGCAAAACAGTGAAGCTTAGATTCTGAAGGCTCCTGGGCAGACTTGACTCTAAGATTCACCATCCCCCACAACCTGCCCCAGTGCAGGTAGCCCCTTGTTAGCTACACCACGAACCACCCGCAGGCAGGTGGCCCCACCTGTGAAAGCCCAAGATCTCCATTGGTCAGACAGACGGATTTGAGGCAGCTTCTCCTGTTCTCCCAACCAGATGTCTTTTGTATTAAAAATTCCTTTCTTCATCGGCAATCCGCTTTGCCTCAATAATTGGACCTTTTTGTGACAATCAACTGGACCTAGGCCGAAACCCCCTTGCAGTTTCGACAACACAAGGATGTACGGAAAATATAATCATAAAATCAGCACGTTCATGCGTCACAAATCCCAAGATAACAAGGTGTTAAATATTAATAAGTGACAGAAAACCAGAGTCACACTCAGTTGAGGTTTATTAAGCCTATTGAGGATGTGCCAGGAAAAGCACAGCCCACAAAGTATCTGTTGTGGACTGAGCTCTCCATAGAAGAGGCTGAGAATTTCTCATTTAAAGGGAAAAGGCTGGGGCGGGGGGGGGGGGGGGGG
>CM052443.1:42394414-42409061 GCA_028533085.1 Varecia variegata
ATTAAAACGTTTATTTAGGCTACAGTCCTAAGGTTAAAATTGACATGCACTCATTTAATAGGAGCTGTATAACTTGAAGGGTTTGTTTGTTTGTTTGTTTGTTTTTAGAGCTGAAAGAAATAACAAATATTTTACCCGCAAATACATTTCTTTGACACACTTTGCGATGATGGCCGTGGGCACACAGGAACAATGCCGCAAGGCTGTCTAGGCAGGAGGCTGGGGGAGCAATTCACATTGGCAGTGAATCCGTGTTAAATGCAGGCAGGCCCTGCCTATTTGATCTGGGACAGGTTTGCTAAGAGTCTGCCACCCTTAAAGGTCCGAATAAAACCATTTCCCTGAGGGCTGTTATCCTGAGGCTCATCTGCATAACAAGATCACCTGGCCAGCCAGGTTTCCTTTGTCCCTCTCACCAAAAAAAAAAAAACCCCTGTGTAGTCATTTTCTAAGCCGCTTCATTTCTTAAAAGAGGATCTGTCAATGGAAAAGAAGCCAAACTCTGCAAAACAATTTAAAGAGGTTTACTCTGAACCAAATTTGAGGACCATGACTCACAGCCACGTCCAAGAAGCCTTGAGCAGGTAGACTCGCTGTGGCTGGGTTACAGTTTGGTTTTAAACATTTCAGGGAGACGGAGATTATAGGTAAAGTCATAAATCAATACATAGAAGGCATACATTGGTTTGGCCCGAAAAGGTGGGCCATCTCAAAGCCGGGCTTACAGGTTATAGGTGGGTTTAAAGACTCTTTGACTTGTAATTGGTTAAAAAATGAAGGTTTGTCTGAAGGCTTGGAATGTTTTTAGATAAGGAAGAGACAAGCCACCGGACATGTATCTGCTGTGTAAATCGAGGACCTGCAGGTTTGTCTTGCATAGCCTCAGGCCTGTTAATGAGTTACAAAAGATACCTACAGGAAGGGAGGGGGCATGATGAGACATGTGACCTCCCTCCTCAGGGCCGGCAATTCAGTTTTAGGGTATCCCTTGGCCAAGAGGGAGTCCATTCAATCAGCCCATGCGGGGAAGCCTTAAGATTTTATTTTAATTCACAGACCTCTGTACCCTACTGGGGAGAGGATGGCAGTGCTTGTGTGACTCAGTTCTCAGGTTCAGTTCTCCTTTTTGGTATAATAAATTTTAAGGGGTCCTGAGATTTTTATTTTTCCATTACAAAGGGAACTAGCAAGTGAGACTATCAAAGCCTTTTAATTTATTGTGAACACTAGCATTTTTTTTTTTTGAGACAGGGTCTCACTTTTTGCCCAGGCTGAAATGCAGTGGTGCTAATGTAGCTCCTCTACCTCCAGGGCTCAAGCAGTGCTCCTGCCTCAGCCTCCCAAAGTACTGGGATTACAGGCATGCGCCACAGTGTCTAGCCCAAACTTTCACATTGAATGTAATAAGTTGCACAAAGAGGTCTAATTTTCTTTGAAAGTGAGGAGCCTATTCCATAAATCTGCACCGAAAGAGATAAACCTTCAAATATCTCTAAAATGGTGATGTTGTGAGTAATAGAAACACAACTAAATTAAGAATTTATCAAGAGAGAGAATAAATCTGTGACACCCTATGTTGAGTCAGTTGATCTGTTTCAAAATCAATTTGCTGACATATACTAAAATCTTTAAAAATGTGCATAGCTTTTGACCTGGTAATTTTATTTGTAGGGTAATTAAGCTAAATTAGAAAAAATAAAATAAAACGTTAAGCACAAAGACACTCATTTTCCTGAATAAGTGGAATTAATCTAGTTGTCCTAACAAGGGAGGTGAGCAGACTTATTGGGGAATTGGTATGTCAATCAAAGTCAAATTTAACCTAATTAATACACAGGTCAACTCCCAATAATCTGCCCTTTTGAAAAGGAGGCTCAACACCAGTATACTAATCATCTGACAACCCAAGAAACTAATTGCTGTGGCCATGAAAGGAATTGAATGTAGCATGTGCGTTTTCGTGGTGTTTTTCCATGTATACAAACACATACCCTGAGAGTGTGGCACTTATCAAGACGGTAGGAAACAATTCAACCAGGACTCATTGCTTTCCCACACATCATCAACACATGGATAACTTATAAGCATAGTTTTTGAAAGTTCACGCTCCATTTTTTAATATAAAACTAAAAGAATGTTTCATTTATTTCTGCTGAGTGTTACAACTGAATTGAGACTCCTCAAGGTTAAGATCCTGTAGCATTTTTAATCCAGGTTGTTTGGTTGGTTGGCTGTGTCAATGGAAAAAAGCCAAACTCTGTAAAATAATTTTAAAGAGATTTATTCTGAGCCAAATTTGAGGATCATGACCCAGAGCCACGCCCAAGAGGCCTTGAGCAAGTGGACTCGCTGTGGCTGGGTTACAGTTTGGTTTTATACATTTCAGGGAGACAAGGTTTACAAGTAAAGTCATAAATCAATACGTGGGAATCATACATTGGTTTGGCCCGAAAAGGTGGACCATCTCGAAGCGGGGGCTTACAGGTTATAGGTGGGTTTAAAGATTCTTTGACTCATAATTGGTTAAAGACATGAAGCTTTGTCATAGTTGTTGTTTATCAGAGATGAGCCACCGGACATAGATTTGTTGTGTAAATTGAGGGCCTGTAGGTTTGTCTTGCATACCCTTAGGCTTGTTAATGGGTTATAAAGGATGTCCCCAAGAAGGGAGGGGGGCATGATGAGGCATGTCTGACCTCCCTCCTCCTGGCAGGCAATTTAGTTTTAGGATATTCCTTTGGCCACAAGGGGGTCCCCTCAGTCAGCGGGGTGGGGCAGGGCGAGGGGGCCTTAAAATTTTATTTTAGTTCACAGCTGGTTAGTTTGTATTTGTTTATTTTGGGTTTGGGTTTTGCACTGTACTGCAGACTAACCAGTAAGAGGGAGAGAAAAACTAGTATTTGGAAGGTTTTTTAATAGTGGGCAAAATAAGGCAAAAATGCACTCGTCTGATTAAGCCAGCCAAATGTTACTGCTATGGGGGGCGGGGGGGGGAGGGGTTGGTCACGCAAGAAAAAACCAAAAAAAAAAAAAGGAGAAGAAAAGGTTGGGCAGAAATTAAGCCAACATATCCATTCTGAAAAACTTCCATTTCTAAAGATTGCCTGATATTCCTTTTCAACAGTTAAAGTGCCACCTAGTGGTGGCAAGAGAAGCAAGTCAGTTCTCAGGTTTAGCGTCACCATAATCATTTCTTCACTTGTTTTACATGTTTCCGTCAAGAATTAGTTAAAATGGACCCTTTTTGGCCCCTCTCATACCAGAAACAGTACCAGGCAGTTGTAAGTGATGCTGTTCATGCCACCAGCCCTGACTAGGAGTCATGGAGAAGCTTAACTCTTGCTTAGCAATCAGACTGTGTACATGGGATATTTACTTGAAAATTCAGGTAAAAAGTAGATACAAATCATTAAAATAAAAGTCAAGAAAAGCTCTTCATTAGAAAATTTATTAAATAATGATGTATCTTCTCAACAAAGTTCCATGTAACGCAAAAGTTAAATTGTTTAATGACATGGGGGAAAACATTTATGATACCTTGCTAAGTGGAAAAAAATAAATCACATTTTGTCCTAATTTTGTAAAAAAAATGTAGAAATGCATACACCTGTACATAAAAACCCCAGAAATTAGCAGTAACAGTGTTTCTCTTTGAACAAAAGGATTAAGGATGTTTTTCTTCTTTTCTCTTTTATATATTTACATTTACAATAAAAGTATAATTTAAAAATTTTTACTAAAGACAAAAATATAAATAAGAAGACAGGAGACATCATACAGTCATACTGTCATAAATTAGATAAAACCATGGCTGATTTTTGCTAAAATTAGAGGAAAATTATACAAAATTGGATAGAAATAAAATATTTATAAATATTTCAAATAAATATTAAATATTAATTTAATTATTTAATAAAAATATTATAACATATTTATATTTTGAATTATATAAATACAAAATATAAATAAAATACATAAAAATATATTTATGTTATAAAATATATTTATAAAATATTTAAATATTTATTTAAATAAATAAAGCATTTATAAATATCAAATTTACAAATTATGTCACATATTTTTCTGTTTATACATTCATCATCTCACTACAACTGAATCTACTTGAACACTGCCCCCTCCCTCCCTTGTTCAGTAAATTCTGGGGTAAAGTTGTCAACTCAAACACCTTAGGAGTACAGAGCACGCTGAAAGTGGGTGAAGGCAATCACAGTAGGAAGCAGTGAAGACTGGGGGAATCTGAGCAGTGCGCACCACTTTATCAGTGGGCATCCAGATTCCAGCGCTTCACGTCCTCCCTCCAGCTGCCCACGTGCATTGAAAGTGCTTGTCTCAAAGGCACTAGACTGAGACTTCCGTAAAGCAAGGATTATATTTAATTAATTATAGCTCTGGTGCTTCACACCAAACCTTAAAGTTTAGAACATGGTAGCTGAATGAATGTTTTGTTAAATGTCCATACTGCTATACTCATTTTATTTAGACCTTCTGGACAATCAGGGTCAATTACTTGCCTGGATACTTGTACCAGGTGACAGCATAGCCGGACCTGGCCAAGGTCCTGAACTCCGGACTCAACAGACCCGGACGTAGATTCTGGCCCCACCACTTTCTAGGGCCTTCCACAAATTCCGTAACTCCTTAAGCCTTGGTTTTCACTTCTGTACAACAGAGTACTTACAATATCTAATGTGGCTGTGTCAAGGATCAAACTAAATTATACTCTGAAAATACCTGCACACAGCAGAAGCTTAGGAAATGTTATTTCCGCCGTGTGGCTCTGCTTCCTGTAGTTGGTGCTTTGCCTTGTGTCATGTCTCAAAAACAATTGCTGGTTGAAAGCTGGGTCTGTACCCCACACCCTTTATCTTCCTCACTCTCCCACCAGCTTCTTTCCCAGGCTCACCAGTCTTCCTCACTTCCATGCTCCATCACTTCACACAGAACAAACCCTCCACGATGTCAAGGTCTTAACTTTTCTGAAGGAAAAGTTTTCTCAATGGTTGACCACCAATCAGTAAGTACTATAGTGACTGCTCCACTACGCAGGGGCAACATCCCAAACCCATGATACATACTGTGCCTCCTCAAAGCTGTACAACTTTGCATCTTATTTCCCTCCAGGCTTCAGGCTTCATAGATTTACCATAATAAATGTTATTGAGGCTGGTGCCTCCAAACCATCTAACTTTATAATTACCAAGTCTATAGACTCTCTCAGCTCTGGTGTGTCTTTAGGGAAGCTTTATCTTAAGAATTTCACAAATACCCTTGGTATGGACCAAATATGGTATATTTTCTGATCTTAACCCAGGTGATGTTCAGCATTATATCAGTTTTCCATTTTGTTGGTGGGTAAAGGCAGTAATGTGTTAAACTAGTCAGAAGTTAATCCAAAGAAATTCTACAGGGTTAAATTCAAATTATGGGTATATGGATGAGCAACATTTTCTAAAATATTTCATGATTTTTAACCCAAAACTCCAAAAGCCAATATGTAAGTATTAGATATTAAATTATACACCATTAATGTTATATAGAACTAATTATAATCAGAAATTAAAGTTATTAATATATTCCTTTTTTCCTTTAAAAAGGAAAGAATTGAAAAGGCAAAATAATGGTTAAAGGGGAAAATAAACCAAGATATACAAGGTAATTGTAAGAGAGTAACTTGTTGCTTCCAAGGATTTTAAATATACAAACCAGAAGATTTATATCATATGAAACTTGAGTACATGTACATAGAACCATTATCAATAACATTTGGGAAACCAAGGCAAATTTTTAAAATCAGCAAATTAAAAATTGGCAAATATTTTAAGTTTCAAACAGTAATAACTACTTTTGATGAACTTGATATTAACCAGCAGTATTTAGATCAGGCTATTAAAGAGATGGTTTGTCAACATTTTTTCAAAAAGCAATCACTATTAGTAAGCATGTGTTCTCTAAAAAATAGGCCATAACAAGCATATATTATTTTCTTTTTGTTAAGGACATCAGCTAGCTGTAAAAGACTGGGAATCAACATTCCTGTATTAGTACATCCATGAGAAATTCATTTGACCTGTGGCTAAATATCCCACTAATAGCTGTTTGTCTAGAAGGGTTCGATGGTGAAACATACTGGGAAAACAGTCAAACACACACTGATAGGTTTTGTTACTGAAAAATTCTCAAAGTCTTTAATAAGTTAATGTCCATCGCTGGTGTCCAAGAGTGGGCCGCCGTGTGCAGTGTTTTCCAACTTGATCACCTGGAGAATAACTTTTTCCAGAGCATCTCACAGGAGTGGGTTTCTGCAGATCTCTGAGAAGGGCTATGCTGAAAGTCACCCTCAGCATTTTATGACTATAGATAGTTACTTACAAACTATTAAAGTCAATATAGTCACTATTGCTACAATTGAATCCCATAGTTTAGAAATGAGTCAAATTTTCACAAAGACCATAAAAACCCTAAAAGCCAAAATACATCTGGAACTTATATTAAGTGAGTCAAAACCCAATTTCAAACTAAATTTTAAGGCAATTTTTAGCTTCAGTTAAGCTTATTTCCCTACTGGTTTTTGTTCCAGGAGCTATTAAAGTATATCTCTTGATGGGCTATAATTCATTCCATTTAAATTGCATGTTAATTCACTTATAAAAGAAGCAAGAGGATGGGAATGGGGCATGGAGAGAGATCAGCCCTTTTATAATTCAGTTAGCTAATCTTGCATCTTAATTAGATAAAGAAAAACCCTTTTAACTTTACCCCATATTTGAAAGGAACACTGAGATATGTTCCAGATACAGCACAAAAGGAATAGAAAACAGAAAGTATTATTCTGTAACTATAAACATCCTCCAATAAGCATTTAAATTGCTGATATGTACCTTAAGGCTTATTAACAAAATACAGCATAGATCAAGAGTTCCTAAGACATTTATGATGTATGTATATATATATAGATTCAACAAATACCTATCTCTCTGTTTAAAAAAAGAAAATTCTCCTCCTTCCACATCCTACTCCCAGTGCCCACAACTCTGACCAAGATTTCCAGGGTATAGCCAGGCACAGTGGCTCACACCTGTAATTCTAGCACTCTGGAAGCCCAAGGCGGGAGGATTGCTTGAGGCCAGGAGTTCAAGATCAGCCTGAGCCCTGAGCAAGCGCGAGACCTCATCTCTACAACAAATAGAAAAAATTAGCTGGGCGTGGTAGCACACACCTGTAGTCCCAGGTTCTTGGGAGGCTGAGACAGAAGGACCACTGGAGCCCAGAAGTCAGAGGTTGCAGTGAGCTGTGATGACGCCATGGCACTCTAGCCCGGGCAACAGAGTGAGACTCTGTCTCAAAAGAAAACAAAAAGCAAAACAAAACAAAAAAAGATTTTCAGAGAAATCTGAAACTCCCTTAAAGCCTCAGTTTCCTCAGTTTAGTTGATCCTGCGAGAAGGTAACCTCTGCATCCTAACCCTCCCACATCTGCACTTCCCCGGCATTTCAAAAGTACTTTCTTCTTGGCCAGACATTTTATAATCTCCTTTCTCTAAATGCTTATTTCATATATTTTCTTCTATAGTACTTTAAGGTTTCTATCTTATTTTTAAATCTAATCCTCACGATAACCCAGCAAAAAGACAGTGAGGAGTAACAAATTGTAAATAGCATAATGCTTTTCTGTTCTCACCATTTATTAGAGGGATGACTTTGGGCAAGTTACTTAATCTCTCTATATCTCAATTTTCAAAACTGTAAAATGGGCATACTGTGGGACACACTTTATAGAGAAATAAACATTACATTGGTTAGGGCATGTAAGAAACTAACCATGGGTTTGGCACATAATAAATGTGAATGAATGAATGAATAAAACGTTTTATTAATTACTTAAGTCATTTATTCATAAAAATATATAATTCTTATTGAACATAATGATTGTACATATTTCTGGGGTGTATGTGATATTTTGATACATGCACACAACCTGTAATGATCAAATCAGGGTAATTAGGATAGCCATCACCTCAAACATTTATAATTTTTTTGTGTTGAGAACATTCCAAATCTTCTCTTCAAGCTGTTTTGAAATATACAATAAATTACTGTTAACTATAGTCACTCTTCTATGCTATCAAACACTAGAAGTTATTCCTTTTATCTAATTGTGTTTTTGTACCCATTAACCAACTTCTCTTCACCCCTTCTCCCCCCTACACTTTCCAGCCACTAGTAACCATCATTCTACTTTCTACTTCCATGAGATCAACCTTTTTTAGCTCCTACATATGAATGAGAACATGCAATATTTGTCTTTCTGTGCATGGGTATTTCACTTAGTATAATGTCCTCCAGTTCCGTCCATATTGCTGCAAATAACAAGATTTTGTTATTTTTATGGCTGAATAATATTCCATGTGTATATATATTACATTTTCTTTATTCATTCATCCATTGATGGACACATAGGTTGAATTGTGCTGCAATAAACATGGGAGTATGGATATATCTATGATATAATAATTTCCTTTCTTTTGGAGATATACCAAGCAGAATTACTGGATCGTATGGTAGGTCTACTTTTAGTTTTTTGAGAAAACTTCATACTGTTTTCCACAATGGTTTTACTAATATACATTCCTACAACAGCTACTCTTGTTCTTTTTTGGTTCCCATTTGCATGGAATATCTTTCTCCATCCCTGCACTTTCAGTCTATGTGTGTAATGAGTATCATGTAGGCTGCATATGGTTGGGTCTTTTATTAAAAAATCCATTCAGCTACTCTATTATGTGGTTAAGTGATTTTGTCTAGTAGTGTGTTTTAATTCCTTGCTTTTTTTTTTTAACTCTAATTCCATGATAGATTCTAATTCTTTGTTTTTCATTTTAACATATCTATTATAGATTTTTGCTTTGTGGTTGCCATGAGGCTTATAAAAAAGATATTATATTAATAGTTATAGCCAGTTATTTTGAACAGAAGACAACTTAAATTAGTTATTTTTTGTTTTGTTTTGTTTTGTTTCTGAGACAGAGTCTCACTCTGTTGCCTGGGCTAGAGTGCCATGGCATCAGCCTAGCTCACAGCAACCACAAACTCCTGGGCTCAACCAATCCTCCTGCCTCAGCCTCCCAAGTAGCTGGAAGTACAGATGCACACCACCATGCCTGGCTGATTTTTTATATTTTTAATAGAGACAGGGTCTCACTCTTGCTCAGGCAGGTCTCAAACTCCTGACTTCAAGCCATCCTCCCACCTCAGCCTCCCAGAGTGCTAGGATTACAGACATGAACCATCACACCCAGCCCACAAGACAACTTAAATTTGATTACAAATAAACAGACCAAGAAAGAAAAAAATAATAAGCTTTACACTTTAACTCCACGACGTTCACATTTTGACTTTTTGTTGTCTCAATGTACCTGTTTTCATATTGTCTATTTCTTAACAAATTGTTGTAGTTATTATTTTGATATATTTGTCCTTCAGTCTTCATACTAGAGAACTGAGTGGTTACACACCACAATTACAGTTAGAGTATTGTGAATTTGTCTATGTACTTATTTTTACTGGTAAGTTTTATATCTTTAGATGATTTCCTTTTTGCACATTAGTGTATTTTTCTTTCAAATTGAAGAACTGCCTTTAGCATTTTTTGTAAGGCAAATCTGGTGGTGATGAATTGCCTCAGATTTTGTCTGGGAAAATCTATCTCTTCTTTATGGTTGAAGGATAGCTTTGCTGAGTGCAGTATTCTTGGTTAGCAGGGTTTTTTTTCCTTCAGCCCTTTGAATATTTTATTGCACTCCCTCCTGGCCCATATGGTTTCTGCTGAGAAGTTGGTTGCCAGACAATCCAGTACTCCTTTATATGTTATTTGCTTCTTTTCTCTTAGTGCTTCCAGGATCTTCCCTTGTCCTTCACCTTTAAGAGTTTATTACATGTCTTGAGATAGTTTTATTTGGGTTGAGTCTGTTTGGTGAACTTTGACCTTCCTGTTCCTGGATATTTGTATATCTCTCCAGGAGAAAAATATAAATTTTGGAAAGTTTTTGTTATTATTTCTTTGAATAAGCTTTCTACTCCTTGCTCTTTCTCAACTCCCTTTTGAAGACCAATGACTCTTATATTTGCTCTTTTGTGGCTTTCTAGAATTCATAGATGTTTTTAATTCCTTTTCATTTTTTTTCCTCCTCTGTGTATTTTCAAATAGTCTGCCTTCAAGCTCACTAATTGTTTCTTCTGCTTGATCAATTCTGCTGTTGAGACCCTCTGGTGCACTTTTTAGTTTAACAAATGTGTTTCTCCATTCCAGGATTTCTGTTGGACTTTTAAATTTTTCAATCTCTTTGTTAAGCCTCTGTGATAAATTTCTGAACTGCTTTTCTGCGTTATCTTCAAATTCACTGAGTTTACCCAAAACTGCAATTTTGAATTCTTGATCTGAGAGCTCACATATCTTCACTCATTGAGGTTTGTCACTGACTCCTGGCTTTGTCCATGGCTCCCTGTTTGCTGTTGTTCCCTGTGGATGTATGTCTATGTCTTCACATTGCAAGATTATTAATTTAAGCCTTTTCTGTCTGTGTTGTTTCTTTTTTTTCCTTTTCTTTTATTTTTTTCCACTTCGAGAATGAGTTGATCTTTCTAATGTATGTGTGTTCAGAGATTCTGTACAGTTTGCCCGTTGATTCCCTTGGCCCTAGAGTACTGTTTCCTTTTGGGCACTAGATGGCACCCTAAGCCTAGGTTTGCCACAGTTCTTACAAAAGTTCAAAGCCCTGTCCCTCCTGGTTGGGGAGGAGTGGTCCCAGAGTGAACTTCCCAGCTGTGTGGGGAGGCTGGTTTGCAGTTCATGTCCAGAGACCCATGGAGTGCCCCTCTTACAGTACAGTGTTGCTGAAATGTCTCTGATTTGGCATCTTGTTTGTCTGGGATGGAGAGCAGGCCCTGAGTTTCACACACCGGGGCTACTAAGCCAAGCCTCCAGTGTCTCTGGCTGCCCTTTGGGGTCCCTTTCCTATAGGCACCTGCAGTGCTTCCCATGGGTTGACGCAGGAATGGCTTTCCTGTGTAGAAACCCGAGACAATGGGGAAGATGGCTGTCTACCTCAATCTCATTTTTTCCAGTGTGGAAACCAGGAGTCCAAGGGGAGTTTTTCATGCAGTGGCTGGCAGTTTGGGGGAAGAATGTCATGGATAGAGAATTCTGTTTCTCCTACCTTCCACTTGCAGTTTTTCACTTCTCTGTGGCCCCAGAAATCATTACAACCTCAATTTGAGTTCTGGCTTATTGATGGTAATAATCTTGGCACTAGATAGTTGGTTTTGGTTTCCTGTGGAGGAGAGTGAAGACTAATTGTTTCTACTCTGCCATTTTGGTAACATTACTCCCTACAAATATATAGTGAGCACCCAATGTGTGCCAGGCAAGGGAGTGGAGGTCACTGCCTTCATGGCTTTTGTAGTTACATTTATTATTACAATTATTATTATTAAATTACATGAGCACCTAACATTGTTGGGGCTCAGAAACTGACACCTCAAAATACAGTGCTTTAACATAATGAACTGAAGAATCCTTGAGGTCTCTCTGACCTTCTCCCCTCTTCCCTTTATCTGCTAAGATCCAGAGCCACCAAGGAGAACAATTGTTTTTTTTTTCCCCTCTCTGTAAGACCAAGAATGTAACCACACTTGGACAGACCCTTTCACTGTCAAAGAGAACTATATATTAATACAAGTTAATCTCTGTCCCCAGCCCCATTCATTCTCCCTAGTAATCCTTGTTGCCCCAATAAAATTCCTCTTCTCCCTCTTCCCAACCTGTTTTGCTAGGATGGTATACAATCTTCTGATTACCTGGGGTGAGTGGGGAATCACTCTGTGATTCTCCCCGTGTATACAAATTTAAAAAAATTTGTATGTCTTTCCTCCAATTAATCTGCCTTTTGTGGGTTGATTTTTTAGCCAACCTTCAGAGGGTAAAAGGGAAGCTTTCCCTTGGCTCCCCTTAAGATGAAGAGACCAGAAACCTAATGACTAAGGCATAAACTAGGACCAAGAGTATCCTATGTTAGAAGGGTGAAATATATCTAAGTAGGCCAAAGCATTTCAAAATAATAATAATAAATCAGATAAATTAAGTTTATTCTACTTTCTAACAGTATTTATGCCTCTGTTTTCCAAAACTTCAAAGCATCTCTTTGAACTTATTTCTTGGTAGTGGAAGTTTTATCATGACACTTAGGTTTAAAGAATATGTTACTTAAACCACTACCAGAAATTCTGAAGTAGATAGAGAAAAAAAATCAAGGGCATTCAAAAGTTTGGGAAAACATCCTTGGACATGATAAGGAGTTTTTAGGTCTTGGATGTGTAAATATAATTTTCCTGAAGGATTCAACGAACCCATTTTAATTCAGTCTTTGGTTGGCTTCTATCCTGAATGGCCTATTATGCATCACAACTGGGACTCTCTCCTGAGCACTGCTCTTCTTCTGCTCAACAGCGATGCTCTCTTCCCCGGCCTGGCAATGCTTTCAGTACACTTGAGGGGTGAATTTTAATGAAGCAAAAGAGATGAGGATAGATATGAGCAATACAGAGAAGGCTGACATCACTGGAGATGATATGAAGAAACAGAATTTTTATAAGATCTGAGGACCTCTTTAAACTTTTCTATGTGGCAACTGAAGAATTGGGGTTGAGTCACTCTCAACTGTAACAATACATGAAAGTGATTATTTTCTTTGCAACAGACATAAATATTGACATTTTGTCTAAAGTTCTCTGGTTCATTGACTTGAGGCTTGGGCTGCTCTTGAATACCCTTTGACATAAGTCATTCCTGCCATACACCTCTTTGTAACTGCCAAAGATGATTATGACTAGTGGTAATAAAATTCCCTCACTCATTTATCACACACAAAATAAACAAAGGCCAGACCAAGAGGGAGCCCTCACCTTCATCTGTGCCTCATCCCTAAAATGCAGCTCAGCTCAAAATGTACATTGGAAAGTTGAAAAGTACAACTCAATTTCACATTTGGTAAGTAAAAACCATATCTAAGGCTCTGTGCCACATTGTGTGACTACAAGAATTATTATTAAGACATAGTACTTGCCCTGGAAGGATGTATAAGCTAAATCCTCACAGGAGAGATGGACACTTCAGCAGACGAATGTAAGAATATGTGGTAGATATTAAGACAGAGCTCCCTGGGAGCTGTGGGCACACAGGAGACTGTATTCAGACCAGTCTGAGTGGCTGAATGAATGAAAATGTAGAGGTGTGAGAAATAAGTCCAGGAAGATAAGATGCTTGAGCTGATTCTTTTTTTTTTGAGACAGAGTCTCGCTCTGTTGCCCAGGCTAGAGTGAGTGCCGTGGCATCAGCCTAGCTCACAGCAACCTCAAACTCCTGGGCTCAAGCAATCCTCCTGCCTCAGCCTCCCGAGTAGCTGGGACTACAGGCATGCACCACCATGCCAGGCTAATTTTTTCTATATATTTTTAGTTGGCCAGATAATTTCTTTCTATTTTTTTAGTAGAGACGGGGTCTTGCCCTTGCTCAGGCTGGTCTCGAACTCCTGAGCTCAAACGATCCGCCCGCCTCGGCCTCCCAGAGTGCTAGGATTACAGACGTGACCCACTGCGCCCGGCCTGATTCTTACAAGTGAATAAAAGTTTCCAGGATAAAAGAGGTGGGGGAAAGTGCTGTCGGCAGAGGGGACTGCATGATCACAAAAGCAGAGGAGTGAGATCAAAGAGAAACTGCAAGTGTTTTAGGACTAGTAGAGCACAGCGTTTTGGCAGGAGATGGCGCTAGACAGGAAGAAGAAGGCTATCACTAAAAGACAAATTACAACAATTTTTTTAATTCATTTATTTTAGAGACAGGGTCTTGCTCTGTCACTCAGGCTGGAATTCAGTAGCATAATCATAGTTCACTGCAGCCTTGAATTCACGGGCTCAAGCAATCCTCCCGCCTTAGCCTCCCAAAGTGCTGGGATTATAGCTGTGAGCCACCATGCCTAGCTCAAATTTGGTTTAAACATCTCAACTGTCTTTACTGTGATTCTGGAATTGGGCAACACTTCATTCCATAAAATAGAATAAATGTTCTAATGAATCGAGCAGTGAAGGTTGCCTTTCTAGATAAAGGACTAAAGAAGGTAGAAACAAAGAACAAAGTAGATTGGTCATTTCAAAGTTACTTTCCTTATAAGGTAAGGACAGGGAGACAGAAAAACAGAAAAAAGGACTTGCGTGGTTCCTGCTGAGCGGTCTGGTGCGCTGGGTCGTTCCTTACGTCTAGTGTCCCGGTCCCACCACCCCGTCCCGCCGCTCTGCCCTTGTGCAGTACGCGTCCCGCAGACGCCCGAGGTGCTCGGGTTGGAAGACAGACACCCTGGGGTCCTCAGCAGAGTTCGTGGTGGCACTTGCCAACATGCCCGTGAGGAGGGCGCGTAAGAACGCGCAAGCGAACCCGACGCGGGCTCTGACAGAGATTGAAGAGGAGTGTGCCCTTCAACTCAAGAGACTTGGAGACAAACTGCATTTCCAGCAGAAACTTCTGAATCTGATAGCCAAACTTTTCCGCCCAGGAACCTGATGACATCAAAAACTTTGCA
>CM052443.1:42409561-42437209 GCA_028533085.1 Varecia variegata
AATATTTTTGTTTTGTTTGAAAATGTGTATTAAGGTGGCATTTTTGAGTTATGAGACAAGGGTTTTATAACTACTTGAATTTTTAAAGTGAAAATGTCTTAATGGGGTCTGTAGTCACTTGATGAAAAATTACCTCACATCTGCTTTCTTCAGTGTTACTTAAGGCTGTTTATTTAGTTGGAAAGTTTTTTTTTTTTTCCTGCCTAGAGGTAGTTAGATATTTTGCCATATGGGTATTTATGGTCTGTAACTGTATTTAAATGTGTATGCACATATGAAATTTGATATGTTGGCAGTATAAAACTATTAAAAGTTATCACTATTCAAAAAAAAAAAAAAGAAAAAGAAAAACAGAAAAAAAAAAAAAACAGATTGGTTAACAACAGGTTACTTCAGGTCAAGGATTAAAACAGAGGGCCCAGCACTCTGGGAGGCCAAGGCAGGAGGATCACTTGAGGCCAGGAGTCCTAGACCAGCCTGAGCAACACAGCGAGACCTCACCTCTACAAAAAATTCAAAAAATTAGCCAGGTGTGGTGGCACACACCTGTAGTATCAGCTACTCAGGAGGCTGAGGCAGGAGGATTGCTTGAGCCCAGGAGTTTGAGGTTGCTGTGAGCTAGGCTGACGCCATGACACTCTAGTCCAGGCAACAGAGCAAGACTCTGTCTCAAAAAAAAAAAAAAAAAAAAAAAAACACGAGGTAATTTCATTATCAAGCTGATTGAATATTGAAACTGTTGAAACTGGCCTATTTGGGAAATTGCCATTAATCTCTCTCTCCTGGTTTCTGAGAGGGTCAGATAGCAACTTAGCTTTGGTTTGGTGAGCACGGGCGACTCCACTTAGATTTTTAGTCTGGTCTGTTACAGACTAATGCAGGAGCTTAGTCCAAAACAATGGCCTCTTATAATTTGTACTTAACATTACAATTTGCAAAGCATTTTGATATCTGAAAAATGTTTTTTTTAAATCTGGGAAAAAATCAAGAACAGTAATGTAGAAAGCTTACTTGAAACAATAGCTTTACTTTTCTTTTCTCCTATTTCTCTAGTTCTTAAATATTTTATTGAAATATCTTTCCCTCCATGGAAATGTTTCTGCTGTCCTTCACCATTTTGTATTTTATTTGTAAGCATTTGCATAAATAACATTTTCCCTCTCTTTCCCTTCCTACATCTGAAAACCATCTTGAAAATGACAGTTTTGACACAGTTCCTAGTATCGTAAGTTCTCAACTAATGAATGTGTATGGTACTTTGCTCTTTTCTAAGCATGTCCATTCACACTTATTTTCATGAAAAAAATCCCCTGAAGAATGTTAATAACACACTTTTCCCTCTATGGGAAGCTCGACACAGTTTCTCTCCACTTCTAAAGAGTTTTCTCATGTAGGTCAAGGACAAAGGCAATCCTCAGAGATCTATAACTAGATCTTTAACCAAGGGAAATAGCTTGGAGATTTGGTACAGCTTTTATGGAAAGAAGTATAAATAGAATTGGACTAGAGAAAAGATTATATTTTCCTGGAGTTCTTTATAGCATAAGATCAACCTTTTGATGAATCCCACCCTCTCATGCACATGGTTTGAGAAGACCTTGCCTGGGATTAGCCCTATCCAAGCAAGTCAAGAAAAAATAAAGGAGGGTTAAGAAAAAAAATCAGGTGTATAGCAGAATCGCAGATCTTTTACTACAAGTCTAGGCAAAAAGCTTATCCTGTTCGTTTCACCGGGTGAAGAAACCAGGTAGTGGTCTTGGCATTGCTGTCCAGCTAGTGTTAGGATGTATTTACTTAGACAAATGCATTTCCATTCAGTTAGGGCCTAATTTAACGATACCAACCTTCTGATACCAATCGCATACCAACATGACCAAAAACAAATAGAATTGCTATAATCATCCTTTTTCTCTGAAATAATAAAAACAGGCACCAGAAAGGTAAACTTACATGCTTCAGGTCACAAATCTAATTAGTTTTGAACAAATGTCAGCACCAGAGTGATTTATAATAGTTCATATTATTTCAACTTAAACTAATTTTGAATAAGCCTTTAAATTCAATAAAAAATTAAAATAAATTATTTGAAACAAATTAAGATATTAAGCTACTCCAATAGAAAAAGGATGAACTCTTATGTATTACTAACAGGAAGACAAATTAGTACTACCACAATGGAAACCTCTTTGACAGAATCTAGTAATTTAAATAGATATACACTATGACCCAGAAATCCTACCCCTGAGTAGTTACTTAAGGGAAATGGCATGTACCTACCCAAAGATATGTACAAGAATATTTACAGCAGCTTTATTTGTAATAACCAAAATTGGTGGAGGGAAACCCTAATATTCAATAGTAGAATGGACAAATAAGGAGTGGCATATTTATGCAATAGAATACAGAACAAACAAAGAGGACAAATTGCCACTGTTTGCAGTAACATGAGGAAATCTCTCAGACAAAACATTGAGGAAAAATATCTCCCCAAAAGTGTACACTGCATGATTCTATTTATGTGAAGTTTGAAAAAAAAAGAGGCAAAACTAATCTATGATTTTCTAGGTCAGAATATTGTTTAGCTTTGGAAAGGTAACAGCTGGCAGGGGCATAAGGAAACTTGCTGGGGTGGTAGAAATGTTCTATATTAACCTGGCGATGCTTACCTGATTGTATGCGTAGATAAGAATTCATCAAACTGTACACTGAAGTAAACCCTCAATAAAAAAATACCAACCCCCCCCAGAACCATCTAATTTTAGAACTAGAAAGCTTAGTGGTCACCTTAGCCAACTTATGTTTTACAGATAAGAAAATGAAAGCTCAGAAAAATTAAGTTTGTTAATGTCATGCAGGTAATTTATTCACTTGTTCAACAAGTCGTGACTGGTGCTTGCTTTTTGCTAAGACTGTATTAAGATACGGGTTAACCAAGAAACACATATTACCTGCTTCCATGAAGGCTACCATCTAGCTATGGAAACAGATATTAAATAATCTAAAAATCAGAGATATAATTATCTATTATGATTCATTTATTGAAGGATTGTCACAGAGTGTTTTCATCAACTATACCTGGAGGTAGAATCCAGATCACCTGGCTCACAGAGTAGTGAGCTCTTGACTCCAACAACATTGCCTTTTTTGGAGCTCTCATGTATTACCATAAATTTTGAACTTTTGAAAAACTATACGCGAGTTATAGATCTACATGAATTTATTTTTCCTCATTTCAAAGGGCAACATTTAATTGTAAAGCATAAGCAAAACAATTAATAAATTTAAAGGGATGTTTCTTTGCCAAGACTTGCCAAAAATATTTGGTTTTAGCAGGGAAGGCACAGGCAAAATTATTGGACTTGAAATTTGTTTCCTAGCTGTCAAATCTCAGTTCTTTAGATTTACGAGTTGCAGGGTCTGGCAGCCAACTCTCTTCCACTCTCTCAGTGGAGCAGCCTCCAGAGCCTGTTCATGTGATGTTTATGTGGTTATAAATCAGCCAACTTAGAAAACAGAACTGAGATAAATCAATCTCAAGAAACAAAGATATCTGTAATAAAATTAAAATACACAACATATCTGTTTCTTAACTAACTCAGAGTCTATTATTTTGCTGTTTGTTTTGAAGGACGCCAGCTACTGCTCAACATCTCCTGGGGCAGACTGTGTCTGCAGAAAGGCTGGTCCAACTTTCCTGCAACACAACACAAATCATTGGTAACCTCTGTTTTCTTTTACAAGAAGCACCATGACACCACTCTTTTAAGTTTAGTCCCCTTAGAAGTAGATCCAGAGACAAGGATGTTAGCAAAAGGAGCTCATGTGGAAGCTCATCCTAAGAAGCACCGATGGAAAGGTGGGGAAATGAGAGAGAGAAGGAAAGGGCCCTGCACACCTGAGACTCCACCAGGTGGCAACCACTGGGGGACTGCGGAACGTGCCTCCGAGGTGGCCCACCTGAGGGGCGAGAGGCGGGGTATTCACGCACCATCTCCTATCCGTCATTGCTGAAGGGCTCTCCTGGGCCCTTAGCTCCCTGGTACTTCTGGCTGGTGCCTCGTGTAGGCTGAACGCATAGCTACAGCTAGAACAGGCCCACGGGCAAAAATGACAGCCATGTGTAGCCAAAAGCCATCTGTGAACAGGGACATGGCAAAGGCTGAGGCATACGGATGGGCGGCTGCAGCACTGGCCACACACACAATCCAATCAGTGGTGCATTCAGGCGGGAGTGTGGAAGAGCGTGGATTCTTAGACACAGTGTCAGGCATGTGGTGAAAGCACTGGTTAGTTGGCTAAGCAGAAATCAGCTAAGGAGAGAATAATAACTTACTTTAAAAATGGAAAAGCACTATAGGAATAAAGCGATTCTTTTCTTCTTTTATTACTTAGACCTGTGGCCTAAGTCTAAGACCAAAGGAATTACTTTTCTCAGTGGGAAAATCGCTCTGGGTCTTCACCTGCAACGTGAGTCCTCCTGGTCAGCTTCAGCAGGGGACTGAGAGAATAGCGGGACATGCATGGCGTCAAGGGATTATTCTAATGGAAAATGACACAGCAAAAATATACAGACATTATACCCATTTTTTTTAATTTAATGAAAGAAAAAGAAACTACGTGGAAACTAAAAAAAGTTAAACTTTAAATAACTCTTTATTTATTATTTTCTTTAAGATATTGTTTTCTAATATATTCCCCTTAGGTTAAGAAGACAAATTATAAAGTCTAATAAGGGATTAGCATCCTTGAAGTTTATTAGCTAGACCATTCAACTGGAGATCATATATATTCTCTCTTTTCTCTAAAAGATGAACTCATTATCATGATGTCATTTTTCTTGCCCACCTCCTGATTTTTGTTAGTTATATTATATACCATCAAGATATAACAATTTATGTACTTATTTTTAGCCAATATTTTCACAATTATGTAATATCAACTTTATATTTGCATGAACACGCTGCTCTTAACCAGTCCTTTTGCCGCAGCCTCTCTGTTTCTAAAATCTCTAATTTAATTCACGTTTTAGTTGGCTGAAGTTCACGGTCAAGCAGATTTTTCACAAAGGGACCTTGAGTACTGGTAACCTTTATGTTTTTTTATGCTTGCCTTTATTCTTCAGTGACATCTTGGCTGGGAATAATATCCTAACCTCACACTTTCCTTTCTTCAGAGCTCCTTTATAGCCTTTTCTCCCTCATGTTGGGGTATTGAATGCTGCTATGAAGTCATCTGATGCCAACCTGAAAATTCACCTTTGTAAATGACTTGCTCTCGGCCCAGAAGTTCAAGAATTTTTCTTTTATTCTGGAAGTATTGCTGTTGAGCATTTTGTATCTATTTTCCTAGTATATGATGTGGGCATACACACATATATACACATACATGTTTGTGTGTGTATTTCCTTCCTTCCTTCCTTTTTTCTTCCCTCCCTTCCTTCCTTCCCTTTCCTTTCTCTTTCATTCGTGTAAGACAGGGTTGCCACTTTCATCTGAGAGCTGTCCCTTCTCCTATTTCTTCCCAACAGTCATTCACACTACACTGTAGCCAGACAACAAAGGATAAAGTCACCCACTCTGCTCGTCTTTCCTCACACGTGGCTCAGGATTTTGTGCATTTACCAATATAGTTTCTGAAGAATGAGGGAAAGATGGCTGGACTTCTCACGCTCTATTTTGATCTCCTATTCTGTTCCCTCTGAATTTCTTCTTTCTGTCCTCAGCTACCACTTCTTGAGGTCAATGTCATTGAGCTTTTTCTATTGTTGAATTTTTTTCCTGACCCTTTACTATTTTTGTTAAATTTCTTATTCAGAAACGTATTCTTTGAAGAAGTTTTATTCTTCCATTTTAAAGTTGATATCCCTAGAATTTATACCCAAGCTCCCTAGATGACTCATACGCTCACAAAGTCTGAGATCAGTGATTCATGTATTCCTGTACCCAATAGTACTCACTTTTCTCCACATGGTTGTATTTATCCTCCCTGAGCCTCAGGGTGACTTTACCCACAAAAAAATAATAAAACTTTCCCTGATTAAACTTTATTTTGAGATTGTGGCAATGAGATAAATGAGGTAATGTGTACTAATATATTTCAAAAACTTTCTCACACTCAAGAACGATATTATTGTCATTTTCACTTTCTCCGTCCGTGAACTGAAGAATTTGATCAAGTATTTTCTGCATAAGAGATGAACTAACTGTGCTTCCCAGGCTGGAATGCAGTGGCCCAATCACAGCACTGCAGCCTCAAACTTCTGGGCTCAAGTGAGCCTCCCAATTCAGCCTCCCAAGTAACCGGGGCCATAGTCATGTGCCACCACACTGGGCTCAAGCTTTTAGTCTTTACATCTGTTTGGGTACTATAGTTATCTGTTTTTCAGAGATTTTCTTCCCTACTGTATTTTACTAGACTAGCTATTACAGTGAATAAATTAAAGGGTCCTCTTTATTGTACTGTTTTTTCAAAGAAACTTTAAAACAGCCTTGAAAATAGCCAGTTACTCATCTCTGAAGGGCATAAACTCAATGATTATTTCTAAATGATTGACTTATTTCTTTGGACCCTGAAATCTTATCATAAGGGGAAGATTAAGCAGCTAAAAAAGAAAAAGAAAAAAAAGAAAAGAAAGAAAGAAACAAAGCCCAGGAACCAGTTAGTCATTTTGCATCAATTCATGATACCGTTTGCACCGGATAGATGTTAGTAGCAAAACAAAGGGACATAAAAAGATTTCTGTCTTTAGTTTCACCCCAAGGGCAGGCAAAGCAAAAGATACACAGCTGGACACACAGAGATGGGAAGCCCATGTATTTAGTGAATCAGGAAAATAAAAGACATTAAATAAATGTTCCCAGTTGTTCCTGGAACTATTAATAAAAGCTGTGTGCCAGTTTACCATAATAACCAAGTGGAAACCCACCTTAACCCTATACCAAATGAAGTTCTATAGGCCCCTTGTAATACTCCTTAACTTTATCTTTATACTTAGAAAGATGCAAGTGAGAGTTCAACTGATGCATTTATTTTTATGACTGAGCTTTCTTAGCTCAATATGGCACCTACCTATTGAGTGCAGGGATTGCTTAACTTCCTTTTATCCTTCCAAGAATTTAGCAATATCTATGTTCCTTGATGTAGACTTTCCATCTCAGAAAGATTATGACGGACACTTGACCTTACAGACCCACTTACCTTTACTTCCTAAGATCAAAAGGCCACTTCTTAGCATATGTCCCTTCCCCTTCCAGCCTGACTACCCACCACCTCATGGCTTTCCTCAGACAGTCACACTGAAAGGGCCATTAAAGAAGCACTTCCAAAGCTGGATACGTTTTATTTATAAATAACATTTAGATACAGAGGTTAATAAGATGTTCCAAAGATCCCCAGTTTATTAGCACAGACACACCAGAGAGGAAAGACAGCGTGTTTCTCTGTCTCTGCCACATGACAGCAAAAACCAAGGCTGGTTATATCCAGATATCTGAGTAGACGTAGTGCCAGGTCACTCGCAAACTACAAGCATTAGGTTTACTTTCTTATTTGTGGGTACTCCTGAATAATTTCCCTGGATACCTTCATTCTGTGCAATTCATATTGTGCAATTATATCACATCAGTTATACGACTTAAACTCATTCTTCAGGTGGCATGAGTTCTGCTAAAAAATATTTATACATAAACAATAGTTAAATTTTAAGCCCCTCTGCCTCCTCCCCACCCATTCTCCTTGTGAATTTACGCCACCTGTGCACTGCGGGAGATAGTCTAGCCAAGCTGATAAGAGATTTTTTCATTTATCGGCTATTATCAAAGTATCCATTCTGGAAACTGGAAACTATTGGGATTTTAGAAGTCTGTCTTAACATCAGTCACAGTTTATATGCTAGTACTTTGCTTTTTAAAAAAATAATCAGATGTAGACATTGATACTCTGAAACTAAAAAGTTTTTAACCAAGGTCAAACTCTTCCTCTGTCCCCACTAGCAACACCAACTCGCTAACTTTTGTGAAGCCCAGGAAATGGGACCCTAGAGACACCAGAAAGACGTGCATTATCTGCACAGGAGTGAAGCAGGGAGTCATCCCGTTGCTATAGAGATGGCTTGATTTCTGCACGTACACACAGATGTCTGTAACTGCATTCACAACTGTCACTTTATTGTTCCCACTGTATTTTCATGCTTCAGAGAGTTAAAAAAAAATGCTTTTGCCACTTTAAGTGTTATTCATTCCTAACCTGTATGGTTTTTATAACCTCAAAAAATTCTAATTTATAAATGGGAAAAGCTAGTAAGGTACTAGTGAAAATGCATAGCCTGACCATAACACAGCATTTATAAGACCCCAGAATTCCTTCAAGGATGCTGCTGCACCCCATAATCAGACCCAAGTGTAAGTATCTCCAGGATGGGCAGCAGTTTAAGGAACCTGCAATTTTACTTATTCTTCATGGGGCTGCTAAAGAATTGAGCCATTGGCAACTGGTGCATGTAGACTCACTTGTCTCATTTTATTTAATCTTGAGATGGGAAAAGAAATCCATAATATTACCAAAGTGTAGACACTAATTATCAAATAATTCAGAGAACTGTGACTAAAAGATTGAGTTCTTGAGAAGCCTAAACTCCTCCCTTTTTAAAAGTAATAGAAAAATATGCCTTGGCAAGATGCCCAGGGACACAGCCTTAGAATTTGCCTTTGCTTAGTTTGATCTTGGATCTGAACCCACTTCATAAAAGCCTTCAAGTCCCTATTTGAAGGTAACTAAGACTCCATTCCCTCACCTTCCAGCGTGTCTTTTTAAAATATTATAAAGAACACAGTATTGTACTCAGTATTTCAGCAAAAGAAACAAAACCAAAAAAAAACCTGCTGGTTAAATTCACAGAAAGAATGCATAAAATGCAGAAGTAAATAAACAAGACTTAGAATTCTTTTTTTTTTTTTAAGAACTTTAAAAATAAACTGGGCTGCAAAACTGCTTTTGCAATGACAGTGTCACGTTTGGCCCCACTGTGTTTCAGAAGCACTGCATAAATACGAACAGAATCATCTAATGCACCTTTTCAAAACAGTGCTTCTCAGCCAGGGGCTAGCGCGAATTCGTTCTACTGCTAGGTGCCGATGACACTTTGGTTTGCTTTATTGGCAACATTTTGGCGACGCGTCCTATGCTAAGAGGAAGGCTGGAAACCAAGCATATGACAAGAGCCAAATCCACCGTGTTACTTCTTTTCATGTTTCTTAGTTAACTCCCCCACGCCCAGCTGGAAGCTGCCCCGGTTGTCGCTGGTTCTCTCTTCCCTGCGCCGCCTCTCCCGGGAGACTTGCCGCACGGCGCGCAGGATGGCATGCTGCACAATCTGTTTGCTGGCATTCTGCAGTTTCACCTCCTCGGGCTCATTTCCAGGTTTCTCACCTAGCCAAAAATATGAGAGAGGAAGAAGAGAAATTAATTTCAGGAAGTGTGATACGGAGGGGCAGGGAAGAAAGATGGGAGGGAAGAGAAGGGTGAGATTGTAAGAACATGCAAGATTGGCTCGGTTAACTACCAGAAGCCCAGCAGACACACAGGGGTGTCCTGCATATCCACTGGGGACTGGTCCCAGGACACCCCGTGGATACCAAAATCCACGGATGCTCAAATCTCTGATATAAAACGCTGTAGTATTTGCATATAACCCACACACATCCTCCTGTATACATTACATACATTTACATGCTATGCCAATCATTATTGTTTTTAAAACTTGTATTATTTTTTACTGTTGTATTATTATTTCTTATTAAGTTTTTCTCGAATATTTTCGATCCATGGTTGGTTGAATCCTTGGATGTGGAAGGGCAGATATGGAGGGCCAGTGTATTGCTGTCTCCCCTTCTTTCTTTCTAACAGAATCCCATTTTTGTTTGCCCTGGTAACCTGCCCAACTTCACATGCTCACCCTCCAGACTCCTGGGCTGCTGGCGGTGGCCGTGAGACAGTCCTGGCCAATGAGACCGCTGAGAAAGTTTTCAGAAAGGGAGAGGCTCCTGCCCTTCTGCGCCTTCCCCTTCTTCCTGTGTGGCATGCAGACATACGCCTTTAGTTGCCGCTGCATCTTACAGTGAGCCACGAGATGAAAGCCAACATGCTGGGCACGGTTGGGGAGAAAGAAAAAACCCAGTTTTGAAGGCAACACTGAGCATCTGCACCAGTCCTGGACCATGTACTTTTGGGCTTTTATGTATGTGATGAAAATAATTCCTCTTTATTTAGTCCATCATTAGTCAGATTTAATGTTACTTGCAGCCAAATACATGCCTAGTATATATTAATATAACCTCACTGGGGCTGGAGATGATCACCAAATCCATATCGAGCTCAACTCTGATCCTGTCATGGCATCATAACCAGTGAAGCCATTCATCAGAGCTGCCCCCTGTGATCTAGAACAGGGGTTGGGAAACTTTTCCTATAAAGGACCAGATAATAGATATTCTAGGCTTGTGGGCCATATGAGCTCTGGAACAACTACTCAACTCTGCTGTTGTAGCATGAAATTGGCCGTAGATGAATGTGCATGGCTTTGTTCCAGTAAAACTTTATTTACAAAAAACAGGCTGAAGGCTAGATTTGGCCTGTGGGCCAGTTTGCCAACCCCTGAACTTGACTGGTAGGAATTTTCTAATTACAAGGCAAGGTGGTCTACCCAACAGTTATACTTCCCTTTCTTCCTTAGTTAAAAACAAAATCTTAATTTTATTTGTGTAGCTATGTAATTAGGTACAGCTAAATTCTGACCAATGAGGTGGAAGCAGAAGTTCATTTAGTGAAAATTCTGGAAAAAGTACTTAAAAGGGAAAGGCCAAATAAAAGTCTTTTGCCCTCTCCTCATCCGCATGCCTGCAGCTCTGACCTGGTGGCTGTCATTCAGGGCTCTCTCTAGCCCTGAGGGAACCTTTGGGATAGAAACCATTTTCAGGGATTTTGGAAGAAAAAGTTGGTAGGAGCCTGGGATCCCAGTGACCAAGAAGCCGTCATGTCAGTTCTCAGCTATCCACCTCCAGGCCTCTTTCATGTTAGAAAAATATAATATATCTTGTTTAAGGCAACTGCTATTTTGGGTTTTCTTTTATTATGCAGAAAACTTAATATGAACTCTTGCATGATAGAGTGACATGGTAACATTTGACTAAAGTGCAATCTTGAAAACGTTGAGTTCCACCTGCTTATATTAATATTTATAGTGATAAACAGAACAGGCATCACTCCTTATTCAAAATCATCTTTTACATATTTTCTCTATTCAGATATGCTGCTACCATGAAAATGTACTTAAAATTGGAGGGGTGGGGTTCACCAGGGTTGATTCATTAACAACAGAATTTATACATCTCTGAGAAAAACATCACATATGAGTATATTGAGTCATTCTGGAAGACCAGACAGCTCTTATCCCTTTAAACATATAAGTGCCATTTATTTAGCATTTTTGTCCATCCGCTGAGGGATTTACAATCTAGTGAACAAAGCAAGATAAATCTATTCAGAACAAAGAACAATATTTTTTAAAGCAGGATAAAATGAACGATCTACATCAAACCAAGCAGAGAATGAGTCCAGAGCCATGACATGAGACAGACTTTAACTTTAAAGTGGCAGAGAAGAATACTTTGTTCTCTGTAGGAGATCAGTGAACAGTAATGAACAGTAATACGAAGAAACACTAGAGCAGAGCTGTTAAGAATATGTGTTCTGAGGCTCTTCAGAGCTTTCAAGTCCTTTCTGCCACTTACAGCCATGTAGTCTTGGGCAAGATACCTCGCCTCTCCAAGCCTGTTTGCATGAGCATAGGATGGGCAAGTGGTACCTATTCAGGAAGGTTGCTAGAGAATTAAGTGACATAACATATAGGCAGCACTCAGTGTGTCTCCTGACACATAGTAAGGGCTTCACAATTGTCCATCGTTGTGTGTTAGTCGGGGAATAGAGTAAGCTGCTGTAACAGAGAAACTCAAAATTAGGACAGCTCACACAGGCTGAGATATTTATCACCCTCTCATGTATTAATAACAGTCCAGAGGTACAGCAGGGTGGAGGTGGCTCTGTTCCACAGGTTATCTGAGGACTCTGCTTCCTTCCGACTTACTACTCTGCCGCTTCCTACAATATGACTCTCATCTACACAAGTGACGCTGGTTAACCAATATCCCACCCAGGGCTGAAAGAGCACAAAAGAGAAAAGGAATGGCAAGCCATCTCCTTTTAAAGAATTGTCATAGAAGTTGCAAACATTACTTTGCTCACATTTTTTTGGTGGAAACTTAGTCACAGGACCACAACTCACTATGAGGAAGGCTAGGAAATATAGTCGTAAGCTGGGCAGTCATATATACGCCCTACTAAAACTCAGGGAGATTCTAATGCTAAAAAAAAGAAGCAGTTAAAGATTTTTTTAAGTTACTGTCATGCAAGGGCCAAGGCTACACTGAAGATGGAGAGCACAGTATATACTTTCAGTGGCTCAAATCTGAAACTCAGGGATCTCTGTCTACTATCACTGTACCGCGTAAGTGTGTGGGTTCCTGCTCGCTCCTAGAAAGAGTGTCTTAGCCAAACTAGATGTGTGTTACCTCTAAAATGTCCCTGTTTTTCTGTCTTTGGATGGAGGAAGGAATAATCTAGGGGTAAGAGTAAGCTGATTCTTTGATTCTTGAATAATAGAGAAAAAAGAAAATCTACTCTAAATTTAGCTTCAGTCTAATATCTGAGCTAAATTGTCATGTCCTCATCCATTCATTATGAAGATAAATTGATTAGAAAGTCAAAGACAGCATGTGCCAGGCTGTCTGGAGGGCACTGTGGTGACTGGCAAGGGGGGTTTAACCAACCTCCCTTGTGAGTTTAACCCTCCTTGTCCTCATTATCACTGTGCTCTGGGCCATCCTGCAGCGGAGGATGGGGGACGATGAGAGCAGCCACATGGAGCAGATAAAGAGAGGAAAGGAAATGAGGGAAAAGTCACCCAGAGCACTTAACAGACAATAAAACCAAAACAAGAAGTTATACAAACCACAGATACATGCTCATGTTAGGCTGTTGGTCAGGCAAATTTTCCTGTGACCTTACTATTAGGGCAGGGGGCAAGATATAGGGATGCAAATGTCACAGCCAAGTGCCATGGCACTATTTAGTTAAGTCCTATGTTACAATCCAGAAATCAGAAAAATTCAGTATAGCTCCAGGTATTGCATTACCTAGGTTATTCTCTGCCACGCAAGGGCCCCAACTCTCCCATTTCTTCTGGAGTCTCCCTGACTTTGTGCCATTTACTTACTCTTGTTTCTGCTTATTCCTGACATGTAGTGCTTCAGGGCTTGTACACTGCCTTCTCTCCGAGGGCATTCCAGCCAATGTCCCAGGACATACCATCAGCTGAAATTCCTGAGAGAATGCCCAGTAGATTCAGCATACCACCATTGTCCCGATAAAGCAGCACTTTTATGTCAGGTCACTTCCTAGGCCAGCCATAGCTTGAACACCTGTGGCTTATTCTGACCCAATCAGCAGTGGCTGGGCAGGTCAGATCAAGAGGTGAGAACATAGCTACTTAGGAGGAAGGAACCTCCCAACCTCTTGCCTTGGGCAGAGCGGGCATTCACACGTTTGTCTCTGTCCAGGGTCATACCTACTGGAGCTGCTATGGCATTCATTTGAAAAGACAAGGTATTTGAGAAAATCCTGGTGGAGACTCTAGATGTGCACTACAGCCAACAGAAGGCAGAAGACAGACCCAGCCATGGAAATCCTCAGAGGCACACAATTGACTTATATGCATCTAATTTACTTTAATGAATCACATCGTAGGTGGCCTATTGCCTAGTTTTAAATGATGCAAGAGTCTTCCAGACTAATTAGCATTTATAACATCAATTTTGTATTTCACAAAAGATGAAGAATTGATTTAATTAGCTTTAAACTCTTAAACACCCAGTATAAATACACTGAAGTCAAGAATGTGATGTAACTACATTTGTCTTCAATGTCTTTCCACCTTGAATCATTACTCACCTTCCCCCACCTCCAGGAATCCATATGGTCCTGCTTCTTGGAGACCACCAGCCCACCCTACAGGGCCTAGCCTTCCACAGACCACAGTGAGCTCTACAGCTCCCCACCCCCATCCCCAGAAACCTTCTGTTCCATATCCCATTCTCACCTGCTCCAGTGGAAGGTGCCCAAGGAACTCAATTGCAATATGATTAATAATTGGTCTTAATTTATTCTGGGTAGCCACTAAAAGTTTGCCTCTAACAACCATAGGAAGAGCCTCCTGATAAAAATTTGCATTACTTTCCTCCCCAAGAACCTAAGTGCCATTTACCTCTATTACAGTAACCCTATTATACTCCACTGTGGTGGGTTTTGGAAAGGCCTGTGTTCCATTTTGAGGCAGAATCCAGTTAGTGATTTTTCCTAGATCACACAGATAGGGTGACAGAGGTTGTATCATAAACAGCATCTCTATCTCTCATCTCCACACTGGATCACTAAATATGCAAATGAGAGAAGTCCCTATCAGGGCTGGACTCCACCCCCCACCATGCACGCTTTCTAATAGACAGGGCTGCCAATGGTAACCATGCAGCACATTTCATACCTTCCCCTCTGATTGCTAGAGACCGTAAAGACAGTATGATCATTCATCAATGATGAGCATATGAAACACAGAGCTAATTCTGGTCCCTTTAATAATGGAATGATAGTCTTTTTTCTAGCTCTCTTACTACAGGAATTTTCCATGAAGGACTAGATGTTAGACCTCACTCATCTATGCCAACTCATCTATGCTAATGAATCCAACCTGGCTGCCCTGCTTTGCTACCAAACAAGCTAAAGTTATGTGAGTCCCAGCAATGGAAAGTCACAGCCCCTGAGTTTCCAGCTTGTTGCAGACCCCTCTGAGCCATGCTATTCCCCATGCATCATAACCGAATCAGAAGCATTTTAGGTAGATTTGAGGTGCAGAAGGCAAGACAGGTATCAGCAGGTGTAGGACACCTCCAAGTCGTAGTTGAGTGATGCCTCATTACAACCACCACCACCCCTCCCAAATCAGGTATAGGGAATTGAGAATCACCACTGACTACCTACAATGGCCAGGCACATTATTTCAGAGTGTGGCAAGCTACTCCTATAAACCATATGGAGTTCTTTATTAAAATTTTCTATAGAGCAAGGTGAGATGAATCAGAAAGATATTTATGGAACACCTACGTGCATGGTACTATGGACAGTAATATATGCCACTAGGCCAAAACGTGTCATTCATGCAGAAGGAAGCATTCATTCATAAAAGAATTACACAACACTCACTATATGACAAACCAAGGTTAGGTATAGGAAATTGAGCAGAACAATCATGGCCCCTGCCCTATTTGATTTTACAATCCAGTGGAAGAGTCAGATGTTAATCAAATAATCAAACAGGTTTCTAATTGTGAGCTGTGACACATGCTATGAAGGGGGCACAGGGAACATCCTACAAAAGGAACTGATTTAGTCTGGGGGTGAGGGAAGGATGCCGAGACAGGAGGCTTGAGGATTACATGGCATTAATCAATAAGAGGAAGGTGGTGGGAGCAGGAAGAGAAGAACCTGCTGGGCAGGAAGATCCAACCCCACGTGGGAACTCTCCGAGCTAAGTAATAATAACAGGGCCCTGTGAGGAGCTGAAGGCAGCCTGAGCACCTGGTGCCCACCTGGGAGGGGAGGCAGGTGATAACACTGAAGAAAGGAGGCCAGCCCAGGCGGTGCAGGTCCTGGGGGGCCAGGAGGCATTCGGGTCTTTTTCTCATAGTAAAGCAGCAGTGTGTCCTCAATTGTACCTGTGCCACCGAGCATAGCTGGAGAAGTCTGAGGAGAGTTACATAATCGAGGTGGGAATATGAAGGATTTGGAGCAGGCCTTGACAGACAGATGGAATTTGGAAAGGCAAAGGGGAAAAGAGAAGGAATTTTTTCTCTGGCCTCGGAGAGTAGGGCAGACACCTGGCTCACTGATTAACAGGGTCTTAGACAGCTTTTTTACCTGGCAGATCTACTGAATTATTTTAGAACTTAACTTATATTATTAGGTTGCAATTCCTTAAGGAAGCCATAAGGAATAGTGCCAATAAAACTTGTAAAGGTCCTTAGCTTGATGGGCTATAAAAAATTAAAAAATGGAAAAAACTGAAAAGGGAAAGATAATTTTAATCTAGGAATCAAATTTGAGTACTTTGGCCAAGAAAAAGCGAAGATAATTTTGAAATAGAACAAGGAATAGGAAAAACTTAATTTACCAGCTATCAATACCAGTTATGAAGCAACAATAATTAAGAAAGTGTGATATTAATATAGGGATAGAAAGATTGACCAGTAAAGTATCCATAAACAACTCTACACATATGCAGACACCTGATTTATGGAAAACATGACATTGTGGTGGAGTGGGGAAAGGATAGTATTTTCAATTACTGGGGCTTAGCCAAGTAGTTACTTACATAGAAAAATAATGAAATTGACATAATCATCAACGTGGCCAAAGTCAAAATGAAAGAGAAAATTCTACAAGCTGCAAGACAAAAGCAGCAACTAACTTACATAGGAAAACCCATCAGGTTAACAGCAGACGTCTCAGTAGAGACCTTACAAGCCAGAAGGGATTGGGACCCCATTTTTAGTGTTCTTAAACAGAACAACTGCCGTTCAAGAATTTTGTACCCTGCAAACCTAGTAAATGATGGAGAAATAAAGACGTTTCCAGATAAGCAAACAGTAAGGAAATTTGTCACTACTAGACCTGCCCTACAGAAAATGCTTAAAAGTGCGTTATATGTGGAACAGCACAATAGATACCAACCAGTGTAAAAATACTCAAAAGTTAAAGCTCACAGATCTTATAAACAATAGCACAAGAGGGAAAATGAAACAATAAGTTACCATCCAACATGGCGAACAGAACAGCATCCCACATATCAATACTAACACTCAATGTGAAAGGTCTGAATGCCCTACTTCAAAGACGTAGACTGGCTGAATGGATGGAAAAAACACAATGCAAGTATCTGCTGTCTCCAGGAAACACATCTGACCCACAGGAACACACACAGATCCAAGGTAAAAGGATGCAAAAATATATTCCATGCAAATGGAAACCAAAAGCAAACAAGTGTAGCCATTCTCATATCAGATAAAATAGACTTTAAATAAAAAAAAAGACAGTCATTACATAATGGTAAAGGGAGCAATTCAACAAGAAGACATAACAATCCTAAATGCATATATACATATGTGTGTGTGTGTGTGTATACACCTAACACAGGAACTCCCAGATTCCTAAAGCAAATTCTGCAAGATCTAAGCAAAGAAATAAAGAGTACCATCTTAATAACTGAGGACTTCAACACCCCACAGACAGAAATGGACAGATCATCCAAGCAAGAAAATGAATAAAGAAACAATGTACTTAAACAAGACTTTAGAACAAATGGACTTAACAGACATTTACAGAACATTCTACCCAAAAACTACTGCATATAAATTCTTCTCATCAGCACATGGGACATTGCCCAAGATTGATTATATCTTAGGCCACAAAACGAGTCTCAGCAAATTCAAAAAAGTTGAAATCATACCATGGATCTTCTTAGACCACAATGGAATAAAACTAGAAATCAATCAGAAGAGAAACACTCAATTCTGCACAAAGTCATGGAAATTAAACAACCTGCTGCTGAACAATGATTGAGTCAAGAATGAAATTAAGATAGAAATCAAAAGTTTCCTCAAACTAAAGGACAAAGGAGGCACAGCTTTCATTAAATTTAAAAAAATAATAATGAAATTGATTACTTCACATTATACATTAAAAATCAGTTCCAGGTGGATTTCATATCTATTATTTATTTAAAAAGTAAAACAATTTGAAGCACAATTTTTAGTGCAGCAAAACTTTGCTGTATAATAGATACCATAACAGTGGACACAGGTCATTGTACATTTGTCCAAACCCATAGAATGTACAACACCAAGAGTGGACCCTCTTGTAAACTATAAACTTTAGGTGATTATGATATGTCAGTGTATGTTCATCAACTGTAATAGATGGACCACGCTGTGGGGGTGTCCACAGTGGGGAGTCTGTGCGTGTGTGGGGGCAGGGGGTGTATGGGAAATCTCTGTACCTTCCTCTGAGTTTTGCTGTGAACCAAAAACTGCCCCCAAAATAAATAAAGTCTTTTTTAAAAAGAAAAATAATCCAGCTTTTAGAAGAAAACAGAATAATATCTCTGTGATCTGGGAGCAGGCAAAGCTTTCTTAAACAGGACACAAAAAGCAACAACTATAAAGGAAAAACAATTGATAAATTGGGCTATGTTAGTGGTTTTGGTCAGGGGACCACATGTACGCACACGTGCACACACACACTCACACACACACCACACACACACGGAAAAGGGCTTTTCACTTGAGGAAGCTGATACGGAGAAAATGCTTGTGAAAATATTATCTTGGCCATGCTTTAAGTATTTCATTTTTCTGAGCACTTGGATAACAAATAACCTAACCAAGAGGAGGTGAAGAGTTCAGAGAGACCCAAAAGGCTGTTATGACTACCACATAGATTTCTGCAAAATTCAGCAGAAATTTAGGTTTCCTTCCTTTTACCCCTGCCAAGAGTGCCTCATTTCTTGCAGCCAGTTGCAACTCTAGCATTTCTGTGAAGGGTTTAGGAATGGCGATCCCCAGGAAGAGGGAAACCAAGAGTTTGTCCAAAAGCTTGAGCACATGGGGCGCTTCCCACGGGCCTGATAACATGTCCGTTTTCCACGTCGAAGAACAGCGGGTGGGTTGGGGAGATGGCCGTCCTGTGCCCCTTCTCTACGGCTCACTTTCCAGAGTGCACGTGCCACAATGCCCTTCCTCCCCTTCCAGAGCCGCCAAACGACCCAGCCGGCCGGCTCGGGGGGCGAGCGCGCTCGCCCGGGCTGCGCCGGGAGGAGGACGCACAGCCCAGGCCGGGCCACGGCGAGTCGGCCCGCGGGAGCTTGCGTGGCCAAGGAGGAGACACGACTGAGGCCCCAGCAGAAAGCAGGGCAAGCCCTGGAAGCCGCGAAATCTCGTACTTTCTTCCCCCGGCAGGGCCTAAGCCTGGGCCCCCAGACCCACAGCGACCCCTCCCCGACGGCCCCCGCCCCCGCCAGGCGCCTCCCGCCTCCGCGGCCTCTGCTTCCCCCTGCCGGCGGCTCCCGGGGACGCACACCCGGGGATGTCGTTGGGTTGCACTGATGCCCTGGTTGCTGGAGAGAGAGAGAGAGAGAGAGAGAGAGAGAGTGTGTGTGTGTGTGTGTGTGTGTGTAAAAGAGAAAAATTGGAGGCAAGCGGGTAGGGGAAATCCTTAACCCCTGAGACAAGGGCGCGGTTTTATTTTATCTAGTACTTAGAGTAACTGCCACATCAATGGTATTTTCTGACCACAAAACTCTTACTAGACCATTTATAGATTCATCCTCCCAAGAGTTCTGATGCGGCTTGAAATGCAGTCCAGAAGTCTCCTGTACTCGTTCAGATAAAAATTACTTGATCATGTTACCAGATCTCTTAAATGTTTCACAAAAGAGTGTGAGTTCCCAGGGAAAACTAGCCATGAACTCTTCCTTCCTCACAGCCGTGGGAACCAGTATTAGCAGTATGAGTGATTTTAAAGGAATCTTCAAAAACAAACAAAAAACACTACCACCCTATGGTACTGTCCTCCCTAAAGTAAACAGCATAATCTTCATAATCACTATTTTTCTGCTAAAAAAGGATTCAGATTCCCAGACTGTTAAGTTGTCAGAAAGTGCAAGTCTGGAATTTAACTAAATAATCTCTCAAAGTAATTCTTAGTCCCTGGAGAAAGTGAGTATATAGCAAGAATCTCAGAAGGTTAACCAGCGGAAGATTATCCTCTGTCATAAAGTAAAATCTTTTCTTCCCTCCCTGAAGGAGCAACACTCAACCTTTTGAATGGGATTCCTTTGTAATGTCAAAATATTTCACATATCCCTTCATGACACAATGACAAGGCTATGAATTCAGTAATGCTTTTAGATGAATTAGAATAGCGTTAATCACAACAGCCTCCATATACAGTGCATTTGGAAAATTGCGGAAGTTATGTGAGACCGTGTATTCTTGCTCCCACATCAAGCTGGAGGCATTAGAAGCAGCAATAAAAAGCAGACAGATGTTGTAAACTAACTCCTAATGATGGACTTTCAAAACCATAATGGGAGTAGGAGGTAGGGCGTGTGTGGAACTAGAAGCCTTTCACCAGCTGTCTTCAGTTTCTGGCCTGTCCTAGTCACTCATGAACTACTAATTAAATGTCCAGCTCTGCCAGGTTTGCATAATGGACCAAGATGTCACCTTCAGACACGATGTGATGCCTAAGATTTCGCAGTTTTTAAGTATCATGAAATACTTTAAAACACAAAATGATTGGCTGAAATGAAGAATCAATTCTTTCAATTTTTTAAGCAGGAAAATGGAGGCTTAGAATATAGTTCGGAGTCACTCACTTGGGGACCCACTCTGGTGAGTCCTGGAGCCAAGATTAGAATGGCATGCTCCACACCCTCGGCCAGAGTCCTTTCCATGACACCTGACTGCTGCTGCTTGGTCTTCAGGATAAGGAAGGAAAGCAAGGAGCAGGCAACCAGTAATAGAGCACGAACACTATTTCCTTCTCTGCACAAAATGGAAAATACATGAACAGATCCCCTCACTCACTTCCTATTTATTCCATATCAATTGTCTTATTACACCTTCTATTTGTCCTTCCACTTGCTCCTGGCTCAAACAGCAGCCAGAGTAACCTTTCCTGAATGCAAATCCAAGCTGTCACGCCCCTGCTCAAAACTTTCTCTTGGACTCCCATGGCACTTGGAATGGAAGTCAACCTCTCGCCAAGGGCTTCAGGGCCCTGCGTGGCCAGCACCCGTCTCCTGCCCAGCCTCACATGCTCACCCTCCTCTCACCTGGCTGGTGTGGACTTTCCTATAGCTCTGCCTTCAATCCATCACAGGTAAGGTCTAGTTGTGAATGGACGGATGGCCTCTTACCACTTACTGTGGGACCTTCAACAAGCCGCTTCGTCACCTGTAAAATGGGCACAGTAGGAGCCGCCCGCACCAGGCTGCTGGAGCCCGTGTCCTCATTAGAACACCCGCTCTCGAGAGGATGACTCCATCAGTCTTGCTTACCATTGTCCCCAGCACCTGGTGCTCCCAGCGGACACGCAGGAAGTATGGCTTAGTGAGTGACTATTGCGGTAGCTTTCCGTTTTCCAGGCTGTTCTATCTTTCTTCCCCGCCCCCTTCTCTGCTCTCATTAATTTTCTGCTCTTGGCATCCTTTGCTGTGTTTTGCTGATTCGTTGCAGTGAGAGGAAACAGCTGAGGAGACACTCTTGGCGCCAGCTCAGGCCCTCTGCGTGGAGACGGTGTGGAAAATACACTGGAGTGTGAGTACTAGAACAGGGGCCCCAGTTTCTAAGCCACATGTCACTGGGCCAATTACCATTTCGAAATTTGACACCACGTTCATCTCTCTCATCTCCTGTCTTCTTGCTTTCTCCACTCCCCTCTCCCTTTGCATCCCTGTAAGCCCCTAAGGATCCGTTGTCAGCTCCCAACACTTGCTTTCAAACACTTTGCAGAACGAGGCAGTGTGAAAACAAACACCCTTCGGTTGGGTCCAGTGACTTTCCTAGATGATTTTGTGCCTATTGGCCAACATTCGCCATGAAAACTCCCTCCACAAGTTAATAAACTCCCTGAACCCTGCAACGCATCGGCATGGAGTGAATTAGGTCCTGCCAGCTCTCTGAGGCTCCACAGCCATTAGCCTGTGCTGGAAAAGCCCTTGTCCTAGACACACTGAGTGTGTCCAGTTCTGGGCCTTTCTGAGTTCACCCGAAGGAGCCTCAGCTTTCTCATATTGATTTGCATAATGCAGGTGAAAACATTGGATTCATTCTGAAGCGGAGGAAGAAGAAAAGTCCCATTGCTTCATCTATAAATTGGACAAAGCAGTAAAGAAATACAAAAATTCTGTCCCAATCATGAGTTTCCCTTGGGCGAATCCTAGTATATGTGGCTTTTCTTTTATTATACCTTTTTTATATAACCATGAGAATCTTGGCTGTTTTTACTGTGTTGGGGTTAATTAGAAAAAGAGAACAGGTGGCTGGAGATAGAAGAGGAAGTGAAGAACAAGATCAGATGTTTTATGTCTTTTTTTTTCCCTCAGTGATATTTCAGAAGGAAAACGAAGCTGAAGAAAAACAAATCCAGACTTTATAAGTGTTTGTTAGAACTGTGAGACAGGAAGCTAATGTCATGTGCTTTACTCTGTGTCTCAGGGAGCCTTGGCTGCCAGGGTCAAAAACTCTGGGTCAATGTATTGAGTTTTTGGTCTGATAACCAGAAATAGAAACAAGAAAGAAGGGAGGGAGGGGGAGAGAGAGCAAGCAGGGAAGAAAACAGAAACAATATCTCTGAGGATGCAAATTAGCTACCCCCAAATAAAATTAAATTTCATGCATCTAATTGAAATTGTAGCTGGTGCCTTAAAAGTCTCAAGCAAGCAAACTGTGGCAAATAGAAATTAATTGTGCAGGACATAATAGTCACTTAACCAGTTTAAGATGCAAGAGCTTACAATTCCTTTATTTAGTGAAAATCCTATAATATCTACATTTTTTTCCTTTCATCTTATTTTTTTCATGAAATATCAAGTTCCTCAGCCACAAATTTTTCTACCATAATTTGTGAGTTGATTTGTTTAACCACCACTCAATATAATTACATACTGGCCAGATCTTAGAAGCCACCTGAGTGCTGCTCTCCAATCACATTTTCTCCTTCCCACTAAAGGTAAATAAACAATCTCCTGAATTTTCTCATAATCACTTCCTTGCTTTTCTTTAATATTTTGTCACAAATTTATATTGCTGTTTGTAGCTATAGCATGATCATTTAGTGTCTACATAGTGTCTTATTAAATAAATAGATCAAAATGTTTAGTCTATCCTACTATTAATGGAATTTAGCTTGCTTCCAGTTTTTAGCTGTTAGGAAAGAGTCTGCTGCTAATATTCTTGGCCTTGCCTACACATGTGCAGGATTCTTCCAGAATCTAGAAGTAGGAGTAGTGTCCTGTATTGTAAAGAATAAGCATGCTCAGATTCTCTAAGTATTGCCAGCTTGTTATCCAAAAGAGTTGTACAGACTTACACTCTCAATAGCAAGGACCACTTCCATTGTTCAAAATCCTAATCAATACATACGTTGTGTCTTATTTTAAAAATTTCCAACATGATAAGCATATAATTATATTTCATGGATTTAATTTGCATTTCCCAGATAACTAATGAGGTTGAGTATCTTTTCAGAGATTTTATTATAATGATTTATTTACCCTTTTATGAAGCACCCTTTTAAGTTATGTACCCATTTTTCTATTGAGTAGTTTTCCTTTTCCTTATTAGTTTGTATACATTCTGGACACTACCCCTTTGTCAGTTATATGTGCAGCAGATATCTTTGTGGCCCTATTTGTGGCTTATTGTTTTAACTCTGTGGTTTTCTTAATGAACAGAAGTGGTTTTTCATGTATTTTTCATGTCTGGTTAATAATTTGTGGTGGTCTTGAGCTCTACATCCTGAGCTTATAAAGTTTTTCTCCATTGTCTTTTAAAACCTTTAGAATTTTGCTTTTATATTTTGCTTTTGTTTAGGACTATAATCCAGTTGGAATTGATTTTTGTGCACGGTGTGAAGTAAGGATGTGAGTACGTGTATTCCCACGTGGATGGTGAATTCCCACAGAATTATGTTTTCAAAAGTCTGTCCTTTCCCTACTGATCTTCCCTGTCTCCTTTATCATAAATCAAATGTCCACATACGTGGGCCTGTCTTTTAATGATTTATTCTTTTCCATTGGACTATTTGAATTGCACCCATATCTCTGCCTTAAATACTATTGCTTTGTAAACCTTAATATCTGGAACAGCAAGTCTCTCAATTTTATTCTTTTTGTTAAATAATATCTTAGCTAATATTGGCCCTTTGAATTGCTATGTAAATTCGAGAATCAAAATATCAGATTTAAAAGTGAAAAAAGCCAGTCAGGGTTTTGGTTGGGACTTCACAGCCCCATGAAGCATCACTGACTCCACAGACCCACTTGGGGAGAATTAGATCTTTACATATTTTATTCTTCTGCTCCAGGCAAATAGTGTCTCCCTCCATTTACTGAGGTCTCCTTTAATGTTTTTTTAATTTTTATACATTTACAAAAGTATTGTATGTCTTTGTATTTTTTTCTTAAATTTTGTTTTCTAAGTGTTTGTTGTTTATGTATAGAAATGCAAAGGATCTGTTATGTTAATTATTGATATTTGATTCAGAAAACTCACGACTTCTCTTATTTATTCTAATAATTAATCTGTTAAATCCTCCTTATGCAATGGTAGCACCTCCCGATGATAACAACTTTCTCCCTTTCAAATCCTCCACCTTCTATTAATTTATTTACTCATTTATTCTCCTTTCTGTGCTGGCTGGAGCCTCCAATACAAGGCTGAATAAAAGTAGTGATTCTTATATTGCTCCCAATTTCAAGGGGAAAGATTTTGCTAACCTGACATTAAGTGTGATATTGCTGGAGCTTTTTGTAGGTCCCCTTTATCACTGTAAATAATGTCCCTTTTATTTCTAGCTGGCAAAGAAATTTGTATCAGAAATGCCTGTCAACTTTTGTCAAGTATTTCCCCATATCCATTGAGAAAAACTTATTATTTAATCTCATTGAATTTATTAACACTGCAAAATACATTGGCCAATTTTCTAATGTTAGCCAATCTTTCATTCTTTTGATAAACTCACTCAGTTGTGATATATTATTCTTTTAATACATTGCTGGATTTATTTGCTAATATTTAGTTAGATTTTGCAACTGTGTATCTGATTGAATTGGGCTTATAATTTCATTTATCATGCAATTCTTGATAGATTTTGGTAGTCTCATTAAATGAGTTTCTGAATGCTCCCTCTCTTTTGATTTTCTATGGGAGTTAGTAAAAAATTGATCTTATTTGTCCCTCCAATACTTAGAAGAACTCACTGGTGAAACCACTTTGTATGGCGTTTTTTATTTTTGTGTAGTTTGTTTCGGGTTGAGTTTTGTTCTTAAATCACTTGCGGCAAATTGTTCATTTGGCAAATTTTTCCATTTGATCTAAATTTTCAAAATTTTTGCCATAAAGTTGTTCATAATGTTGTTTTTTTTTAATTACTGAAGCATCTATAGTTAGATAACTTTTTATTTTTGATATTGTGGGCTTTCTCTCTTTTCTTCTGTATCAGTTTTATTAGCCTGTTCAAACATTTAACTTCTACCTTTGTTGATCCTCTCTATTTTAAGTTTGTTTTTCTCTTTCACTAATTTCTGCTATAACTTTATTATTTCTTACTTTTTATCTTGTTTAGATTATGTTTCTTTTCTTTTTTCCTAACTTCTGAAGATGGATGGTGCTACCATTCATTAATCTTTAGCCTTTTTCCTCTTCTTATCTGAACATTTAAGGCTGTACATTTCCCTCTAAGTACATTTCAGCCACACTCTTTCAATTTTGGTATTTTTTTCATATTTTATTATGTTTCATCTTTGACCCATAGTTTAATTACAGTTGTACTTCTTCATTTTCAGTGTATGGTGGTTTTGCAGTTTATCTTTGGTTTTAATTTCTACCTTAATTTTACTTTTATCAGAAAAGAGATATGTATGATTTTAATGCTTTGAAATTATTTTATTGCCCATGTAGTTAGTTTTTATAAATTTTCCATGTGTGATTGTAAATAACTTATATTCATAAGTTCTTGAGTACATTGTTCTATAGAAGTCCATTTGGTTAAATTCCCTCATCATATTTTCAATATTCTGAATCCTTACTGATTATTAATGGTCTACTTGTTCAAATAACCCATATATACAAACTCCTCAGCAGCCTCTAAAAAAAAAAAGAAAACAAAATAAATTTTAAAATAACTCATATAAGGTTTTGGAAATATATTCATTATAGCTAGAAGGGAATTAACTATTGAACTTGATTCATGCAATAACTATAAGGCTCAAGTTAAAAATAAATATACATATATATCAATATAATATATAAAATGTTTTAACCCAATGGCTAATACTTAGTAAAAAGTCAACACATTTTAATAAAATTTTAATCTTCCAATACTAACTAAGAGCAATTTTGCATGGTACAGTGTTAGCAGAATTTAGAACACTTGCATATATCTTCTTTTAGCTTGAGATGAAGGAACTAGAAGAGTCTTGGAAATGAAGAGCAAAAATACTGTAGAGACATCTATTCCAATTCCTCATTTTGTAAGGGCTTTCGAGCCTAAAGAAGGCAGTTTTTTTGTCCAAAGTAACATTATATATCGTGTCAAGAACTCAAATATCCTCATTTGCAGACAGTATTCTTTTTCACAGTAAAATCTTAGCATTTGGGGTTTTTGAGGATAAGTTGAATGTAATTTTTGGCAGAAAGTACATATAAAATTGGTTTGGTGAAGGGGAAGCATGAGTAAAAAGCCAGAGGGCTTTTCTTTTTTAAAAAAAAAATTTCAGAATATTACAGAGGTACAAATGCTTTGGTTACATAAATTGCCTTTGCACCACCCAACTCAGAGCTACAAGCGTGCTGGCCCCCCAGACAGCCTGGACCACTCCTGGTAGGTGTGAATTTACCCATCCCCTCCTCCCCCTCCCACATGCCTGACACCTGATGAATGTTACTTCCAGATGTGCATGTAAGTTTTGATCATTTAGTACCAATTTGATGGTGAGTACATGTGGTGCTTGTTTTTCCATTCATGGGATACTTCACTTAGAAGAATGGGCTCCAGCTCCATCCAGGAGAATACAATAGTAGTTCACCATTATTTTATGGTGAACTCCATGGTATACATATGCCACATTTTATTAATCCACTCATGTATTGATGGACACTTGGGTTGTTTCCACATCTTTGCAGTTGTGAATTGTGCTGCTATAAACATTCTAGCGCAGATGTCTTTTTTATAGAATGTCTTTTTTTCCTTTGGGTAAATACCCAGCAGAAGAATTGCTAGATCAAATGGTAGTTCTACTTTTAGTTTTTTGAGGTACCTCCATATTTCTTTCCATAGAAGTTATACTAGTTTGCAGTCCCACCAGCAGTGTATGAGTGTTCCTATCTCTTTGCATCCATGCCAACATTTGTTGTTTTGGGACATTTTGTTAAAAGCCATTCTCACTGGAGTTAAATGATACCTCACTGCAGTTTTGATTTGCATTTCCCTGGTGATTAGCGATGTTGAACATTTTTTCATATTTTTGTTGACCATTAGTCAGAGGACTTTTTAAAATGTAAGTTGTTATTATTGCATTAGAGAGAAGACAAACATTTATTTTTGTTGTTGTTGAGGGGATGTACTAATCAGATTAGGCTCTGGAATATAGGGTGAAAGAAAGGCCTCAGAAGTAAACTCTGAAAAAATTGTGCAGTTCAACTG
>CM052443.1:42437709-42503466 GCA_028533085.1 Varecia variegata
ATCCCAAGAATGGAAAAATAAGCACCACATGTACTCACCAGAAAATTGGTTTCCCTGATCAACACCTGGGTGCACATTTAGGAATGACACCAATTGGGTATTGGACAGAGGTGGGGGGAGGGGATGGGTGTATATCTACATGATGAGTGCAATGCGCACTGTCTGAATGGACATGCTTAAAGATTTGATTCGGGGGGATGAGTTGGGGGAGAGGATGGGTGTATACCTACATGATGAGTGCAGTGTGCACTGTCTGGGGAATGGACACTCTTGAAGCTCAGACTCGGGGGGTTGGGAGGGGCATGGGCAATATATTTAACCAGAATGGTTGTACCCCCATAATAAGCTATAATAAATAAATAAATAAAAATAATGCTATAACTGATAAGAGAAGGAGTTACGCATAAAAGGGCTAACTTGAGTCTACATACTTAAAGAGATTGTAGGGATTCTTTAGAAAGCAACCCAGAAATCAGGAGCCCAGAGATAGGACATGTGGATCTCATTCTCCTGGCCACCTGTGTAAGGATTCAGAGCAGTCCAGGCACCTCACTGCTCTGACTGCTCTCCCAGCCCTTGCCCTGAAGAGTTGGACCTGCCAGAGGGAAAAAACAATACATGGAGTGATTCAAACACTTTTTGAGCATCTCCTATAGGCCAGGCAATGTGCTAGGCATTGAGAATGTTAAGATAATCCACATTTCCTGGTCCTCAAAATGTTCACAGAAGTCACAGAATCTCTGGTTCTATGAGCAAGCCTTTTAACTCCCTAACCTAGTTTAACTCATCTTTCAAATCACAATAGAAATTCCTGCCCAGGTATATTTCATAGGATGAAAATGAGGATAAAAATGTGCAATAAATATTCAAACTCTATGGAGAATTCTAGAAAGTATCCAGCCATTGTTAATATAATGAGAACAGTTACATGGCTGGATATTTCCCAGACAACTCTTTTATACATACACACACACACACACACACACACACACACACACAGTTTATCAACTAAGGCTGCTGGGCTTATTTCAGAGCTACCATGAGCTACAAATTCTCATTTTGGAGATTTCTCTTTACAAAAACCAAAAATAAGCACGACCCAGGGGTGTAAAGAGGAAAGAGCTTACCCGGCCCTGGCAGAAGCAGTGGAAAGCAGAGAACAAAGGGAAAGTGATGGAGAGGGTGACCAGTTACAGGAAAGTTCAGGTCTAAGTGACAGCCTGGTCATGGAGCTTCTGGTTGGTTTGTGGTTCTCAAAATCTGGTATCCACAAGAGCAACCTAGGATTGATGGTTACAGTGAAGATTCCCAGACTCCACCCACAGAGATTCTGATTCAGTAGGTTTGGATGTGGCTCAGGAATTTACATATTTAGCCATGACTGCAGGTAATTTGGGTGCAGGTTTCAGGTGGGCCACCCTATTATTTAATGCTTAACTTCAGTCTGTACCCACAGAGCAGGAGAAAATTCGATGGATAAACATTTTACAGTTTAATTAATGCAGACAACCAAGCAGATGATTCAAGCCCCAAAGTGCAAGGTTTGCCTTTTCCGTTTCCTTAATCAGCTAATTACCAAATCTGTACTGTACTTTGAGAAACATAAATCAACCATTAATCTTCAACAAGGTGTTAATCATTAATTTTAAAATTCTGGCTGTTACTTCATCTACCGCCTCTCCAGATCTCAAGCTAGGGTTATGGAGTTAGTAGCATTTCCAGAGTTTTCCTCATTAAGTTAAACTTGTCAAAGCACCCATGTTCCTGGACAACATAAGAAACAACTCTTTTTGAGAGAAAATGGAACTGCTTCCATGATAATTTTTGGATCATTGAGAGATAGAAATAAATCAGGTAGAAAATACTCAAATCCTTTGTTGTGAAGCTGAAAGCATTATTGGCCAGAAACACCCTCAAATTAGAAACTCTTATCTATGGAAAAATTTCCTCTCCTATATGCTTTAAATTGTATGTTAAAGTCACGTTGTCTTCTTGGCAGCTTTCAAGCAATTTATTTCAATGCTTAATTGGAGATAATAGGACTGAATTAAAATGGCTTCCAAGAAGTAAGAAAATTAGAAGACATTCTTCTAGGTCTCATGAAGCATTAACAGGTGAATTGATGTCTCTACATCATTTGCAAATGATAAACAAGAAATGCTGGCAGATGATGTTATCAACATGTGTGTTCAGAAGGCTGAACAATATGACTCAATATCTTTTGAATCCATCTGGTATACTTATGTGAATCACATAATGTACTGGGCAGTTTATTTTAAAAATCCAATAGTACAACAATGATGCCTTTTTAAAAACTGGGGGAAGGGTGTAATTCTAACTATCAGATGAACAGAACCAGTACATATTTGAATCTATATTATAGGCAGATACTGCTCCTGCATTTGGCAAATATTCTCCAACCATGTGCAGAAAATCTAGAGCAAGATGAAAAAAATATAGTGAAAAAACCCAACTCATATTTGAATATAAGATGCACACAGAAATGTTTTTATATAAAATCATGTTACACCAGAGGGATAATTAAATTAATTCATAGCAAAATGACAAAGGATGAAAAATACACCTATTAGCGCCTTCATTTATTACAAAGTTCTTTTGCTGTAAGAGGCCAGAATTCAGTGACGTAGAAGAGCAAGCAGTTCCTTTCTTGTGATTTGGGGTAAGGTCAGCACCACTTAGAGCCATGGGTAGACTGCAGATATATGACAATTTTGTATTTATTTTACCAATACAATTTCTCATTCACTGGAAAAAAAAATTACCTTTGGAAAAGCAAAACAAACAAACAAAATAAAAAAAGTGTTATTTAATTTATGCTTCGTTATCTCCGACCCAGTTAACTCAGCTGATTTTTATAGGATTAAGAAGATCAGGGTTGTGCCTACAATCTGGAATGAGCCAGAGGTCTGAGTCCCTTCCAGAAATACAGATGTATAGCATATCTCAGTTCCATAAGCTGTCCTTAGTGTATCCCCCAATGGTCATCGGGAAAGGGATGATTAGAAGTTAGTAGCTTAAAAAAATTTCATCACAACATCTGAAAACATTTATAGCACCTGCGTTACAAGTAAAACGTAGTATACTAGTGTCATCCTTTATATAAAGGACAGCTCATAACATTTATATCACCCACAGGTAAGACAAAAATAAATTGGTGCAGATAATGCATTCCCAGTGGTGATGGGTAAGGGAAATTGTCACATTGCTGGGTTTTTTGAATCAATATTAAAGAGCTGGGAGTACAAGCCACTAATTTTATCCAACCATGTCTAAAGATAAAACTTTTAAATAATACTTTCCTCTATGATTTGAATTTATTTGCACCATTCTAGACCATTAATTGCATAATTTCAGCTCATCATTCATTTTCTGCTGTATACAACTAGTGCTCTCTTATGTTTATGCCAATCTGCCAGCCAAATAGGTTGTAGAACATGGAAACTAACTGAGGAAATATGGATTGGTATAAGAGAAATTAAAAGAGAAAGATGAACCAGAAAAACATTCTACTGGAAAGTTTCAACCTGTGTGTTCTGCTTGTCAAAGGCAAACAGCATCCAGGATTTTAATTGGTAGCTAATAAAAGCAGATGAAATGGTCCATCAGCTACTGGCTGTATTCCATGCTCGGCTCATAGCTGGAGAGTGGCAAGGTCTGTCTGTCAAACGGCAAGGGAGGGAGGAAACAATGGGTAAGGTGTGAGAAAGAACAGCAGCAGCAACAAGCACTTAACTTCTTTGTACTCATCTCCTCTCTGAAATTACAATATGACTTTAAGCCCACAAAAGCAGTATGAGAATAATGACACTCTTGTGTCAGTTTTCAGATAAAGCACAGTTGAGAGTTTTCAAAGACAGGATGATCAGGATTCTCATCTGAGCATTGTTCTAGCTTCATGTGCCATCCTGAAATCAGATAACAGGGACCTTCAGCCACACAGCCAGCATGGCCCACATGGAATCCTTCACAGACAAGCTAGGAATGCCTGGAAACTGGCAACTCAAAGTAAAAGGAAGGGGTAATACCGGCCGAATAGGCCTCGTGTATTACCTCTGTCTTTCTAAGGCAGGTACTGCTAGCCCATCCTGTTGCTTGCTGAAAGTGAGCATGGCTATAACCTCAGGATCCTTCACACAGTTCTCCAGATGGCCTTTGCCCATGGATCCTAGTGAGAGCACTTTGCAGTTCCTAGTATGGTGGGACTCACGCTGGGCAGAGAATGAAGGTCTGGATTTGCAGCCAGCCTCACCACTAACCTACTAAGTGACTTCAGTATTCCATGTGCCATGTCTGGGTTCAAGCTTCCTTGTCTAGAAAGGAAAATGCCTATAATCAATCAATGCTCTAAAATGTGCTATGCAATGATTGTGGGAAACTATTATTTTCATGACTTTTAAACTGATTTCTAACAAATTAAAATGTAGACAGTATCCAGAAAGATTATGAATGCCTTATTAGTGAGAAGGTTCCGTGAACTACATATCAAATTACCGAAAGTATCATGTTGTCATCTATGAAGAGCACTTCCTCCAATTCATTTATTATATTACTGATTATTGATAACAATTAAGATGCTCAAGTCTTAGAACAATGCATTTGTTGTTTTTTTTTTTCTGTTTTGCCAAAATAAAATGCTAGAGTTTTTATTTTTCTGAATTAATAAATTTGACTCTTTAGGCACAAGTGAGTTGCTAACTTGTCCCCTCTCGTTTTGCCCTACAAGGCATACAAAATGTCTTTGCTATGCTCTCCCTCCCTTTCTTTCCTCCCCTACACACACACAGACCACCAACCAGTGCTACTTCACAGAACAAGGCACCATTTTTTGTCCAAAAGCAGAAAATCCAATTCTCAGAGCCACCATGATATTTCCACACACTTTGTAGAATAAGAACCATATCTAAACTACATCTCAATGATAAACATACAGAAAAGACAAAATTTGTTGATAAAAATCAATTTCAGATATGACAGTCTGCACAACATGGAGAAAAAGAAGGTCAGGACCTGGTTTAGTTCTTGTTTCTTATTTTACTGTTATTCAATATGGTGTTTGAAACCGTTTCCTTAGCAGTTGACAGAGCATGATTTAAGGTTGCAAGAATGTTAATCACAGTAAGCATCTTGAGTAACTCCAAACCAAAGTTCATAAAAACATGTGAGCATCTGTTTCCTTTTGAATCAGTTACAGGCAAATCTTTTAAATATATTTCTGCTCCTAAAGTCACATCTTCCATAACATTTTTCATCATATGCAAAACATTACCCGTGGTTGTCTTAGGTGACAGTGACTAGCAATTTGCTATGCTAATGTACATAAATGTGCTAATTATTAAAGAATGCCCCCTATTCTAAGAGAATTAAATGATACATGAAGGATGTTACACATGATTTTTCACTCTTCATACATTTTAAAAATTATATGATAATTAAAGCAGTGCAATGTTAGCACCAAAACAGACAGATGGAAAAATGGAACAGGTTAAAAAGCATTCTGGTACTTGATATATGGTAGAGATGGCAGTTCAAATGAGCAGACTAGAATACTGAAAAGATCAGATAAATGTCTTTATATAAATTAATAAACCTCTAACTTCAGATGGGTGAAAAATGGTAAAATGTGAAATGCCCCTTCTACAGACACCTGCATCAGCATCCTTTCTTTCATGCCTCTTTGGTCTTATGTCCACCCCTGGCAATGGGAATGGAACCATCATTTTAACATAGATTAATTAGCATCAGCTTGAGTCACAGGGGTGAAAGATAGAACAAAATCCAGACTATTCTAAGTGAATGAAGGAGGAATTGCTGTTTAAACAAGCATCAATGTCTACCACATCAGTATGGTTAACTTTGCAGAAATACCAGGTAATATGGTCTCTTCCGGGGTTTAAAACAAGTACATTTATAACAAAGGTGATGTTTTATGGAGCAGACTCTTGTAAACTAGTACTAAGCAGTGGTAATAATAACCATATAGGAGTGCTTTGAGTTTTATGATACTGTCCTGGCCCTACCTTAACTATTTTACTTTCCACTAAAAAAGAAATGCAAATTTCTTCTATAGTCCAGTTGGTGCCAGAATACATGCCACATTTACGTTCCCGTCTAGCCTTTTTCCATACTTTCACGCCACCTCGGGTGCTCCATGCCAATCTTTGCAATAAAATCAGTGCCGCCACTGCCGTCACTGCTACTGCTGCTGTTTCTAGCTAACCTTTATTAAGAGCTTGCTATGTCCTGGCACAGTTAAGCACGTTTTATGAATTATCTCATTTATTCCTTTAAACAACCTCATGAAATAATGCTTGTTTTCCCCGCATGCAGTCAGGAAGCCAGGACCACGTGCCATCACTGCCTTTCCCCACCCTCAAGCCCCTCTGAACACGACTTCCCCTGCATGCTGGTTACTGCCTGGATTTTGCTACTTTTGCTTATTCGTAAGCCCTGTTACCAAAGGGATAAGTGTGCTTTTATTTATCACAGATCTTGGTATGAATGAACAGTCTGCAAGAAGGGTTGGGTGATGTAAGGAGAGGAGGCTGGCTTGAAGAAAACCTAGTTAGCAGAGCAGAGAGAAGCAATAAAGAAAAAACTGAACCACCTCATTATTTTGCTGTAGCTCATATGCAATCTTTCTTAAGAACCAAGCCAGCCAAAGTAGCTACCACTAATTGAGCACCCACATGATCTACTAGCTGTAAGGAAATTGGCTATTATTTCCCCTGTTTTATGGAGGAGGAAAGCTGGAGCTCAGAAAGGTTAAACACCTTTCCAAAGGTCACGTAACCGGTAAGTTGCAGATCAAAGTTCAAACCCCAAACTCATGTTCCTCCTCAGTACCACTGTCTCCATACTTCTGTATCTTATAATATTGCTTTTAAATGTTGCTTTATCTTGAAACCTATTACAATTGTTTGTATCTCCGTCCTAGTATGAACCCTTGTTTATGGATCTTGCCTCCAAACCTAGACTCCCTAGAAATTGGGCATTTGGATGACATGGATAAACAGACTCTTGTCTCCTCACATGCAATTCATTAAAAAAGCAGAGCAGGTGGAGTGGGGAGGACTACATAAGGGACCTAAAGGAGGTGTATTAGTCCAGGTTCACCAGAGAAACAGAATCGTAGGGTGTGCATATATATAGATTGGTTTTAACGAATTGGCTCATGAGATTATAGAGGCTAGCAAGTCCAAAACCTGCAAGGCAGACTGGCAGGTTGGAGACCCAGGGAAGAGTTACTGTTTCAGTCCTGAGCCCAAATTCCTCAGGGCAGCATGTTGGAAAATCAGGGAGGGTTTCTCTGTTACAGACTCAAGGAGAATTTCTTCTGTTTTGGGAAACTTCAGTCTTTGTTCTCAAGGCCTTCAACTGATTGGATGAGACCCACCCACATTATGGAGGGTAATCTGCTTTACTCAAAGTCTACTGATTTAAATGTTAATCATATCCAAAAAAAATACTTTCACAGCATCTAGGCAGGTGTTTTACCAAACAACTGGATGCCATAGCCTAGCCAAGTTGACGCGTAAAATTAACCATCACAAGAAGGTTGGGTGAAATTCACAGCAAAGAGAGCAAATACACAACATGCATGTGCAGCCACTCTCTCTGCCTGAGACCATGACAGACATCATCTGTCAGCCAAGGTCCTCTTCCCCAGTGATTCCACAGAGCTCAGCTCCAGGAAGCCAGGCTCAGCTGGAATATGAGTTGACATCTAGTCATCCACGGCCTACCACGTGGTCCAGGACCATCACCAGGGATCATGTCTGACGCGGCTACCACCAACTGACATGGCATCCCCCGTTTCCCCTGAGATCTCTCCTACTTTATCAGGAGTTTAGAAAATCCACACAAACTAAAAGCAAGAAAAGCACTTTTCCACAGCTAACATATTTCTGAGTAAAAAGGTAAACTTTGTAGTAAACTACATACATAATTCTCTAGGAACAAAATGAGTACTATCTTATTAAACCCTGTATATATTAACTATCTAACATTACTGCCAATCCCTGGCAGGTTGTAGTTACTCTTCACCTGCAGCCTGTCAGTCTTGAACTGGCCTAAAGTTTTAATAACTGTAACCATTTGAAATTTCACACTGGGTACAATTGTACTTGTCAGTAAGACTGGCATGCCTTCTGTATTAGTAATTCACACATTTGGGATATTTGAAAATATTCTAATTTTTAACCAAAATACTGCATGTTCAAAAATATTCTAATTTTTAACAAAAATACTTGCCTGGATGATGTGGCAAAATATGTGGCACTAGCAATTTTGGCAGAAATTCATCTGATCCTATCAATCACAAAATAAAGGCAAAAAACCAACTTTGCAACTGAACACAAATATACCCCAAGTTAGAGGAAAGACCTATTTCCTTAATACTCAAGTATATCTTTGAATCGGGCTCCAAGGATCTCCGGAGACAGAGCATCCATTATTTGTCTCGGTTAACTATTTAGAGGTCTATTTCTGTGATTGTCAACTCTCTAAGTTTCCATACTCCATAGACTAACCTGCAATAAGCACTTTGATTTCATGGCCCCAGTTCATTTACTGAATGGCTGAGCAAGTTAAACACTGGGCTTCAATTTCCTTATGTTTAAATAAAGGAGCCTGGACCAACAACCCTAGAATTCTGAGTCTCTGCAAATAAAAGATATTGTGCAGTCTCCAAGCACATTTTTACATGCCCAGTGATAATAATAGCATGCTCTTATTTACTGATTAATATGTTCTAAACATTTTATGTTTGTATTGACTCATTTAATTCTCATGAAAATCATAATAAGTAGAAGATTGTGTTTTCCAAAAATGACCACATCAGCGTCTCTGTTCCCCCATGTTCCTCAGAACCTTGCCATCCCTCATCAAGAGATGGAGTTCCTCCCCTCACCTTGAACTTGTGTAGGCACTTGTGGCTGCCTCAATCAATAGAATATGGTAGAAAGGACACGATAGAGCTTCCAAGGATGGGTCATAACAAACAATATCGGGCTGTTTCTCCCTTGGGACTCTCACCTGGGAACCCAGCCAACATGCTGTGAGGAGACCCAGGCCACATGGAGAGGCCACATATAGGTGTTCTAGCCAACAGCACCCAGCTAGGATCTTGGCTGACTTGGCTGACAGTACCAACCACCAGTCTGGAGTAAACAAACCTCCAGATGATTCCAGCTTCCAGCATTCAAGTCACCCCAGCTGATGCCAGGGGAAGCAGAATCAAGCTATCCCTCCTAGCCCTGCCCTCCAAATCGAAGATTCATAACCAAAATGGTGTCATGTTGTTAAGCCACTGAGTTTTGTGGTGGTGTGTTACACAGTAATAGGTAACTAGAACAAGGCTGTTGGTATTTTATCTTCATTTTACACAGGAGGAAACTGAGGCAAAGAAGTCCACAGACTAGACTCTTAAACTCCATGCTGCACTTCCACTTACTAAGTAATTATTGAAAGAACGATTAGTCATTGATTACAGCTGTATTTATTCCCTGTGATATTTCCAAATGTATCTTATCTAACAAAATTAAGATATATTACAGATTTTTACATAATTTTTATGCAATTACATATATTTTCCCCCAAGAAATGATGTTATCAAAGGCTAAGATGATTGATAACAACATTTTAGAAAAAGAAGAAAAAGCCCTAAGTCAGAAAAGAGTTTGTTTCTTGGCCTCTTGTATTTATACTTAACAAAAGTATAAGAAATCGGATTTTTGCTGCTGGGAGGAAAAACTTCTAAGAAGCCTGACTCGATTTATTTATTTATTTATAAAACTCCCTCTAAGGAACCTATTAAGCCTGAAGATCAGAGTCATGCCAATGAAGAAAAGAGTTATGATGGAAAAAAAATAGATGTGGTACCTAAATTTCTACTTTTTGTTTTTAAGTTTACAGTATAATTAAATACTTTAAAGCAAGATAAATGATTTGGTGAACAGTTTTATTTAAACATTGTCTGAGTTACAATGCACGGGACATGTTTCATTTCACAATTGGTTAAAAATTATTTAATCATTAAAATCTTCAAGTTGATATTGTAATGTACAAAGTAAAGAGCTTAGTAAACCATTCCTAATTACTAACAGCCATGAAAATGCTCAGGTGTCTCCCCAGGAGAGAACTGCTTTCCCTGACATCACACAGCTGTATAATACATGCAAATTTCCTGGGTACTAAACGAACACAGTTGCTGAAAGCTTTTTGTAGAATTAAAACTTTTAAAATATCAAACCATGGGTCACTGTTGGTGTTTTCTATGTATGTTGTGTTATAATTTGTAGCTTTCCAAATTTATGTGTTTTTTTTTTCCAAATCATTGATTCAAGAAACTGACATTTTCCCCATGTCCAAAATGAAGAAGAGTCATCAGTGACTTGAAAACCCAACAAAGGCAGCTGGCAGCTCTACTGGGAGCCAAAACAGAAATGAGGGGTTGAGTTTTGTTATATTCTAGTTGGAATAAAAAGATGTGCTTTCCTTCAGAGGAGCAAACATAGTCAAGGCAACCGGCAGGTGTTGTTTTTCTTGGCTCTGTGGCTGAAGGCGCTAAGCCCCCTGAGGGCAGGGGTCCTGTCTGTTCAGGGCTAGCCTAGGTCTGGCACATATGTTTGCTTAATAAATAATTAATATGAACCAAGCTGTTCCAGATGCTGAGAATTCAAATGTAAGGCTCAAAGAATAACCTTGACCTCTAGGAGTATGGAAGTGTAGTGAGGCTGGCGATCCCTGAACACTTGACTACACTGACGGTGCCCAGCAGTGTTAAGTGCTATGAAAGCGCATGTCTCGCCTGGGCCTTCCTTGGCATGATCCTCCCTTGGCCATCTGCTGTGCGTGGTTAGAGACTGAGAAATGGAATTGCGGCCCAAAGAGCGGCTGGGGAATTAACTCTGGGATGGCTGGGATCTTTGCATGCCACCCCCAACACTCTTTCTGGCACATGACAAAAATCTAAGGAAGATGCTCTAAGCCCTTGCCCCGGAACCCTCCCCTCCCACCTAGCTTTCATTCCATACCTGCTCTTTGCTCCCTCCCCTAGGATTCTTGGCCACCTAAGCCAGCTCTTCTCCCATGAACATCCTTTTTTAAAACTTTCAAGTGTGCAGTGAAGTTGCAACAGTGCTGCGGACTGTGATGTTGGAGATGGCTAGGACAAGCCCGAGGACCACTGCACAGGGAGGTCTAGGCTCTTGAGGGCTGCCTCTCCCATGTCCTGCCCTACGGGAGAGGCAGTGGTCATGGGACTCCTTTTCACGGGGACACTACTATAGGGACCCTGAGGTCCCTTAGCACAGCCAGGAGCAGTCAAGGAAAGCTGGGCCACCTTGTCTGGCCTTGTCAGCGAGTTGACAGCAAAGAGGGTGCCTGACTTTGCAAAGTAAACAATCCCTCAAAAAGCAGAAAGTGACCAAGACATTGTAGAACACAGAGCACACCCCACCATGGGAATAATTCTACTCAAGAGGAGAGAACTGGCCTTGTACGCAGACCTCACATGCCCTGCAGAGAGAGAATACTAACCTTTCCTGCAGTACATGGCGGACTGTCCCATGTACTGTAGGAGGTTAGTAGCAACCATAGCCTCTGTCAACCAGATGCCAGTAGCCAGGGCCAGCTTCCTGTGCAGGTGACCAGTGTAAATCACAGGGCCCCGCACTCAGAAGGACTCAGTGCTTGGCTTAATGTTTTCCTGTTGCCATCTTGAAATCCTTAATAATCTTTGGAAGACTTGTGTTTTGTAAGTGAAATTCAGTACAACAATGGAGGGCATATTATGCAATATGCCATTCCTTGCCGCCCTATTCGCATGTTCAAACAGCCTTAGCAATGCCCCTTGCGCACAGAATTCCAGCATGTTAGTTCAGCAAGACCTGGAGCCTCAAAGTGAGTCCAAGGTAAGTGTATGACCAGTACAACTAAGTCAGGGGGTGGAGGTGGGCAAAAGGCCACACTTTCCATCACTTGCTGAGAACACAGAGAGACATAACAGCATCCTAAGACACATAAACAGCCAAGGGATAGCATCATATTTTTTCGTGCTCTTGTCACTTCCCTGTTAGCCAACCACTTCCCCTGAAAGCGATGGCATAGAAGGAAAGGGAAGGATGGCGTAGCCGTAGTTCCTTCTCCTTTCAGCCCTTACTGGCTCATCAGTAAGGGGAAGGTAGAGCCTGTCAGCAGAACAGGTGCATATCAAGAAGCAAAATAAAACAGTTCAGCGCAGCATTTCCACTATTCTGGGAAAGAATACATATGCATGTACAAGCTGTGAAACTCAAGTTGTACAGTTCTGTTGATTCCACATACGAGTTATATTTGCATTTAAAACTAGTCCTGCACAGTATCAAGATGAATCAAATTCATCTTAACAAATTTCAATTGTAATTTTTCTTTACTTAGTAAAACATGAAATAGCAGATTAAAAACACCATGATAAGGAGAGAGAGAGAGAGAGAGAGAGAGAGAGGGCGACAAACAGAAAAATAAGAGAGTTTTATATTTTAGTACCTCTAATGACATTTTGTCCTGCTTTTTGAACAAGGGTCCCTAATTTCCATTTTACACTGGATCCTGGCAGTAGCACCCCCCGGTTATGACGAGAGAAAATGTCTCCATACACAAATGTGCTCTGGAGAAGGGGCAGGTGGACAAAATCACCTCTGGCTGAGAATCGCTGCCCCAGACATGCGAGTTGGTGGAGACTGACACACCTCAAACAAGACGTGCTACGGAAGCTACAGAAGCCAGGGGATTTCGTCAAGTGGCCTCTGTAGGATTCAAGCGCCAGGATAAGATACCAAGACTTAAGATCCTTTCCTGAATGGTTTGTGCCTCCCAGGTGTTTGCACTTCAGGACAATGTAAGATTGGAGAAGGATGAGATATATTTGACATATACGTAGGTACATATCTTTCATAAAAAGGGAAAAGAGCAGTTATGGGAAATGGTGGCTAGATAATAGAAACTGCATGTGGCTATGCAACCAAATCAATTTAAAAAAAAGAAAACATATATTTAAAATAATAAAAGAGAAATTAATTCCCTTAAAACTCTCCCTGTACCCATATACTCCTTGCAAAGTCTTCAAGTACTTGCAGAGATACACAGAATTCAACTCAGACACCCACTGTGGTTTCAGGGTGAGTTGGTCTTGGGAACGCAGGGAAATCCGGCAACTCCCAAAGGCCAGTACCCAGAGCAGTCGCAACCTCAGCTCGCTCAGTGGCAGCAGTGGGCTCGGTAAGAGAGCTCAAAAAAATGCCTAAGGACTTCATGGGATTTTTTTGCTGATAGATTTACGCAAGGCAAGACTCTGACTATAGTTGAAAAAACTTACATACAAATTATAACTCCAATTTATATGTGACGTATAGTCTATTAAGCACATTTTATAACAATTTTCTCTTTAAAACATTATTGCAACCCTATAGGATAAGAGAAATTATTATTACTATTCTATACTTAGGTAAACTGAGGTTCAGAAAGACTTAGTAACTATCCCAAGATCAAATAGCAGGTGAGTAGAATAACCTTGTATTAAAACCAAGTTTCTAGCCAGGCATGGTAGTTTACACCTGTAATCCCAGCACTTTGGGAGGCTGAGGCAGGAGGATCACTTGTGGCCAGGAGTTTGAGATCAGCTGGGCAACACAGTGAGACCCCATCTCTACTATAAATAATAATAATAATAATAAATTAGCCAGGCATGGTGGTGTGTGCCTATAGTCCCAGCTACTCTGAAGGCTGAGGCAGGAGGATTGCTTGAGCCCAGGAGTTCAAGGTTACAGTGAGCTATGATTGGCCACTGCCCTCCAGCCTGGGCAACAGAGTGAGACCCTGTCACTAAAATAAATAAATAAAACCAAGCCTCTGATTGCAAGCCAAGTAATGTTTCTCTGTGCATGATGCCTGTGTGCTTCATATATTGACTTTGAATTATATTTTTTAAAAGAGATGAAGAAACTTTATATGTATTTTCTATTTTTCATATATATATGGAAAATATATAAAATCACTTTTTATAACAGTATAACAAATATTTAGGCAATTCAATCCCAGGATTCCCAAAACAAAATCACTTAGCATATTAAATAACATCAAATATTTATTTTCAGACCCATGCGTTGTATAAACACTCTATAAATAATGAATATGCTGTTTTCATTTTACCATATAAAAATTGCTTCTCAGTTATGTCATATAACAAAAACACAAGCCTCGAGCCTAAGAGAAAATTGATTTAATATTCTATTTACCTCGATTCTTTTTTCTGTGTTTGAAATTTGCAATGATATGCCCTTCTGAAATATGAAACGAAGAACCCTGTCCCATAGACCCATTTGACCCAGATCATTGTCTGAAGGACACCAGAAGCTGCTCAGAAAGTCGCTGGGGAAGACCCAGAGTTGACACTGCCTGGAGGAGCCCTGAGCCCAAACGTGGTAGGATTTGCCTTACTCCTTCCTCAGCCGGGACCCTTACCCATCTAAGAGCCGTGCCTGCAAGCCAACAGCCAGGCAAGAATGACGTTGTCCCTGAGGTCCTCAGTGCTAACCCACAGGCTAGTGTGCTCCCGGGGGACCCTGTGCTCCGCTTTCTGCCCCATAGTGGAGGACTGAGCTCCCGCTGGTTTATCCCCTGGCCTGACCACGGCAGGACTCGTCGGCCTGGGGATGCACAGCGCCCCCTGCTGACTGATGTGCGTGATCCTCCTTGCACGCGTGCTGTGGTCATTGAAAGACTGAGGTTTCGCCGGGAAAAAAATGGAACAAGACCACTTCCGGTATCAAAAGAGTAACAATCCCCCAGGGCTGCCAGTGACCAGACAGGGTGTGTTCCTCAGACCAGCAGGGGAGGGCCAGGGTGGAAAGGCCCCATGTGGACAGCAGAGTTAGAATCTTCTCTTGGTTTTTACTTTAATGGGAAGACCATGAGGTAAAAATGACTGTTCACTCATTCATTCATTCATGTATACAACATGAACTGAACGCTTGGATTGACATGTGCCGAGAGGAGAGGCACAGGAGCAGGAGCGTCAAGCAGCCAGCAGGCCGCCCATTGTGCGTGCCCTCTGCAGTTAGATCTGTGCTTCTCAACCCAACGGCAACCTCAATCGCTTTTAAAAAATACTTATGTTCAGAGCACACGCCTAGAGATTTTTATTTTACCGGCCTGGGTTGGACCCAGGCTTCCCAGGGGATTTTCCTGTGTCGCCAGCACTGATGACCCCTGAGCAGGTCTTCAATATGCTCTTTCCTTGAGGGCATCTTTGTTGTCATTTAAAGGCACTAGAGACCATTTCTCTACAAGGTGCATTTCAGTGCTTAAGAGGACGTGACAAAAATGACTCTCTCTTTCACTCTCAGTAGCCTCTCTTTCTCCTTCCCACACTCCAGCACTCACAGCAGGGCACTGTGTAGGGCCCAGTGGTGCTAAAGCACTGTCAGTGAAGAGGGTTTCTCCCCTGGAGCACAGTTTAGCCATCCCCCAGAGCAGGCTTCCCAGGGCAAGACAGTCACTTCCTCCCCAGCAGAACTGATCCACCCTCCCCTTCAGTCCCCTTCACTCTCTGCCCTTCAATCCCAGAACTCTGGCCCTTTAGTGTACTTCTTTGTGTTAAAGTCCTACTGCTCATTACCTAGCAGAGTCACAGTTCACAGAAGATGGGCAGTGAATGTTTGTTGAATGAATGAATGAAATCATCTAAAGTGTTTATCCCCATCCCACCCACCTACTTATGGCCTTACCTGATATCCCCAGCTCCATTCCCACCAAGGTTGCTATTTTATCTTTCCCCAGGCCAGGTGCATGTGGCTGAGAGATTCACTGAAACATCTGCCTCTGTCCAAGGTATGTGGGTGAAGGAGTGGTCCTACCTACTCTTTTTACTTAGTTCCATTCTAAGTAAGTAGAGCCAACAGCTCCACTCAACTAGCATTGCCCGGTAGGCACGACAAAGAATAGCAAGATAAGTGAAGCTTTAAAGGTTGTCCTTCTTGACATAAGTTATTTTTAGAGTAAAATAACTATTATTTGTTGACTTGTATAGCATGGTCTGATCATGTGGTGAAATAATCTATTCTGACGCATGAGTCAGATTGCAATTAAGGCGATAGAGAACTTCATTCTAAATTCCTTGGTTAGGAGGTGATTAAAATCTCATCTATGGTATGGCGATAAACACATAATTTCATTTTTATTCCCATAAAAATAAAATGGAAAGGCAGAAATATGTACACAAGAATGTTAGAAATAAACTCCATGGAGATAAAAATTAACAACTTCTGTCAGACAACACAAGATGTGCATTCCATAGCGGCTTCCTGTCTAAATATCAAACAGACTCATCATACTTGTCCAGAACAGAGATATTAAACTCATGATTTGAGTGTATTTCTTGAGTGCCCTAAGCACAACTTCTCTCAGTTTGAAAAAAATATGTAATTTTTTAAAAGGGATTAGGAAAAGGCACTTTACTTTTGTCTGTTAGTTTTAGCAAAACTTCTGACCACTTGGAATATGGAACAGCACTTTAGCCACAAATTAGAGAAAGACAATTCTAGTTTGACATTTGCTTTTATAAAGTTGTTCCTTGCTGGGAAAAAAAAAATGTGTGTGACACCACTGGCATGTAGTAGGTCTTCTACAAACGTCAACTCCCTTGCCTTTTCTTACATTCATCTCCTCTGCCCAATAAAAGTCTTTGCAGAGAGCTAAAATGCTAACGTCTAAGGATGCTGAGGATGATTATTTAGAACATGACTGAAAAAGAGGCACAGGAGTTATATTGACTTATTCAAGTCACACAGCAAGTAGGTGTTTTTGAAAGAAAACTTCAACTCCTCTCCTAATTCCTGGATAATGACTGTGTGGTTCGTTCACCACAAAGTTTGTGGCTTTCTTCCTAAGAGCATTCATGTAGGACCACAGGTAATGTTCAGAGAATAGTATCTAAGGATGAATGTGTGTAGCTATGATGTAAAACCACATGGGAACGTAAGTCTAGATACATCACAATATAAATTTACTCTAACTAAATAGTTATGTATTAAAAACATAATGCATTATGCCTTCACCAGCAAATCATCATTCAGGGCAGCTGGGTGTTCTTATGCATTCGTCCTCATACCTAAACGTAGTCAGCTTTTAAATTTAGACAAGAGCAGAATTATTCAGATCAGCAAGATGGCCATCTGCTTTCAAGCATACAGCTGCTAGCCTTTAAACAGCAACTTTCCATGATTCATAACTTATTCATCTCAGGGTGCACTCAGACATCTGCTTTATCATCAATTCAGCTTGTCATAGCATTTTGCTTTAAAGTTTCATAACCTCTACCCAGGTAACATGGTGATCCAGTAAGTCAGTCTTTTTCCACAGAAAGAATCAACTGTATAGCTTCCCATGCCTGATGGTCCAATCTTGGGATCATACACATCAAAATGCATATAAAATACACATTATCAGTCATTCCCCTTTAAAACAACAATAACATCAGTAGCAGCTTCCATTTAGCCTACTAAGGGTCAGACACTTCCTCTTATCTTCATTACCACTCTGGAAAGCAGATACTGTGATCTTCATTTTACAAACAAGCAAATCAGCAAGAATGAATGATCTACCCAATGCCACTAAGGGTGAAAGTGGCAGAAATGAGTCGTTTGAACCCAGAAACCCAGACCTATCTGTTTCCAAACTCAAGCTCCTCAACAGCCAACTTTGCCTCATCTTTGAATTGCTACAGACTAACCGAAATATTCTCATCAGTTTTCTAGAGGAGAGACTATACTTAGCCCAATACCATTTATTTCCAACCTAAGAAGGCTCTTGCATGTAGCATTTAGTTAATATAAATGCTTTGGAAGCTAGAAAGCACTGTGTAAATTTATTGGTTCTTTTCATTGTTCCGGGCCGCTTTTGGCAGTGCCAGCTGTCTATTCTTTTACTCTCCATCACTGGCAAGAGCAGTCGGGAGCAGAAGAAGAACCCAGGAAGTATGCAAGGACAGAGTCCATTTCTCTGCGGTCGGAGCGAAGAGCATCTTCTGTACTCTAAGTTGTAAGAGGAGGTGCTTAATACACAGAAGATTTTCTCTAAAGGGACCAGTTCTATCAAGTGCACGTATTTTTCATTTTTCTGAGTGCAACTTGTTTCTTGCTTCCTATGTATTTAATTGCTATGTTGTGTATAGAAAATGAGGGAACCCAGTTTCAAATCATGGTTCTGCAACCTAAAATGGGTCAGGCATTCCAATCCTCACTTTTATTACCTGGGAAAAAAATGGAAATAATGGCACCTTTAGCTCTATGTCTTTTTAAAAAATGAAATGTATAAGACAACTGAATGGCATGAGAAGATGGAAACAGTACATTGTGTAAACAATCACATAAAAAATAATATGCATGTCAGGATAACCCTTTTGTTTAAAAAAGGGAGGAAATATATTCACTGAGACAAAGAATGGGAAGTTATACACAAAATATTAGCAGTGATTGCTACTGGATGATATTGTGATTGACTTTTATTTTTTTTTCCTTTTTGATTAGTTATGCTTTCTAAAATTTCTAAAGCTCTAACAACAGAAGGTTTCAAATGATGAATATAATTTAATTTTAATTGATAATGAGGAATTAGAAAATATAGTAATTATAGAAGAAAAACATGTAGGCAGTCAGTAGTCAACTTAAACCATCTTTAAAACTCTATACATTTAATTAAAAAGCAAAATACAATAAGAAACCCATATTGCATATAATAGTAAAGGTACTTTAAAAATAAAAGAATGGAAAACAATACACAGTCACTCTCATTACTCACAATAATTATCTTATATAAAGTTGGTGGAAATGAATTAGATAATATGGAACCATTGCTCTCAGGAAAAATACAGGGTTAGGTTCCTATGAGCCTCTATCCCAACATTTTTGTCAACTGAGTAATAAATACATAACTTTGTTTTATGTGTGTTTCTGTTTAAAGACACTTTATTGAATATATGCTGTTGATTCATTAACATTGAACTCACAACCAATAGCACTACCACTCATTCCTGAATCGAGCTTATCAAACACACATATCTTCTCTATGAGGCATATCACAGCCTTCTTGTGCTTTGGAACACAATACAGCACCCTCAACACTACAGTGCTGAGGCATTTTTAACAGTGAAATCACCAACAAAAAAGCACAAACATGTGAAACACATAGCAATAATAGAGCACAAAAAGGATACTTGTTTATAGCATCAGAGCTTAAATGAAGGAAGAATGTTCAACCTCAGCTGGGTGAACATGTGTGTCAGGTGACTCAAACTTTTTGCCACTCTGCACATGCCCCAGAATGACAGCAAAAGTGCTGCACTGATTTGGGGGTTACAAATAAATTTTAGGGAGCAGGCAAACTTGCAAAATGGAATTCACAAATAACAAGGACTCACTGTATTATGCAAACATTAATCAAAAGAAAGCTGGATTTAACATCAGTCAAAATAGACTTTAGAACAAGGTTAGAAGGAACAAAGAGGGACACTTCCTAACAATAAAATGGTGAACTTGCCAAGAGGACACAACAATTTCAAGTATATATGCATCTAATAAGAAAGCTTCAAAATATATAAAACAAAAAGTAATAAACCTAAAAGATAAATAGAAAAATCCACAAATTTTGCTAGAGGCTTTAGCACTCCTTTCCAATAATCAATAGACCAAGTAGGCTGAATATATCAGGAAGGATATAGAAGAAATGAACACCTTCAAACAATTGTATCAAAATGACCTTTATAAAGAATTCCACGGAAAAAGAGCAGAATACACATTATTTTCAGCCAGGCATGATGGCTCATGCCTATAATCCTAGCACTTTGGGACGCTGAGATGAGACAATCACTTGAGGCCAGGGGTTCCAGACCAGCCTGAGCAACACAGAGAGACCCCATCTCTACAAAAAATACAAAAATTAACTGGGCGTGGTGGTGTGTGCCTGTAGGCCCAACTACTCGGGAGGCTGGGCCAGGAAGATTACTTGAGGCCAGGAGGATTGCTTGATCCCAGGAGTTTGAGGTTGCAGTGAGCTATGATGATGCCACTGCACTCTAGCCTGGGCAGCAGAGCAAGACCCTGTCTCAAAAAAACCCCTCAAAATGAACAAAATATCTCACATTATTTTCAAGTGCCTGTGAAAAATCCACTAAGATAGACCATATTCTGGATGATAAATATATCTTACCAAATTTAAAACAATTGACATGATAGAAAGTTTATTCTCTGATGATAATAGAATTTAACAATAAATCAATAACAGAAAGATATGTAGGGAATCTCCAAGTAACTGGAAACTAAGCAACACACTTCTAAATAATCCATGGAACAAAGAAGATGGCTCAAGGGAAATTAGAAAATGTTTTGAAATGAATGAAAATGAAAATATATCAAAATTTTTAGGATACTCTAAAGCAATGCTTAGATGGAAATTTATAACATTAAATACTTATGTTAAAAAAAAGAATGACCTCAAATAAAAGTATAAGTTTTATCTTAAGTCTAGAAAACAAACAGTAAAATAAAGCCAAAGCCAGAAGAAAGAAGGAATAAAGAGCAGAAATCAATAAAATTGAAAACAGGGAAAACAATAAAGAAAATGAAACCAAAAAGATATTTCTTTGAAAAGGTTTTAAAAAATCATTAAACCTGCAGCAAAACTGACAAAGAAAAATATATAAAAGACACAAATTACCAATATCTGGAAGAAAGGGGGGATGTCTTAGTCTGTTTTCTGCTGCTATAACAGAGTGCCACAGACCCACTGGGTAATTTGTAAAGAACAGAAGTTTATTTAGCTTATGGTTCTGGATGCTGGGAAGTCCAAGAGCATGGTGCTGGCATCTAGCAAGGATCAACCCATGGTAGAAAGGTGGAAAGGGGAAGTAAGCTCATGAGACAGAGAGAAATGGGGGCCAAACTTATCCGTTCATCAAGAGCCCACTCCTGCAGTAAGTAACCCACTCCTGCAATAATGGCATTCATCCATTCATGAGGGAAGAAGCTCCATGACCTTATCACGTCTTCAAGGTCCCACCTCTTAATACGTTATGATGGCAATTAAATTTCAACATGAGTTTTGGAGGGGACATTCAAACCATAGCACTCTGCCCCTGCCCCCCAAAACTCATGCCTTCTCACAATGCAAAATACATTCATTCATGCCAATAGTCCCAAAAGTGTTAACTTGTTCCAGCACCAACTCAAAAATCCAAAGTCCGAAGTCTCATTTAAATTAGATATGAGTAAGACTCCAGGTTTTATTTATGCTGAGGCAAATTTCCTTTAGCTGTTAGCCTGTAAACTCAATATTATCCACTTCCAAAATACAATGGTGGGACAGGCATAGAATGGATATTCCCATCCCCAGAGGGAGAAATAATCAAGAAAAGAATGGCAACTGGTCCCAGGTAAGTGAAAAACCCAACAGGGAAAACAACACTAAGTCTTAAAGCTAGAGAAGAATCTCCTTTGACTCCATGTCCTGCACCCTGGGCAAACTAGGGCAGGAGATGGGCCCCCAAGATGTCAGGCAGCCTCTTCTCCATGGCTTTGCTTGGCTCAGCCCACACTTTAGCTATCTTGGGTTGGAGTCCCTTGCCTGCATCTCTCCCAGGCTGGCATTGCACACTGGTACCTCTGCAGTTCTGTGGTCTCAGAGGTGGCCCCACTTCTATGGCTCCACTAGGCATTGCCCCATAGTGATGACTTTCTGTGGTAGCTCCACTTCTGTGGTAAGTTTCTGCCTGGTCACTCAGGCTATCCATGACACCCTTTGAAATCTAGGTGAAGAAAGCCATGCCAACAAAGCACTTGCATTTTGTGTCCTCATGACCTAACCACCATTTTAAGGTCCCACCTCTTACTACTGTTACAATGGCAATTAAGTTGCAACATGAGTTTTGGAGGAGACATTCAAACTATAACAGGGGCTATCACTATAGAGCCCATGTACATTAAACAGATATTAAGACAATATTACAAATAACTCTATTCATATAAATTCAACAAATTAGATGAAATGGGCCAATTTCTTAAAAAGCTACCAAAACTCAATCAGTTAAGCAAAATAGTCCTATATCTATTTAAAAAATTGAATTCATAGTTAAAGACCTCCCTACAAAGAAAATTCTAGGTCCAGATGGTTTTACTGGTAAATGAAACATTTAAAGAAGAAATTCTACTATTTGTCTTAGTTTGGGATGCTATAACACACTATAACAAAAATGCCATAGACTGGGTGACTTAAACTTCAGACGTTTATTTTACACAGTTCTAGAGGCTGGGAAGCCCAAGATCAATGTGCTAGCCAATTTGGTTGCTATTGTGAGGGCCCTTTTCCCAATTTGCAAGTGGACTCCTTCTTCCTGTATTCTCACCTGGCAGAAAAAGAGATAATCACTTTTGTGTCTCTTCTTATAAGGGCACTAATCACATTTATCAGGACTCTACCTTCGTGACCTCATCTAGCTCTTAATATCTAGGCCCTCACTTCCAAATACCATCACATTGGAGGTTAGGACTTCAACACATGAATTGGTCGTAGGAGGCCTAAATATTCAATCCATACCACCATTCTAAACCATCACTTCCAGAAAATTGAAGAGAAGGAAACACCTCCCATCTCATTTATGAGGTCACCATTACACTGATACCAAGCCAGAAAAATATGGTGCAGGAAAAGCAAACTACAGACCAATATCCGTCATGAACACTGACACAAAAATTCTCAACAATATATTAGTAAGTCAAATCCCTCAGTGTACACAAAGAATAATACATCATGACCAAGTGTCATCTCAGGAATATAAGACTAGTTCAACATTTGAAAATTAATCAATGTAATCCATCATATTCACAATCTAAAGAAGAAAAATAACATGATCATATTATTAGAAGCAAAAAAAAATTGACAATATTCAACATCTATTGATGACAGAAGCTCTCAGCAAACTAGGAATAGAAGAGAACTTACCTAATCTAATAAAGAGTATCTACCAAAAAAACACCAAAGCTACAGGTAATATCATACTTAATGGTTAAAGACTGAACGCTTTCCCCTAAGATTGTAAACAATGTAAGAATGTCTACTCTTACTACTCCTATTTCATATCATACTAGAAGCCCTCATCTGTGCATAAACAGGCATAAAATTGGAAAAGAGGAAATAAAACTGTCCCTATTTGCAAACAACATGAGCATATATATAAAAACATCCTAAGGAATCTACAAAATAGCCCCTACAACTAATGAGAGAGTTAAGCAAGATCATATGAGCAATGTTGACATGCAAAAATCACATTTCTATACTAGCAATGAATGTTTGGAAGCCAAAGCCAAATCATTTTTACATGACATTTACAGTAGCTCCCCACCAAAACATACATTTAGGTATAAATACAATAAAACATGTGTAAGCTCTGTATGCTGAAAACTATAAAATATTGATCAAAGAAATCAAAGAAGACCTCAATAAATGAAGAGACATATCATCTTCATGGATTGGAGACAACATAGTTTCAAAACAGTCATTCTCTACACATTGATCCGTAGACTTCAGGGAATTACATCAAAATCTAGGTAGGATTTTTATGTAGCTATAGGCAAGCTGATTCTAAAATTTATATGGAAAGGTAAAGGAACTACAGTAGCCAAAACAATTTTGAAAGAAAAGAAAAAAGTTGGAGAATTCATACTACTTGATTTTAAGACTTACTACAAGTTGAATATCCCTTATCTGAAATTCTTAGGCCAAAAAGTGTTTTGGATTTTGGATTTTTTTCAGATTTTGAAATATTTGCATATACATAAAGAGATATCTAGGGAATAGAACCTAAGTCTAATAAACACAAAATTCACTTATGTCTCATATACCTTACATACATAGCCAGAAGGTAATTTTATACAGTATTTTTAATAATCTTGCAGATGAAACAAAGTTTGTGTTAAGTATTTATGTGTGGAATTTTCCACTTGTGGCGTCACATCAGTGCTCAAAAAGTTTTAGATTTTGGAGCATTTCAGATTTCATATATTCAGATTAGGGTTGTTCAACCTCTATAAATCTACAATAATCAAGACAGTACGAGACATAGATGAAGGAAACAAAATAAAGAGTCTAAAAATAGACTCACACAAATATAGTCAATTAATTTTTAACAAATTACAAAAGTAATTCAGTAGATAAATATTATCTTTTTGAGGCCAAGGCGGGAAGATCGTTTGAGCTCAGGAGTTCAAGACCAGCCTGAGCAAGAGCGAGACCCTGTCTCTACTAAAAATAGAAAAAAATCAGCTGGACAACTAAAAATATATAGAAAAAGTTAGCCGGGCATGGTGGCACATGCCTGTAGTTCCAGCTACTCAAGAGGCTGAGGCAGGAAGATTGCTTGAGCCCAGGAGTTTGAGGCTGCTGTGAGCTAGGCTGATGCCACAGCACTCTAGCCCAGGCAACAGAGCAAGACTCTATCTCAAAAAAAAAAAATTATCTTTCCAATAAATAGTATTAGAATAATTGGACATGAATACGTAAAAAAATAATCCATGGCTTATAATACCCATCATACTCAAAAATCAACACAAAATGAATTATAGTTCTAAATGTATAATTATAAAACTTTTAGAAGAAAACACGAGGAAAAAAATCTTCACGATCTTGGGTTAGGCAAAAGTTTTTAGATATGGTATTAAAAATATAATCTATTTTAAAAATCAATTAATTAGACTGCATTAAAATCAAAAACTTTTGCTCTGAAAAAAGACACTGTTAAAAGAATAAAAAGTCAATCCACCAACTAGGAGAAAATATTTGCAAATCACATATTTGACAAGAGAATATATCCAGAATATATTAAAAAAAATTCTTAAAACTAAACATTAAGAAAACAAACACCCCCCAAAAATGGGCAAAAGATTTGAACAGACACTTTATCAAAGAAAATAGACATATGGCAAATAAGCCTATGAAAACAGATTCAGTATCACTAGTCATTAGGGAAATGCAAATTAAAACAATTAATATCATTATATGCCTGTTGGAGTGACAAGGATGCAGAGCAACCAGAACTCTCTTACATTGCTGGAGGTAACGCAAAGTAGGATGGCCTTTCTGGAGGACAGTTAAGCATGTACTTACCATAAGACCCAGCAGTCCCAAGCCTAAGTATTCCCCCTAAACAAATGAAAATCTATGTTTACACACACATACAGGAATATTTAACCTGGCTTTATTCATAATCACCAAAAATTAGAAACAACCTAAACACCTTTCATTAAAGGGAGGAATAAAAAACTTTGGGCACATTTATAAATGGAATATTACTCAACAAGAAAAAGCAATGAACTCTTTATACACTGAACACATTATGCTGAGTGAAATAAACTAGTCTTAAAAAGTTACATACTGTATGCAATGGTCTGAATGTTTATTCTCCCCTCCCCAAATTCATATGTTGAAGTCCTAACCCCCAAGGTGATGGTTCAGTAGATGAGGCCTTTGGGAGGTACTTAGGTCACAGAGGCAGAACATTCATGAAAGGGATTAGTGCCCTTAGGAAAGAGGCTTGAGAGACACCCCTTCCTCTTCTGCCATGGGAGGCAAGAGTGAGAAGGCTCTGTCTATGATGAAGCGGGCCCTGCCCAGACACTGAATCTGCCAGCACCTTAGTCTTGGACTTCCCAGCCTCCAGAACTTTAAGAAATAAATTGCTGTTGTTTATAAGACACCTAGTCTCTGGTATTTGGTTGTAGCAGCACCAACAGTGAAAGACTCTACATGATTTCATTTATATAACATTCTGAAAAGGCAAAGCTCTTGGGATAGAAAACAGATCACTGGTCACCAGGGATTAGGGGTGGAGGGAAGGATTTGACTACAAACAGGTAGCATGAGAAAAAATTTTGGTGCAATGGAACTGTTCTATACATGTGTAAAAACTCATATAATTATATGCCCAGAGCATCAATTTTATAGTTTTATATTTTTTAAATTAATAAATGAATGAAAATTAAAAAAAGACTGCTGACAGAAGAGATTTTGTTGTGTTGGCAGATTGTAAACCTCAAAATTAAGACAGTGTGCTATATAATTTATTTATCAATCTCTCAGTAATTGGTTAAGAAGTTTATATAAGTGAATAAAATTTATAGCTACCTTGCAATAAATATGTTCTTAAATATCTTTGATACCTGTCTCTAGAAATATTGGTGCCAAATGTTCTTCAAACTGAACTTAGATGTTAAGGGGCTGGCTGTCTAATGGCTTAAAATTGTACCATTTTTATTCCTCCATGACATCCTTATTATCATACCTTGCCTAATTTATATGCAAGAGAAGAAATATCTTTTTTTGACAATGTATCTGACTTGAAGGCAATCCAAACAAGTCAAGTATATATTAGCCCAACGACAAGAGAGGTACATTAATGCCTGAATTATATGCTAATCATTGGGGGAAGTGGGGAATGGCCCAGAGATAAGGAAACTTCTGTCCTCACTTTCTACCTCACACTCTATTCCACATTAGCTCTTCCTCAAAGGAGAAGTTACTAATCTGACTGTTCAGGGTCTAGAATTCCTTGAGTTAAACTATGGCACTGAAAAGACATTGGAATTTGTGAGCATATCCCTTTTCTCTTCCTGGAATTAGGCCAAGAAATAGCCTAACATTCCCTTGTATACTTTTTTGCCTCTAATACCAATGGACAGTGGTCTTTCTTCTTTCTTCCACTCTAACTTTGCCTATAAATTGGTAAGAACACCTTGATATTCCCCCACAAAACCAAGAGCACCATGTGGAAAGTCCAGACATCTCCTCCCAGAACTATTTTTTTTCTCCTAAATGGAAGATTTTGCTATACCCACAGATTAAATAACCTGATCAGCTTAGTATTATGAGGCAAACATATTTCTCCATATTGGTTGTGTCATCTTCTTTCCTTTGGCCTTGGTAGTATGCATCTAAATCTTCTTACATTGCTCTAGAAATTTTCCACCTTTACTTTGGGAGAATCAAAGGAGGAAGAATAGAATGACTTAGAAAAAGGAAGCAAGGGGGTCTCATTTTGGCCTTTAGCCTAAATCATGTACCTCAGCTTAGTTTAACCTCTATTTAGGTATGTGTGATACTTACAGAGAAATTAATACATTTATACTTTATACCTCACTTAACTGTTAATAATTTTGTATAGCTCCCTTAGAGGAAAGAAGAAATGAGTGATGGGGTTCCGGTAACCAAACCCTTAAAAATTAGTAGTCCTGGCCTCTTACCTTTAAGGAATTTAAAAACTGGTATGTAGGACGTTTAAACCTTCTTAAATGACAAATGGCAAAGACAGTGGCTCACGCCTGTAATCCAAACACTCCGGGAGGCCGGGGCTGAAGGATCACTTGATCTCAGGAGTTAGAGACCAGCCTGAGCAAGAGTGAGACCCCAACTCTACTAAAAATAGAAAAAATTAGCCGGATATGGTGGCATGCACCTGTAGTCCCAGCTATTCAGGACGCTGAGGCAGGAGGATCACTTGAGCCCAGGAGTTTGAGGTTGCAGTGAGCTAGGCTGACGCCACGGCACTCTAGCCCAGGTGACAGAGTGAGACTCTGTCTCCAAAAAAATAAATAAACCTTCTTAAATGACAAAGTCTATTAATAATATAAGAAAGGAAAAGTGTAGGATTGAATTGTCTGCCCTGTGCTAATGAGAAACCACCCAAAGACCCTGCCCAACTTAAGCCCTGTTTCTTATAATCCATAGACTACCTGAAACAAAAAAATGCAAGGATATTTTATAGCATATGATAAGAGTGAATCTCAATTTGTGTTATATAAAGTCCCATTCCAGTTCTCCCTCATTCCATGTACTTCGGACTGAAACTTGCTTTATAAATCTCTATTACTTTTCACCTTTGCCTTTAAGGTAAGCAGAAAGTCAGGAGAACCACTCAAAGGCACACCAGTTAGCTGAGGCCAGTCCAGAACTATACCTCAGGGTTCTTGCCCCCCTTTGCTAAAAATCCAAAAAGCTACAACATGTTTCAAAGGGTACAGTACCCGCTGACCCAATTTTATGAATAGTTCATTGTTAATTTGTTGTTATATTTATCTTGGCTTATATGATACCCTTTTAGTAATTTTGGAGTGATCTTAGCAAATGACCCTGTTCCTTCCATTCCTAGGTGTTAGGGTTAGTTGGAGGAAAGGGGTGGGAGAATATTTCCCTTAACTAGTGCAAAACATCTGGATTTCCAGATTATAGAGCTTTAGAAGAGCAATATGCTAGAAATGAGGTTGTAGTGCTGAAAATCTGGCAGAGTTCAAAAGCAATTCATTGTTATGGTTTTCTTGCAGAATAGTACACACCATTACACGAATTAGAAAATATGATCTGTAGATGAGAAGGTAAGTTGACATAACAGTGTTACTACCTTATTCTAATTCCCCTAAATGCTCATGATTTTTCAAGAGAACCTCAAAATTGAAAAAATAATTTAAAATCTGTTTCCCCATAGGTTTCTGTATCTGTCCTATCCAGGTCAATTTATGTCATCTCTGACAGTTATGAATAACTTCTACTTTTCCCACAGAGAAAAATACTAATACAAAACTTGAAAGTAAAATGGAAAAGCAAAATCCTACCCAAATTGTGGGCTGCTTAAACCAAGTCAGTTCACTCGAGAAATTCCCCACTGTCCATTACCCTAACCCACAATCTTGCTTTTAGAAAATACCTAGTTAACATCACCCAAAGACCCTAACTCTTGGACAACACCAGCCCAACACCCACCCTGGAAGTGGAATGACATGCTGTGCCTGTAGTTACATTTGGCCTTGGGCCAAAAAGCAGCTACCCCTGAAGCTGGTGAGACATTTTGTCTGGAAGAAATGCTCCAGGAGAAAGAAACAGAATGTGAGGTCAGAAAAACTCCATCTGAGACTGGCAAGATTATCTGGAATCAGCTGCCCTGGGGTGGTAAAATGGGATGATATTCCTCAACTCTCAGGGTAATCAGAAGAGCAAATGAGATAACAGCATGATAGCGTTTTGTAAAGTGTTAAGTACTTTATAAATGCAACAAAGAGCTGTTTTCCAACTTCACTGATCCTGTGTTGATTGAATGTCCTTCACTATGTAGAACAATTTCTTCCCTGGAGTTATTTGGGATGGACATCAGAAAGCCTCCTGGGCATTCCTCTAAGAGTCACTGCCTGCGGTGAGCGTCAGAGCTGACAGAAACCCATTCCAGCCTCTCCAGCTAGTGTCCTGAGGGAGGAGGGAGGGGGCTGACTTCCTCCTCTCAAGTTTTGCTAATTGCATCTTTTGAAGCCCACACTCAATTCTTCCGTTTTAAAAATGCATTATGCCTTTCCTCCCCAGCTATCTGAGACCCGACCACAGCAAATGCATACCAACCTTTCAAGTTAAAGACCTGTAACAAAGCTGGAGGGTTTAGGCCCGTTCACTCTTCCCCACTCCCTGTTTTCCACAGCAGTCCTTAACGAAAACAGAGCCTAAAATTTGAGAGAGAGAAAAGACTTTGTATCTACCCCTAGAGACAGCATTGGGCATTCACAATGACCTCACTGCTTCCTGGCTCAGCCTGACCTCACCGATGCACACCCCTAGGTCTTTGCTCCAGGGGGGCGCACTCAAATGCACAGGGACGCACACGCCGGTAAGCCGGTCAACCGCAGACAAATCTGACTCCTCGCCAACTTGTAGCCATGGATAGTTGCAAAGAGACTGAGGTCCTTCACTGTCTGCTCCAAAAAGACACTGCAACCTCCAGCGGCGCCGCAGTAACTGCCTTTGTGCTGCAGCCTCCGGCTGGAGTTTCAAGTCTAATTCCTTAAGGAGTATCGGTCCTCTCTGCCTTCCAGCCTATTCCCCTTGGCTTCGCCCACTTCGCCTCCGTCTACTCGGGGGCTGGGAGGAACCGGGTTACTTTGCCACTTCTGCAAAGTGGGAAGTAGCAGTGAAGGGGATCCCCTCCAAGTAGCCCGAAGCCCACTACTCTTTGCCCCACCTCTCGACTCTCCCGCCCGCGTAGGTGCCGGTGCTGCTGGCGAAGGTCCCAGTTCTCAAGGTGCCTGAGCTTAGAGGGGGCGTGGAGGGGCCAGGCGGGAGAGCAGCGGCGGGACGATGGCGAGGTAGGACCCGAGGTTGTTAGAGGACAGATGGGGCGGGACTGGGGAGAAGGGCGAAGGCGACGCACCCAGGCACTCTCCCGCCCCGTGCGCGCAGATAGTAACTCCGGAACGCGCAGTCCGGCCATTCCGGAAAGGCCTTTTTTCCCTATCCTGTCCCTTCTCTTCCCCGCTCCCCGCCTGGACACCTGGAGAAAAAGCAAGGTGCGGGGGTACCTGGAGCGAACACCATGATTTCCTGCAGCCGCTAGGCCCCTAGATTAAGAGAGAAAGACGGGCAGACGGAGGACGCGAGGACGGCCCGGACGTGTTGGGGTCCGGCGCGGGCGGGACGGTCAGCACCTCGGACAGCGCCCGCCGCGCGATCCCGGCCGCAGCTCCGGCCGCCGCGGCGCGCTCGGCCTCCACAATGCACCGCTGCGCCCGCGGCCACCGCGGCGGGAGGAGGAGACCGAGTCCCCGCTCAGTGCATCCCTCACTCCTGTGCCAGCTCGGCGCGCGCTGCTGCTCGGGGAGCCGAGCACTTCCACCGCTTTCACGGGAGGAAGGACGGAAGAGGAAGAAAGAGAAAGGTAATTGCCCGGCTTCCCCGCAGGGGGACAGCTAATTGCTTCTAATTACCTGCTGTCGCTCGCCCCCGTGGATATTGGACTGACATTTCAGATAGGTTTGTCTTTTTTTTTTTTTTTTAAGTTTAAAGCGCTTTACTCTCGAGGCCGACTCTGAGTTCTCCGAGTTGGGCTGGCTCTGAACAGAGGGGAGGGGCCACCAAGTTAATCCGTCCTTGGGGTCCGTGAGTCCTCTCTCGCGAGTCTCAGTCCTCTCCTAACGTCAGGAAGAGAGCAGGAGGGAAGGACAGAGTGACTTTGGGGCGCTTGAGGAGGGCGCCGCTCTCAGGCCCCGCTCCCAGGCTGCACATCTGGCCCTGAGCGTTCCTAAGCTTGAAGGTCTTCAAGGTCATCACTTTAGAAAAAGCAAGACCAGCCAGGGCAGAGGAAAGAGAGCTCAGGGCAGCAGGTCTCCTCCACGACCAAACTCACACACCCTCTACAAGAACGAGCCAATAGAGTCCCCTTCAAGTGTGAGAACAGCTCTGAGACCAAACAGGAAACATCAGTGCTTCCCCTGCCCTCACCCAACTGAAAACTGTGCCCCCACCCCGAAACCCACACACCTAGTTCTACCCTAATGGTACTGGGACCTGCCTCACACGCACTTCATGCTCCTAATCCGTTGCTCTTTTCAAAGTGTCTATTCCCCGGAGTAAAGCTTGTGCAGTGCGCACAGCCCACACTAGATGTCACTCAGCTTGAAACAGGCCCATATGGGTTACAAACCCAAAGCCACACAGGATCCTCCAGCCTCAAAGGAGATGTCAGTTGCTTTGGATTTTATCCCCTATTTTTGTAGCTGAATAGGGTTTTCCAAGAACAAAGGTGATTAGGGTCATCTCCAGTGTTATGGGGTTTCTTCGCTTGCACCTCTCCCTGGAAAACATAGCTATTCTGAAAATACAGTATTTCTTAATAATTTGGTTGGCAGCCATAAGTTAAACAGTCTTTTGGCAAATATAAAGCATTCAAATAGCCCTGTTGGCACTGGTTTTGTTCAAAGCCATCTGATAGATTGAAAATGCAAATAGTTTTACAGCTCTTGAACCACAGTTTGGATGGAGGCATATGGGCAGCCTCGACATAACACAGTCAGTGCTGGTCTCAGCACCTGGCTCAGCACAGGCCGGAACAGATGGCGCTGCCCCAGCAGCAAGATGCACGTCACCCGTGGGCAGGTTGAAGTGTGTGCATGACAAGAGGAGTCCTCTCACTTCCCCAAGTTACACTAAAAGCCTGGGACCAATGATGCTCACTCTGCCTTCTTTGTTCATCACTCAGAGAGGTGTGAAACACATTTGGAGTAATCTTTGAATGAAAGGCTTCTTTCTTTCAACACATTCAAAAGGGCTCTCTTTTACAGCCCTTATTTTTCAATGAGTTTTCTTCTCCTAAGGCATAAACAATTACCTAAACGTGACTAAGTTCAAGAAAAAGTAATATGGAATAGGAACAGGAAAAAAAAAAACTTGGAATCAGTCAGACTCAGACCCAGGTACTACATTACATCTTCATCATTTACTAGATGTGTGATCCTGCATAAATTATTTAATCTGTCCTGTCTCAGCTACAATGTAAGAATTAAGGTACCTTGAAAGTTTGTTGTGAGGATTAGCTGTGATATGGATTAATGGATTAATTAAGAGAGAGCACAGGCCCAGTTAAACTCATTCCAGGAAATCACTAACACCCTGGGAGCAGGTGACAACCTACAGCAGAAGTCCCCAACCTTTTTGGTACCAGGGACTGTTTTCATGGAAGACAATTTTTCCATGGACTGGGAGGAGAGTGATAGTTTTGGGATGATTCAAGTGCATTACATTTATTGTGCACTTTATTTCTATTATTATTACATTTTAATATACAATGAAATCATTATGCCCATGTCCTGTGGGAAAGCAAACAAAACATGTTGGATCAGTACTTCTCAAATATTAATGCGCATATGGATCCTCTGGGGATCTTGTTAAAATATGGATTATAATTCAGTAGATTAGGGTAGGTCCTGAGACACTGCATTTTTAACAAGCTTCTGGGTAATGTCCATGCTGCATGTGCTGTTTCTGTGGACTATACTTTGAATAGCAAAGTATTAGATATATCAGCATTTTAAAAAGAAAGAAATTGCTTATATCTCTCTCACCCTCAGAGTTTATCTTTTTAAGTATTAAACAAAGAAGGATCCCAGATGGATTCCCATAGACTGCCAAGCTAGACAGTGGCCAAGATGGTAGGAGAAAGAACAAATGCCTGAAAATGGTCCCAGAGCTCCTCAGGCTATTTGATTAGCTTCTTGTGGACATAGGGGTCATATGATCCAATAGAAACCAGCACAATAGGTCAAGGACAGAAGAAAAATCTCTCTACTCAGCCCCATCCTCAGCTATTTTCTACCTTTCTTCCTGCCATCATCTCTTCATTTTCTCTACCCAACACCACTAGCCAGGGGACAGTATATTCCCAATCCAGTTTGTGCATGTATGTATTTTAGTCAGAGCAACTCATTGTATTCCCAATAAACCCAAGGCACTTCAATAATTTTTTTTTCATTTTTCAGTTCATTTTAGCTATTTTACCAGTAAATTTTACTTTCAGCAATATTATCTTCAATTTTTATTATTACTGGAGTTATCATTCTGTTGGTTTTATTTAAATACTTTAATAATGCTACTAGTTTTTTTATATCTTTACATCTTAACATAAGTTATCAATTTAACAACAGAATTCCTGGTAGGAAAAATGAAAGTTTCCTTTCATTCTACCATGGTAAGAGCCAGATTGTTTTATAGACATTTATCCAGTCTTGCCCCACAGCTGAGGCTTAAGTTCTCAATAGTATGTCACCTCATCTCTATTTAAACACCTCCACGTAGTCACTTAGGGTGACTCACACTCTGCTGTCTACTCAATTGCTTTTAAAGACAGCCATCTCTCAGTGAGGCAGCCCCCCCCACCACCACCACCCCATTCTGACTTCTAGTGTGGTCATTTCCAGTCAGTGATAGGAACAGTGTTGGGAAGCAAGAGAGTAAACAAGTGGGATTAGATGCCCCAAATTTCTTGCTCTTGCACTGAGCCTACAAAGCTGGAGTGCTCTTACTCCTAGGGAAACTTGATAAGGTACTGGATGAACCAGAAGGCACAGGAAGAAAAGGTCACCTAATAGAACCTGTGATGTTACCTGGTGATTTGGGAGAATTTTTGTACAAAAGTGAACATGGCTACATTCTGAAGTAAAATGCGAAATTCACGTGACATATAAACGTTAATTGGAGACTGCAAAGAAATCACCATAGGCAGATTAGGGACATACTTCTCAGACTTTTCCAAATCTCCATCCATTCTCTCTAACACTCATTTGTTCTACTCTGTCTTTAGAGCTTTAAACAAATAAAAAATTTTGAAAACCCATCCTGAAACATTCCCACTGCCCCAATTATTTGCAGCACACCCTGGCTACAGCCATACCCTGATTCTTTCCACTCCATATTCATTTTAAATACATTATTTAATCAACCAATAATAATAAAAAATAAATTTTAGCATCTCTGGAGATAGTTGACATAGACTGAAAAGGGGCATTTTCTTTATGAAGCATTAAATCCTAACTGTTTCCAAATTATCTTGGCTTGTAGATCTCAAATAATTACAGGAATAAAATGCTGGAAAAGAACTATTTTACTCTCCTAAAAGCTGCTAGAATTTCTTGAATTAGACCTAAGGAAGGACAGAGAGGTGGAGTAAAGCAGAAATAAGAAAAGAAATGAGAGAATGTGGTACACAGGGATCTGGAAATAGAAAAACTGAATAAGGAGGAGGACAATGAAAAACTAATCTTTGTGCTGTCCAAACTATAAAAACTCAAAGAGAGTGAAGTAAAAATACATATATAGAGGGAAATGGCATAAATTGGAAATACAAATGAAGATAGAAGATGGAATAAAAGGGAAGGGGCCATGAAAATAATGATTATACTACATTAAAAAAAGAAGAAATATTAAAAATTTTTGGAGGCCTGAGGAGTATAAGACAATGTCTCTATAGGTTTATATTTTATGGAACTATGTGTAAGTCCTGCAGGATGCTTTAAAAGAAAATACAAAATAGTCATATCTTCTGAAAGTAAAACATTTGCAAAACTTTTTTATTGGAAAAAATACATTAGAACAGTTAAAATTTCACATTACACTTATACAAATGAATATTTTCTTGAAAAAAAAATATAACTTCATTTGGATACCTTGCTTTCCCACCAAAGAGTTATTTACTCATGTTCACTTTTGTGGAAAAGGTTCTCTCAAATCACCAAATGAAATTATTCTACTAGATGACAGGAGGTAGAAGATCAGTTGAGGACAACATTCAAATTAAAACCAACTTTGTTGGTTTTTAAGGACAAGCATAAAGCCTTCAACTCACTTAACATTCAACTCATCTTCAAAATTATGAATAGACATTATAAAACTTTATCCAATAAATTCTATATTTATAAATCTATCTCTTTATATACAGATGCTACATTAAGTCAAATTCAGAAGAGAATAATGAGGAAAAAATCAAAGAGAAAAAATGGAAAGAAAAGAGGTGAAGAGAGAAGTTAAATGATGGAAAAGGAATAAGGGAAGGAGAAAGAAAAGAGGCAAGAAGTAGAAAAAAAGAGAAAGAAGAGCATACATAAGGGAGAAATATAGAAAAGACAAAAAATGACATATAGAGATACTCAGAAAATGTTTTTTAAAAAAACAATAGGATACAGAGAAAAAAGTAAGAGGACAATTTTTTTTAAGTACAAAGAGGAGAGTCTAAATACAGTTCAAATTGAGAAACTGAATGGTCTTCTCATATCCTGCTCACTTGGGCTGTATGAGAATAAATTTAGTCAATACCTTTGGAAATACTTATTAATTTTTTAGATATTTTTCAAAGCTCTTCATCTCTACTTGAGGGCTCAGCTCAGAATTGGGAGAGTCACAGTAGACTACACAGGGATTTCAGTGTTGGAGAAGAATTGTTCTTTAGGCTATGGTAGCTAAGATCACAGAAATAATGATTCATTGGTTATTTTTTATCTCATTTAAAAAATCAACTGGTAACATAAGAGAAATCTGCTACCTTAGAGTAGGCAAAGGTTTCCTAGATAAGAAACAAAAAGCACAAGTCATAAAAGAAAATAATTGATAAATGAACTTTATCAAAATTTAAATATTTTGCTATCTGCAAAATGCTACTAAGAAAATGAAAAGCCAAGCTACATACTCAGATAAAATATTCACAATATGTATATCTGACAAGTATTTATAACTCTTGCTACTCAATAAGACAATAACTCTCATTAAAACTTGACAAACACACACTTCACAAGAGGAATATAATACAATGGCTTGTAAGCACATGAAGACTTCTCAACATCCTAAGTCATCACATAAATATAATTTAAAACCACAGTAAAGTACCAATTACATACCCAGTGGAATGGCAAAAATTAAAAATACTGACACTTTCAAGTGTTGATGAGATATGGAGCCACTAGACCTCTCATGCATTGCTGGTAGGAATGTAAAATGTTACAACCACTTTGGAAAACAGTTTGATAGTTTCTCATAACATTAATCATACACAAATTGTAAGACTCATCCATTCCACTACTAGGTGGTTACCCAAGAGAAATGAAAACCTGTGTCCACAAAAAGACTTACACATGAACTGTGACAGTAGCTTTATTTATCATGGGCAAAATGTGAAAACAACCTGGAAGCCCATCAATGTAGGTATGGCTACACACATGGTAGCATATACATGCAACAACCCAGATAAATACCAAAAGCATGCTGATCAAAAGCCGCCAGACACAATAGAGTACAGTACCTACTGTATGATTTAATTTATATGAAATTCTAGAAAAGGCTGAACTAAGCTATAGTTGACAGAAGGTAAATAAGTGGTTGCCTGGGGCCTGGAGACTTGAGGAGGTAGATTGGAATTGATTGAAAGGGGACACAAAGGAATACGTTGGGATAATGGAAATGTACTATATCTTGACTGTAGTAGTGGTTATATGGGTGTCATATGTATGTCAAAATTCATAGAACTATACATTTATAATGGATGCATTATACTTTATATAAGTTATATTGGTATACAGCTGATCTAAAAATCAGTTTTAACAATATATCTAATAAATAAAAATATCCTAAAATTGAATATTTTGAGAGCTAGGGTAAACTATAAATGTATGCTAACTCAATTTTCCCTAATTTTTTAAAATATTTTTAAATCTAAAGTAATTTTACATTTTCTCGTCAACATTTCTGACTTATTGTGGTTAGCCAATATGAATGAGTGAAGAATGAGTGAATAGAGACAATATGTTGTAATTTATTTTCAGAATAACCATTGCCTTTGTGAACAAAAATAAAATCCTAAGCCCCCAACTGACTGAACAGACCTCCTCTCTTGGCCAAGGGGACTCCAGAGAAACCCTAAAACTGAGTTCCTGGTCAGGATAGGAGGTCAGACATGCCTCCGATACCCCCTCCTTCAGTAACTGCCATGAGGCTTTCTTCCCTAAGGGTTAAACAGAACCAGCCTTTGGAAAAACTTGCCCCACAACTGATTTCAATCAACCACATAATGCTGCTCCTCCTTTTTTGTGGTTTCAGCACAACTGACCAGCATTCTTTCCTGATAAGGGGCCACAAACTATGGAGTGTTTCTAACCTGACTACAAAGTATGTGCAGCAAAGGTTTTCATGTCCTCTGCTTCACCTTTTGAGGTTAGACGGCCTCAGATCATGCTAATGCCACCATTTTTTGTACATGCAACCGAGGAAGGGGCATGAAGCTCAATTGCTCACATTTCACCTTTCATAAATATTCTTGACTCTTCCTATAGTTTGTTAAATATGTACATTTGGCCACCCCACTCAGCATAAATTCCTGTTTCCATGGTCCTTCCCTGGAAGCACGTGTTCCTGGCTTCTGCTGGGGGTTCCACTTTCCAGCCTACAGGAATGGCCACCCCCAGGCTGCAACCCTTTATGAGACATAAAGCTCTCCTTTCTAAACTATGAACCTCTTTATTTTCTTCAGTTGACACCTTTTCCTTCATTCATTCATTCATTCAAGGAGCATCTATGATCCCCTATCATGAACTAAGAACAGTATTAGATATTGAAGATTCAGAGGAATAAGACATAGGTATGCTCTCAAGTATCTCAGAATCCAGTGGCAAAAAGAGACAGGGAAAAAGGTGTGGGAGAGGAGCAGGGAGGGAAGAACACTGAGACCCCACTGAGGCCAGGAAATACTTACCTACAGAGGTGTCAGGTGGAATGGTCACATGAAATCAGGGTACAGATGAGAATGCCATTCACCCAATGGGATCTGAGCTGAGAAAGGAAGGAAATTAAACAAGGAGGAACGCTCTAAGAAAGGTGTAGAATAAGAGGTCATCCTGGACAAGAAGTTGTGAGGTCAAAAGTCTATCTAGTTTGATGAAAGCAAAGAAGTAGGAAAGCTAGCGGGACCAGAGGCAGGATTTCTGAGTTTAAAATATCAGATGTGTAGCCCTTCTGGATGACAACAAGGTCATGAGGGTGGCCTTGGAAGTAAAAGATCCATAAAAGAGGAGTGTTGGGCTGTTGAGCCCTCCTGGACGATGGTGGGCACGGAGGTGAAGAAGATGGTGAACCATGCCGCATCCTTCTCTGTGAATGTATTGCTGGTAAACGTAAGGAGAAAAAGAATTAAAAAGTTTCTGAATAAGCTAATAATACTTGAGTAGCAAGATAAATTAATGGTTTTTAGAGTAATTTCTTTTTATACCACTTTACATAATAGTAGACATATAGACATTTAGGCTGAATCTTACTGTTTTGGAAAGAGACTGAACTCAGTTCAGAAAACAATCAAATTCTTAGCTTTTGAATTTTAAAATAAGCACTTTAAATCCAGAGCAGAAACTAAAATCTTGAAAGCCAAGGCTTTTAATAATATGGGGGGGAGGGTGGTTGTTAAGTCCTATCCTCAAGGGCTCAAAAGCATAAAGTAAAGAGAAACAGAGTTGGGAGAACAAAAGCCACAGAAGCATTGCTAGTTTTTCTACCCTGAAGGAAATGTTTTGCAGTTGGTTTATTTTGTTTGAAAACTCATTTTGGGCTTGAGGACAAGACTTTTTTCGTTCTTTTTTTTTTTTTTTTTTTACTAAAACAGATCAGATATGAAACTATAGATTTAGCAGGGGGTATGGGCCTCCAAAAAAGAAGACTGCATCCTATGGCTGCATCTCAATTCTGGTCAGTCCAAGGAGAGGCAAGACCATGAGGGGGAAAGAACTGAAGGCCCAGATGAGTTTGGAGAAATGTCAGACTTTCATCTGATGTCCAAGGGTATATGCAGCTCACAAAGACCTCTAGCTTCTTGAAAAATTCCAGGCTGATGCTAGAGGGATAAAACATCAATAGTGTCCCCAGGGCCACATCAGAAGACAGAAGACAAGTGATTTGAGGAGAAGGAAAGAGGAGTTTGTTAGTTTTCCAGCAAAGGAGGAGGATGGAGAATCCTGTCTAAAATGCCATCACCCTAATCATAAGCAGAAATACAGAGCTTTTAAATTGAGAGTTTTCAATTCTACGCTATTATTGTTTAACTACAGTTGATGATTCTGATTGTCTCATTTCCCCACAAAACAATCCCATAACCTCTGCCCAGGACCTCCTGTTCAGCTGAGCCATCTTCTATAGCACAAAGAACAAAGGACACTGCCCTGCCCCTCCTGCTGGCCTGAGGCAGGGATGCAGGTCCTAGTTCTCCAAAAGGAGTGGGGGATGTTTTAAAGAGAGAGAAAACAGTTTTGCTGTTTTCTTCAGGCCATCCTCTCTGTTATAATAGCACAGTAAGGTGTCTAGGCAGATGAACTTGAGTACCACCTCCCATGTCCTTCTCAGCTCCAGAGCAGAACAAAAAGAGGATATTCATATACCTGGGAGGGAGACATGTAGATAGTAGAGGTCTTGAAATCAGAATAAGGAAGGAACCACAGACCACAGGGAGATGTGGTCATCTAAGATGATGGATCGCAGATGAAGTCCCACAAGCAAAGAAGAAACAAGTCACACCCCAGTAACTGCCAGAGGAGGACAGACAGTGTCTGCAAATTGGATACCCCATCCCTTCGAATTTAGACACTACCTCTGGGGAAAGGCACAAAGTGAAAATCCCATGTTAGCTATTTAAACTTCTGAATTTTATTCAGAGGTTTCTGAAATGACTAAGTCATCGACCATTTGACTGAATTTGCCTAGAAGTTACTAGATTAAGTTTTCTGCTATAAAACAAATTGATAACAAGATCAACATTATATTTAGTTTTGGAAAAATATAGAAAAATCTTTTATTCCTTCCATCTGAGCCTGTGACCTGTAAGAATCTACCAACCTCACTAACATTTTTGAGTGCTTGTTTAGTACATTAACATAGCAGTTCTAGCTGCCTGAAATGCTATTCCTTCCACCCCACACAGCTGTCTGCTTCTCCTCTACATCTAAGTGTAAATATTACTCCTCAGAGAGGTCTGTCTTTTCTCCCCTGCCTTAGTAGGTCCAACCCCTCCCCCACCTACCCACCAAATGCCCTGTCTCCCTCTTAGACACACACGGCCTTTATTCTTTATCACAGTCCTAGATTCATTTCCTTTATGTCACTTTCCTTAATTTTCTATTTTACAGTTATTTGTGTGACCACCTGTTTATTGCGTATCTTACAGAACAACTCTGTTATCTCCATAAGGATAGAAACCATGACTGTTTTATTATCGCAGTATTCAGTGCCTAGCACAGACTTAGCTATTTGTAGCAGCCTTTCAATAAACATATGTTGAATGACTATGCCAAGTTGTATGCTAAAGTCTTTGCCTGAATTTATCTTATTTAATCCTCACGATGATCTCAGTAGGTGCTGTTATTGTTCTAAAGGCAAGGAAATTGAGGCACAGAGAGATTAAGTAGCTTAGCAAAGATCACATAGCCAGTAAGTGGTAGGGCCAGAATTTAAAACCAAGAAGGAGAAGAGGGGAGGTGGACTAAGTAAGACTGAAGGCAGAGGGTGCTATCATTTTCTCCTTTAGAAACACGGAGGCAATGGCCTGGGCCTCGATCCCTGCATATGGTCCCAGGGGAACAATGATCAATGAATCTACCCTCAGGTGGGCACCAGGAAGTGGTTCCAAAAACAATTTCTACTGTGTTTCTGGAGAGTTAATGGATGGGGAAACTTACTGGTCCAAGGATGTAAAGAGTCTGCTCATGACAGGGTGGAGGGTCAGAGAGATTTCATGGCATGAGGATGAGATGGGGCTATATCTGATTTAAGAATATTTTGGCCAAGGCTAAAAAAACAAGCGATTGAATAATCATTTGTTTTTATCACCATATTGCAATAGCCACACTCGTCCTAATCCCTAAGCTGAGAACTTTCTGAACCTGAGCCTCAGGTATAAGGTGACAGGCGGGGTGAGGTTTGGAGATCATAGACTCATGTTATTTAAAACTGAATTTATCATCTTTCCTCCCATTTTTACATCCTCCCGTATTCTCGCTGTCTCTCAATTGGTGGCAGCATCTTTCACCTATGCTAGAAGTTGACAAGTGACCCTTAACTTTGCTGACTTTACTTTCTAAATATTTCTTAAATTTACTGTCTACTTTCCATTCCTACACTCCTGCCCTGGTCAAACCCTCTCTCTCTCTTACCTGGACTCTCTCAGTGACCTCGTAACTGGTCTCCTGGTCCCATGTTTTCATGTTCATCTGCGTTATGTTCATCTCTTTCACAGCTATTCGACTTTACCTTCCAATCTGCTCGACTCTGAATGCAAAAGCCGTCACAGACAGTGTGTACATGAATGGGTATGGCTGTGTTTCAATAAAACTTTCTTTACAAAAACAGGTGGTGGGCCAGATTAACCCCTGATTAACCACATAGTTACCAAAGTTATCTGTAGAGAATGCAATGCTAACCATGTAACTATGTCATTCCCCTCCAAAGAAAAATTAAACTTGATGATGCCACCTTGTCTGTAAAAGATCCGAACATCTAAACATATCCTACAGACTTGATCCAGCCCCTGCCTACTGTCTGACTTTATATCTCACCACATTGTATCTCTCCAGCACTGAACTGTTTCCACACAACCTAACGTTCCTAGTCTGCTATTTTTACCCACACTCTTCCTCCTGCCTGGAACGACCTGATCACGTTTCCTCTCCTCTCGACTAATTCCTACTTATTCTTCTAGACAAGACCCAGGCCTCCTTCTGGAAGTTTTTTGTGATTTAGGCAGGATTAGATGTCCCTCCCTTGTCTGGTAAGGATCCCAGCGCTTGTCTCTGTCATTGTCAGCACTGCACTGGGTTACAATTAACTTCTGTCTCCCTCATTGAACTGAGTTCATCAAGGGAAGGTTTCCTACGTCTTATTCACATTTTCAATCCAATACCCAGAACTTAGCACGTAGCAAAAAGTACAAATGGTTTCAAAATAAATGTTTACTGAATAAATGAATGCTTGAATGAGTTCACTGAAATGTGTGATTTTAAAAAGAGTATGTAAATGAAAAAGGCCTTGGTGAATATATAGCATTGTCTCTGCCACATACATCTTTTGTTTTATATCTATGTATGTATGTATATATGTGTGCATGCACATGTGCATATATACTGTTGGACATTAGACATATGTGTGTATATATATATAAAACAATTCTATTATGGAAATTTTCAAACATAGGCAAAAGTAAAAAGGATATTGTAATGAACTTTTTCCCTGTTTACCCCTCATCCAGTGTCAATATTTATTAATTTATGGCAAATCTTGTTTCACCCACACCTGCACTCATGCCGCAGTCCTCCCACTTGATATTTTGGAGCCCATCTCAGACATTGTATCATTGCACTTGAAAGTATTTCAGTTTGTATCTCTAAAAATTAAGGGTTTAAACATTTAAACATAATCACACCATTATCATGCCTTTACAAAATAATTCTTAACTATATCTAGAGGTAATCAAAATTAGTTCCTTTATTCTTCTCACCAACAGTAATATGTCTTTAAAATGCCTAACTCAGATCACACTTCTTTATATTATTAGTTTATAAATGTTTATTAGTATCTAATATTTTAATGAATGTTTATATTATTAGTGTCTAATATTTTAATTCTAGCTATTCTCCCCTAAAAGTAGGTGTTATTGTTTTATAGGATCAATATTTGCTTATCAACATATATAAAAATAACTAGCTCACTTTAGAAATCCCTCCAGTAAGATCATTTCATAATAAACTCTTAGATTGTGTTTATCTAAAAATGTCTTTATTACACCCTTGTTCTTGAAAAATAGTCTCATTGAATAGGTTTCTAGACTGATTTGCTATTTTTTTTTAGTACATCCATTACTTCTCTGTTTCTTAGTTTTGGACAGGGATGGATTATACTGGGAAAACGGCCCTGCCAATAATGTTGACAGAATGTGTTTTGCATCTGCACCACCTCTAGCAGCAGAGGTAGAATGGAGTCTGCTCTCCACTCAGAATGGGCTCAGGCTAAGCCCAAGGGTGCAGATAAAATCTTAAATCTCTCAACAATCACTAGACTCTCATTTCTTGCCTAATTTAGATAAAGCTGGTTAAATTAAGTACTCTGAGTACCCAGGCTTTTGAAACAGAAGTGTATGTCCAGGATACGGTGGTCAAAGATTATACATCCGCTTCCCTTCTCCCAGAGCTCTGGGTCCTAGGGAGAGAGTTTTCTCTCCAAATGAGCTCAAAGCCCTATCTGGGCCCTTGATGCAGGGAACAATGTGTATGGTGCAGACCAGTCATAGGATCCTGGCCCTTTGGAGACAAAGTCAAGTCACAGGAGCTGTCCTTGGGACTCTGGGGGAGCCAGCACATGCAATGCTCTAGTGCTTGTTTCTTTATCTCAGAAACAGCCGAAAATGTCAGCCTGGTCAGCTTCTCACACATGTAATGTACAGAGATAGGGGATGGCCCAAGATAGGTCAGTTCCCAAACCTTCTGACACTCTTACCTTTGGAATGTCTTTGTTCTTCAAATTTGTATACGATATCCTTCCTGTGCACATTTCCCTGACATAAGACATCTGGCAGCTTTGTTACGAATGTTCAACACAAAACCTTTTGATGCTTAATGCACTGCTCTGACATAGGACAAACTAAGACAGAATTGCACAAATAGATTAGAGTTTATGCTTAAAGCTACAACATTGTGTGGTTTCATCTGTAGCTTGCCTTTAACTTCAGAAGTTGTGCTGGCATAATCCACTACTGAGGACCAATCTTTTCTGTGAGCTGAGGAATCTCTTTCACACATGTGGGATTCAGAAGGGTGTGCAGAGTGGTTCTTTAATTCTGGTTCAAGTTGACGATTATTAACTATACAATGTCGACCTTGAATGGGGTGAGGCTTCTCCACGCCATCACCCTAGTAGCACCTGCTTTTGAAAGTCTTCATCCTCAACTATGGGATACTCCTCTCCTGGACATTAGCATCCTCTTCCTTCAAGTAGGACCTGCCACATATCCTCAGCCACACTTGGGTTATCTGTCCCTTCATTTCACCTACGTTTCCCCTACATGTTGCTGAAGGGACTTAGGTGCCCAGTGAGTGCAGAAGGGGGTAAAGGAAAGATGCTGTCATGCAGGAAGACCAAGCATCTTCACTGCTAGGGCTTTTTATACAATCAAGAGTCACTTCTTCTTAGCTTAAGGCCCATGTGCCAAAAGAGACTTTGTCTCTCCTTCTTCCTGGACTAAGGACCTCAGAGTAAACATATATAACATATATTATAAACATTTATATAAACACAGTAAAGGCTTAATAAAAGGAATTAGAATATTAGTCATGGTCACTAGTAGAATACAATCCTACCTGTTCTTCATATTCCCCTTGCAGACTCTCCAGACCACATTGCTCCCACCAACCAGGGACTAGGATGTAACTGCTCTGGGAACACAGGCTCACCGGGACCCTTAATCAAGTACTCCCCCGGTATTAGAGCTCTCCAGAGAAACAGAAGAATTAAGATATATAGATATAAAGAGATTTATTATGGGATTTGGCTCACATAATTATGGAGGTTAAGAAGTCCTATGATCAATGCCGTAAAAAGCATAGTTAAGTAAGTCTTAATGAGCAAGTTTAGGATAATTTCGTGTATGGATTAAATAAGAGATAATTTCTTTTATTCATTCATCCATTTACTTATTCTTTTGTCTGGCTTCTCCAGTAACATACAAGGTCCGTAAGGGTAATTTTCAAAGACCAGCTATTCAGACCAGATAGAAGAATATGATGAAGGCATTACAATGTAATTTATCAAGGTTGTTGGTGTAGTGTTTTCCAGGGTCTCCTTCCAAATCCATTCATTAAAAAAACATTTGTTCCTAAGGTCTTAGGTGTCCTGGGCTGGGGAAAACCAAGAATAGTAAATAAATGTTGAAAAAATATTTGAAAAATAAAAAAAGAAATCCTATGATTTGCTGTCTGTGAGCTAAAGGCCCAGGAGAGCTAGTGGTGTAATTCAGTCCAAGCCTGAGAACGTGAGAAGCAGGGAAGCCAGTGGTAAAGTCCTGGTTCAATTTCAAAGGCCTGAGAACCAGGAACACCAGTGTCCAAGAGCAGAAGAGGGATGTGCCAACTCAGATAGAGAGCACCAACTTTCCCTTCCTCTGCCTTCTTGCTCTATCGGGACCCGCCATGGATGGGATCGTGCCTGCCCACCTTGGTGAGGGCAAATCTTTACTCAGTCTACTGATTCAAATGCTAATCTCTTTCCAAAAACACCCGCCTGACACACCCAGAAATAATGTTTTACCAACCATCTGGGCATCCCTTAGCCCAGTCAAGTTGACACATAAAATTAACCATCACACACCTATTCTTTGTCGCACACTTGTTGGATCTGAACCCATCTCTATTGCAAGATTGTAAGTTCCTAGGATGTTTGATTGGCCTTCTTTCATGTATCTCAGAAGCTGTGGTTCCAAGACCATTCATTCTATGCATTGTGGAAATACTTGTTTACTTTTAGATTCATATGATTTGTTCCAAAGATCAGGTTTTAATCTGAGCATTCAAATGCCATGCATGCTACCTTCCTGAAATGCATACTACCTTCCTAAAACAGTTTTTCTAAACACATTTCTATTTTCATCTACTTTTCTTGTGATATTTTGTGCTTAAGAAAAGCAATATACATGGCCTGAACTTCATCCTGCCTTCAGTATAATATCCATATTTCCATTCTGGGTATTTGTTGATCATTCATCACATTGTAGGGATATGTATATTGAAAATACAGTGTGAGTTCATATGGCAAATTACAAACAAGCACAGAAGAACAGGAAGTGGGGAGTAAGACAGATCTGGTTTTAAATATACAGCTATGGGAATGCAGGCATATTCCTGAGCCTCCATTCTCCAAATGCTAAAATGGGGAAATTAACAGCCAACGCATCAAGTTTGGAAGAAGATTAAGGGATGTGATAAAGGACAAAATACAGTGTTTGTTTAGGGAATAGCAATTAAGGGGCAGCAAGACCAGGAACCATAACAGAGATAGTCATAGTTTTTGTAATTAAGTATCAAGTTTTATGATCAGGCTTAAGTCTAAAGCACTATATAATATTTTTCTCTGCACAAAGCTGCTTCTTACAGATTGAATTGAAAATAAATGAATGTGGAATCATTTTTAAATGGTATAGATAAATTATGTTTAAGATTTACTCACTAACTACTCATTTGACATATTTTTCCTGAGTACCTATTATATGAGAGGCAGTGGATTAATTGCTGTAGGAGATTTAAAAATAACACAGGATCCCTGCCTTCAAGAAGGCTACTGGAATCTAATAAAAGAGAGAGACATAATACAAATCACTGTGTTGCAAGGTAAAATAGAATTAAATGCCATACATCAGTGTAGAGAAAGACCATAGAATTCAAACAGTGGACAGATTACTTCCAACGTCACAGAAATGAGTTTTATGTAAGTTAAAATTAGAGAATCACAGGCAAAAAAAAAAGTGTAGAGGTTAACTTTAATAGACAAATATCCAAAGATATATGTGCCTCTGTCCTTGGAAAATCACTCATTTGACACTGGTCCTGAGATTTGAGATTTCAAATGAACAGCAGCCCAACACGGAGGAAAAGCTAAACACCACCAATACTTTCATGAATTTATATTTGGACAACATAATTTTATTGCTCACTGAATCTACATTGTAACCTGTATGTACACACACACTGACATGATATATGTCTTATACTGTCAAGACCACTCTGCAATGCCAGAGAACATCAACTGCTTGGCGTTCACATTATACCACCACAACCTGTGTCTTCAACAAGCCTTGGAAAGCATATTGTCCATCCCCATAAATCCTGCTCTGATGATACTGTGTCTGCTGTCAGAACCTCTGAATGTCCTCTGCCTCTCTGGATCCCTGGAGTTAGACAGTGTGTGTCATCGGTTCTTTCTTTTTCCCCGGAACTCCTGAGAAAACAAATTCCCATCACAGACCATGGCTTAGTATAGCTACCACATAGCTCGGCCCCCAGTCAAGGAGATTCTCTGTTTATACTACAGACTGGTCATCCCTAATCTGAAAGTCTGAAATCTGAAATGCTCCAAAATCTGAAACTTTTTAGCTGATATGATACCACAAGTAGAAATTTCCATACATAAGTACTTAACACAAACTTTGTTTCATACACAAAATTATTTTAAAATATTGCATAAAATTACCTTAAGGCTACATGTATAAGGAGTATAAGAAACATAAATGAATTTTGTGTTTAGACTTGGGTCTCAACCCCAAGATATCTCATTATGAATATGCAAATATTCCAAAATCTGAAAAAATCCAACATCCAAAGAACACTTCTGGTCCCTTCAGATAAGGGATACTCAGCCTGTATTGAGGCAAAATAACAAAGAATAGTATTAATAATAATAATTCTTTTCAAAGAGCAATGAGATGCTATCTTTGTCATAGGACTTCACTTCTTACCTCTTCTGCAGGCCCTCTGTCACCTAAGCAGTCCCATGCTACAATTCAACTGAGTCTTAACCCACAAGCTGTCACTGAAAGAAAAGGTCTACCGTGCTCTTGGGAATTTCCACGTAGAGGCATTGAGCTCAGGGTTGAGCTATTCCTGCCCTCTAACTTCCTTTCCTCCCTCCTGTATACAGTCTCCAAAATTCATTCATTTAAATTATGTCTTTTGAGTATCTCTGCACTAAGCCCTGGAAATACTAATATGAATAAGGCAGCCTCTGTACTCAAGAAAGTCACCTCGTGGTGGAGGGGAGCAACTTCAAAGAATTACGTCAGCATAACAAACACAATAAAGTGGTGCAATAATCTACTACAGCCAAAGGCAGAGATGTCACAGTGAGAAGGGTTACCTTGTTTGATTTGTAAATTTAGGTGAGGACCTGGGCTTGGGTAGCTCGCTCTTGCTCTCTTTTTGACTTCAAGTAGACAAGGAGGGGAATGGAAATCTCCCCTAAAAGTCTTAACTGGTGCTCTTTGAGCAAGATGTCCAGAGGGAAGTCTAAGTGCTTTGATGCAGTACCTGGATCCAGCTCCAGCAGAAGCCCCTTTGGGTTACCTGAGTTTCAACTTCAGTCTTCCCCTGGACACCTGATGCTCAGATATCCCCACCCCTGGGGCCAGTCTCTCCCCAGCCCAATGCCCAGTTCCAACTGGACCCCAGTCCTGCAGCCTAGACACCTACTGGTATGGTGTGGGGAGAACGAATGCTTCTTCCCCACCTTTGATGTTCCCTTCCCAGAAGGAGAAGCTCTGTAACATCCATTTACTAGTATATTCCACAAACCAGTATTTATTTATTTATTTATTTATGTATTTATTTTGAGACAGAGTCTCACTCTGTTGCCCGGGCTAGAGTGAGTGCCGTGGCATCAGCCTAGCTCACAGCAACCTCAAACTCCTGGGCTCTAGCCATCCTCCTGCCTCAGCCTCCCGAGTAGCTGGGACTACAGGCATGCACCACCATGCCCGGCTAATTTTTTTCTATATATTTTTAGTTGTCTAAATCATTTCTTTCTATTTTTAGTAGAGACGGGGTCTCGCTCTTGCTCAGGCTGGTCTCAAACTCCTGACCTCAAACAATCCACCCGCCTCGGCCTCCCAGAGTGCTAGGATTACAGGCGTGAGCCACCACACCTGGCAACAAACCAGTATTTATTGAGTGACTAGTGTATGCCGGGAACATGCTAGACTCTGCCCTCATGAAACTTGCATCATACAGACATTGCACATGGATGATAAACAGATAAAATAGTAAGCACATATTATAGCAGAGCATGATGAGTACCATGGAGGAAAATCAAGTAGAGGGACAGACAGTGCTGGGTAGAGGGTTCCAGGTATTTTTCATAAGATAGTCAGGGGAAGCTGCATTGAGAAAAGGACATCAGAGCAAAGACCTGAAAGAGGATGAAGTTTGAGTTCAAGGAAGCATTTCCGTCTGGACACGTACAGTTGGGCATCATCAGCGGGCAGGGCCCTGAGACTGGGGAAGAGCAAATGTGAAGGGAGTAAGATAGATGAGAGTTCCACGGACTGAACCCTGGAACATCCCAATGTTTGGAAATCAGGAGGTTGAGGAAGAGCCGGCAAAGGAGACCGGGAGGAAGCAGTGGTCAGTGAAGTGGCGGAACAGCCCTGGCCTCTCTCTCTACCCCTTCCTCGTTTCTGCCTTTTTGACTGGTAAGTTTGGATGACCTGACAGTGGATGGCTCCACTCCTGTGCCTGCCTCTAGGGAGCTGGCTGCTGCAGAAAGCCCGTCCTCGGTTCTGCCTCCCCACATGAACACGTCCCAGAGACAACCTGAGAAGTCCTGCAATTTTCTTTGCTGCCTGTGACTCTGGGGGGCAGCTCTGCCTCATTCTGGAATTCAGTGTTACAAAGCCCGTCTGTCTGCAGTTCTACGCCACACTCGCCTTTACCAGCAATAAGGACAGTATTTCAATCTACGTCTGCCCCACTCCTTTGCCTTATCTCCTAACTGGTTCAAACTCTGGGCAGCAAGAAGGAGCAAGGTCATCAGGCCCCCTGGAAGCCCCGGGTGTGAGAGCACGGATTCAGGCCGGAGGACCTGCAGGACACTTTCAGCTCCAGAAAGAAGCCCAGGGTTTACATCCCTGCCTGTCACCTGGGAGCCACAGTGGAAACTGAATGTCAGCGACTCAGAGATTTGAGAAGTGGAAGGAAAATAAGATTATCTGTTCACAGCTTTCTGATGAGAAAACTGAAACCCAGAGAGGGGAACCTAACGAGTGGCAGACGCAGAACTGTGACTCAGGCCTCCTGGGCCCCACGCAGCCCAGCCAGGACTTTATCTTATTCAGTCTCATTCGTTCTTGAAGGAGAATCAAAACGAAACATCACACAGTCTTCCAGAGTGTTTGTCTCCAAACTATCCCCACCACTTCCTCACATGCATATGTTGATCTGTTATAATATATAGCAAAGAGAGAAAAAAAGGACTGGGAATTTGGCCACCTAAGAATAATGCCACCCTTAAATGCTTTTCCCTCGGTAATTTTTACTCAGTTAAAGAAAGAGCCTATTATTTCCTGTAAATACCTAAGTAACTGAAGAAATGTCTTCAGATGATTCATGATGACCAAGCTCAAAAGAGCCCTTAATTGTTTCCTCAGTGACTTTCTCACTCCCCTGACTGCTCTGAGCCCACACACCTGCCTCGCCCCCACGTGGTCTCGCCTTCTTCTCAGGGAAACCGAAGACTTCAGACCGCAGTGCCCTTTCCCTCCACATCCAACCCTACAAACCGAGCGGAGATGCGCAGCCTCCCCTCATCCCTCCACGTATGGTGGAAGGGGTGACCCACACTCACCAGAGACCTGTCCTCCCACCTCCTCAGATAAAATGCCACCGTCAGTTATTTCTCCCCTTCCCCGTGCATTCAGCTGGCCTCTCTCATCCGCATCCTCTCCCTCGACATTTCAACAAGCTCAAATCTCTTCCAGACAAAAACAGAAAACAATCTTTCTCGGTGCCACCCCCACCCCATAACCGTGTTCAGGACCAGATTAGAGCCTTCAGAGAACCTAAGTACAAGATGTTCTTTCCCACATGTGATCCAAACACTAAAATAACTGACAAAAACTCTATAAAATGATGAGGTTTTTTATGATTCCTTTAGTTCCTTGTTTTCAAGGCTTTGCTAATGCCATAAGCACATACTCAGTCTGCTGCAGAATTTCCCTTTCTCTCTTGTATCCACAATTCTCCTATCTTCTCTCTATATTCACATGGATTTGCCACAACTTGCTGTCTTCATTTCCTCATTTCTCCTCCTATGATTTTATTGATCTGACTTCTGCCCTAATCATTCCACCGAAAGGGCTGTCATTGACTTCCAAGACATCTAACAGGTATTTCTCAGTCCTTGTCTTATTTGATCTCTCACAGACTTTGACTCTATTGACCATCCTCTTCCCTTTTTTTCCACAGGCACCTGTCCTGTGACCTCTTCCCTTTTTGAACCACTCTTTTCTCTTAGCTTTTGTGACATTTTTCTGGTTTTCCTCCTTTTCCTCTGGCCACTCCTTCTCAATCTCAGAACCTCAGATTTTCAGACTTCTCCTTCACGACATTTTAAAAGTTAGACTACCTTTGGGTTCTTCCTAGATCCTCTTCTGTTTTCACTCTATACCCTTAAGGCAATTCCATCCAGTCCTGTGGTTTCAATTACCATGTATTCTGAACATATTTTTCAAACCAGAAAGCATTTTTAAGGGTAAAGGAGGGTTACTGTTGGTAAGTACATCCAGACTGTTCAGGGACAACTTGGATATATGGTCACCCTATCTACATGCCAACAAGTTTCTAATTTATTTTCCCAGTGAAGATCTCTTCTCCAAGCTACAGACTTACAAATCTAATTGCCTATTTACTGTGCACCTGGATTCATTAATCCATTTATTTAACAAACATCAAGTATCGATGATAGGCCAAGCACTGCTCCAAGGGCCGATGATACAATGAACAAAACATATGAGCTTCTATCCTCATGGGGCTTACATTCTAGTTTGGGGGAGATCAATGAAAACACAAATACATAAAAACATATATTTTTCACCATTGATGAATGGTATGGAGAAAAACAAAGGGGAAGAAGGGAATGGAGAATATTGGAGGGAAGTCTGAAATTTTAAGTAGTGTGATCAGGTAAGATTTTGCCGAAAAGGTGACATATGAGAAAAGACCTGAAAGGGATGAGGAAGCAGTCAAAGTGGACACCTGAGCAGAAGGGACAGGGCAAAGTCTCTGAGTGGCAATGTGCACGGCATCTCCAAGGAGCAGCAATAAGGACACTGTCTGTGAGGCTGAGAGAGCCAGGGAGAGCACAGGGAGATAAAACCGGAGCATCAACAGGAGACCTACATCATGCAGGGCCTGCAAGGCACAAGTTGAGACTTTGGCTTTTACTCTGAATAAAACGGTAAGCCATTACAGGGTTTTGAGCAGAGGAATGACATGATCTGACTTACACTATGAGAGTCCACTCTGGGTGCAGGGTTGAGAGTAGACCAAGTATAAAGACTAAAGGTAGAAGCAGGCAGCCCAGCTAGAAGGCTACTGCAATAAATCAGATAGAAAAGTATGGTGGTTTCAACCACAGCATTAGCCATTAAAGTGGTGAAAAGTGGTCAGATTCTGTATACACTGTGAAGACAGGGTCGACAGACATGTCCTAAAATGAGTTTCCTCTCCTCATTTCTGAAGTCTTCTCCATTTCAGCAAATAGAAATTTTGTCTTTCTATTTGTCCTGGCCAAAAAACTTCCATATCCAATTCATCAGCAAATTCTGTCAACCCTGTCTCATGTATTCTAAGTCCTGTTTTACTCACTTCGGTAACAATTTATTTAGTATGTGACATGTGCCAGGCATAGGGAATTCAGAAATTAATAGGCATAATCTTCATCTTTAATTTGTATATAATCCAATATGACTACCAGATATGTACACAAAAAAACTACAATCAATTCATCCAATACTTTTAGATGTCTATTGAGTGTTTATTAAGCACCAAGATTTCTAGGCCTTGGAAATATAGCAGTGAACCATCCCTGTGGGAGTTTATAATCTGGTGAAAATGTGCTACACATTATTCTGGAGGCAGGAAGTGCCATAGAAAGAAGCAATTCATTCTTCTTCTAGGGAGTAGGGACAAGAAAGAATGACATCAGAGAAGCAACAAGCAGATGATCACCAGGCAGAATCCGGGACCAGAATTTGAAAGCCTTTGATACCTTACCACAGAGTTTTGATTTCATCCTGGGGCTACTGAAGCACGTTTAAGCACTGGAGTGACAGCACTAGTCAGGTATTGTGAAAGACAACGTCGCAACATGGGGATGGATTACAGTGATCACAATCAAGAGTGTCATTTTGAAAACTATTCCAAAGTCTGAGGAAGAAATGATCAAAGTCTAGAATAGGATAGCAGCCATAAGAATAGAAAGTAAAGAATAGATATGAGGGACAGAATTAACTTTTTAATTTGATGGCTAGAAAAGAAGAGAAACTCAAATATGAGAAGGATTTTAATTTGAAAGGGAAGATGAGTTATGGCAGATACGCTACATTCCCCAAAACCCATTCCCTCTTACTTCTGGGCACACAGCTGGATGACATACCCAGGAGCCCCTCGCTTGCAGTCAGGTGTGGCAAGTCACGGAATTATGATACAACGAATGAGAGTGGAATGATGAGCACCACTCCTCCATTCTCTTCCCCTGTCAACTGGGCACAGTGCACAGGGATATGAAAGAAGAGCTTCTGTCAGGCTGGGGCCCTGAAGGCTCAGCCCATACCTCTTCTTATTGGCTGGACTTTACATTAACAAAAAATAAACATCTGTTGTGTTAAGCCACTAAATTTTGGGGATTCACTCAGCAGCTAGGATTAATTTAACTAATAGAATGGTGATGCCATTAGCCAGGACAGAGATTCAGAGCAGACACTGATGCCAAGGTAGAAATAAAGAGTTCAATTTAGGCTATGTTTAGTTTGAGGTTTGTTTTTGACACATCCAAGCAATTAGAAATAGTAGTCCAGAGATCACTAGAGAGCTAGAAGCAGATTTGGAAGTTATTGGAAAATAAATGACTGAACCCTGTTCCTGATTGATACAACACATGGAGAGAGTATACAGGAAGAACACATAAGCTCTGGGTAGGGAATATCAACATTTAAAGGAAGACAGAAAAAAAAAGAGGGGTCAGAAGATAAAAGAACACTTTCTTGAAATTTTTCATCATTGGCATTTTATACAATAAACCACAGTAGTTGGTCTTAGAGTTATACCTTTCTAATGACCACTTACCTTTGTTAAACTGATGGTCACGTAAGTCATTTTACTGCCTCCCTCTGCTATTAAAATTTTGAATTCAATGAACTCATTAATGTTTTGCTTACCACATGGAAAGCTCTAAAATTCAATGAAACCATCCTTACCACCAAAAATCCCAAAATTTATCTAAATAGTATATGAAAGTTTGAAACCTACAAGTGACTCCTGATGAATTCTCTGACACTTCATGATCTCTTTGGTTAAGATGTTGTCTTACCTGTATCATCAACCTTCTACTTTATGATCCCTTCCAAAATGCTTTTCACACACATTATTCATTTGATGCCCCTAATAAATCCACAAGGTTGGGACTCCAGACACACTGACAAACTATCAAAAGGGGCCAATGCCTTAGTATGGGCCCACATCAAGACAAAACACATTGCATGAGATGGGAGAACTGTCTCCCAGGGATATCTGCAAGAAAAATATATTCATTTAAAAATGCTATTTCAATCCCAGAGGTTATCCATTCATCAGGTGCCTGTAGTTTGTAAGTCTCATAAGTCTTTTTAATGTGACATCAAGGGACATCTTGCTTCCTGACTCACAATGTGAATCACTGTAAATGAGCCCCCAAACAGCATGAGCGAGTGATAAAGGGTACATCCTGGACAACAAAAACAACCATTTATTTGACAGTTGTGCCATCCTTTGTCACAACTGCTTGTAGGAAGTTTCAAATATATTCTGAACAACTAACTCCTCACAGATAGGGGTATAATTATGAATTTACATGCCTAAAGAAAAGTAACTATTTTGAAATCTTCCTAATCTAAATTGTTTTCTAAAAGAATTGTGAGTCAAATAAAACCCAACATTCAGATGAGTTTTCATAAATCTTTTGTTTAAGCCATCTCTTTTTCCAGTATCTTCAAATTTTATTCATTTTATTTCTACACCGTTAATTTTATTTGTCAACATGGCAAGACTATTGTTTGCTCAAACACTGGTCCAACACTATTTTATGCATTGCTATAAAGGTATTTTTCAGATGTAGTTAACATTTAAAATCAGCTGACTTTAAGTAAAGCAGATTATCCTCCATAATGTGGGTGGGCCTCATCCAATCAGCTGAAGGCTTTAAGAGCAAAGGTTGAGGTTTCCCAAAGAAAGAATTCTGCTTCCACACTGCAACATAGAAATTCTGCCTAAGTTTTCAGCCTTTGAACTCAGGGTCTGCAACTTTAACTCTTACCCGAATCTCTAGCTTGCCACCTTGCCCTACAGATTTTGGACTTGCCAGTCCCCACGATGGCAAAAATATCCTGCCCTCACCCCTGCCCCTGTCCATCTTCTATTCATTTCTAAATTTTCTTCAGTCAAGGGTATATTTCATGGATATATTCCTACAGGAAATTATCTTTCAAGAATTTCTGACCAAAAAAATTATTTTAACTTACAAGAACTAGAATCATGATGTGTGTGTGTGATTCTACCAACTTCTCAAAATATTTTATTAATTTATTTTAGAGAGAGGGTCTCACTCTGTCACTCAGGCTGCAGGGCAGTGGCATGAAGACAGCTCACTGCAGCCTTGAACTCCTGGACTCAAGCAATCCTTCTGCTTCAGCCTCCTGAGTAGCTAGGACTACAAGTGTGTGCCACCACACTCAGCTAGATTTTTTTGTAGTGATGGTGTCTTGCCCAGGCTGGTTTGAACTCTCAGCCTTAAGTGACCCTCCTGCCTTGGCCTCCCAAAGTGCTGGGATTATAGGCATGAACCATTGTGCCCTGACTCAAGATGTTTTAAAAGGCTTAAGAGAAAATATATTGAATGATAGCCTTGGACAGGGACAAGATTGAATTAGAGTATGTTAAATTTATTAAAAGAGATGTATGCTATCAAAAACTATGGGACATACTGAAAGCAGTGCTCAGAGAGAAATTTATAGCAGTAAATGCCTACGTTACAAAGAACGGAAGATCTCAAATCAATAACCTAACTGTACACCTTGTATTCATATGCTAGGGCTAGCACAAAAAAATATCACAGACTGGGTGGCTTAAACAACAGAAATTTGTTTTCCCACAGTTCTGGAGGCCAGAAGTCCAAGATCAAAGTGCTAGAGTTAGTGTCTGGTGAGGTCTGTCTTCCTGGCTTGCAGACAATTGCCTTTTTGCTGTATTCTCACATGGCCTTTCCTCTGTGCATGCACGCACACAGAACAACAGAGCTCTCTGGTGTCTCTTTCTTTTCTTATAGGGACACCGATCCTATCATATTAACCCTACCCTTATGACCTCATTTAACCTTAATTACCTCCCTAATGAACTTATCTTTAAATACAGACACATTAGAGACTACAGCTCTTCAACATATGAATGGGGAAGGCACAATTCAGTCCATAATACACATTTAAAAATTAGAAAAAGAAGAGCAAATTAAACTCAAAGCTAGCAGAAGGAAGGAAATAATAAAGATTAAAGCAGACATAAATAGAGAATAGTAAAACAATGAAACAAATTGTCCTTATTAAAAAATCAACAAGATTGACAAGCTTTAGCTACACTGAGAATGAAATAGAGAAATGCAAATAACTAAATTCAGAAATGAAAATGTAGATATTACTATGACCTTACAGAAATAAAAAGGATTATAAAAGAATACTATGAATAATTGTACATCAACAAATTAGATAACCCAGATGAAATGAACAAATTTCTAGAAACACATAAGTTACCAAAACTGACTCAAGAAGAAATAAAAAATCTGAACACACCTATTGGTGATTTAAGAAACAAAACAAAGCAAAATAAAACCTCCCAACAAAGTAATGTCCAGGACCAGATGGCTGCACTGGTGAAATCTAGCCAATATTTAAAGAATTAATACCAATCCTTCTCAAATTCTTCCAAAAAACAGGAAGGAACATTTCCTAACTCATTCATGAGGCCAGTATTATCCTAATACCAAATCCAGACAAAGACACCACAAGGAAAATATATATCAATGTCCTTTATGAATACAGATATAAAAATCCTCAACAAATACTAACAAACTGAATCTAGCAGCACATTAAAAGTATTATACATCATAACCAAGTGGGATCAACCCACATGATCATCTCAGTTGATGCAGAAAAAGCATTTGACAAATCCACCACTTTCATGATTTAAAAAAGAAAAAAACACTCAATAAACTAGTAATAGAAAGAAATTTCCTCAAGCTGATAAAGGGCATATATGAAAAGCCCACAGCTATCATTATATTTAGTGGTGGAAAACTAATGTTTCCCCCTAAAGATCAGGAATAAGACAAGGATGCTGCTTTCACCACTTCTTTTCAACATTATACTAGAAGTTCTAGCCAAAGCAATTAGGAAAAAAAAATATGAGAATACAAACTGAAGAGAAAGAAGTAAAACTATCTGTATTTGCATGTTAAAAACCCAAAGAATCCACAAAAAAAGAAAAACCCACTACAGTTAATCAATTTAGCAAAATTGCAAGGTATAAACTCAACATGCAAAAATCAGTTGTATTCTATACACCAGCAATGAATAATCTGAAAAGGGAAATTAAGGGGAAAACATCTATTTATAATAGTATCCAAAACACTGAACAAAAACCCTAGAAATAAGTTTAATTAAGGCCATGGAATACTGGAAAACTATAAAATATTGCTGAAAGCAATTAAAGAAGACCTAAATAAATGGAAAGGCATCTTATGTTCTAGGTTTGAAGACTTAATATTGTTAAAATGACTACCTAAGCAAATGTACAGATTCAATCCAACCCCAATCAAAATTCCAATGGCCTTTTATGCAGAAATGGAAAAGCTGATCCTCAAATTCATGTGGAATTATAAGGGGCCCCAAATAGCCAAAACAATATTTAAAAAGAACAAAGTCAAGCCAGGTGCAGTGGCTCATACCTGTAGTCTCAGGTATTTGGTAGGCTGAGGTGAGAGGATTGCTTAAGGCTAGGAGTTAAAGGCCAGCTAGGATTGAGATAGTGAGGCCCTGTCTCTAAAAATAAATAAATAAATAAAAATCAAGAACACTTTTGGGCAGTTGTAGTGTTCAAGTGAAAAAGAGAAGGAAAAAAAAAGAACAAAGTCATAGGACTCACATTTCTGATTGAAAAAGTTACTACTAAGTTATAGTAATCAAAACAGTGTAATGCTGGCATACAAATAGATATATAAGTCAATGATTTATATTGAGAATCCAGAAATAAACTCATACATCTATCACCAGTTGGTTTTTGACAAGTGTGCCAAGAACATCGAGTGGCAAAAAAAAAAAAAAAAAAAAATAGCCCCTTCAAAAGATGCTGAAGCAACTGGATATCTACATGCAAAAGAATGAAGTTGGATCCCCTACCTCACACCACACACAAAAATTAACTCAAAATAGATTAACACCTAAGTACAAGGTAAAGTACCAGGCTAAAACCATACAATTTTAGGAGAAAACATAAGGGTAAATCTTCATGATGTTAAATTTGGCAATGAATTCCTAGATATGACATGAAAAGCATGAGCAAAAAAAGAAAAATATAGATAAACTTGTCTTTATCAAAATTAAAAACTTCTGTGCAAAGGACATTATCAAGAAATAGAAAAGACGACAACCTACAGAGCAGGACAATATATGTGCGAATCACATATCTGAAAGGGGTACAGTACCCAGAATATATAAAGAACTCTTACAACTCAATAACAAAAGACAAACAGCCCAATTTTAAAGATGGGCAAAGGATGTGAGTAGAATCTCTGCAAAGAAGATATATAAATTGTGAACAAGCACATACTTGAAAAGATGCTTAACATAATTAGCCATTAGGAAAATGCAAATCAAAACCACAGTGATGTACCTACCACTCAACACACACTCGGATGGCTAGAGGTGCTTGGTTTTTTTTTTAATGGAAAATAACAAGTGTTGGGGAGGATGTGGAGAAATTGAAACCCTTGTATATTGCTGGTGGAAATGCAAAATGGCTTACCCACTGTGGAAAACAATTTGGGTAGTTTTTCAAAAAATTAGAAATTTACAATTTACTCCTAGGTATACACCCAAAAGAAGTGAAAACAGGTACTCAAGCAAATATATGCATACATATGTTCATAGCAGCACTATACACAATAGCCAAAAGGTAGAAACAGCCCAAATGTCCACCAACAGAAGAATGGATAAACAAATTGACGTATAGACTTACAATGGAATATTATTCAGCCATATAAAGGAATGAAGTACTGATACATGATACAACATGTGAACCTTGAAAGCATTACGCTAAGCGAAGGAAGCCAGACACAAAACGTTACATGTTGTATGATTCCATTTATGGATAATATCCAGAATAGAAAAATCCATACAGAGAGAACACAGAGTGGTTACCAGGCACAAGAATGAGGTACAACTGCTTAATAGGTATGGGGTTTCCTTTTGGGGTGATGAAAATACACAACATTGTGAACATATTAAATGTCAGTGAACTGTTCACTTTAAAATGGTTGATCTTATTTTATGTGATTACCTCTATTTTTAAAAAGTATGCACAAAAGATAGATCATTAAAATAATGCCCCTTATGTAGATTATTGGCTTCTAAAAGATTATTCAAATGCTAAATTTCTAAAGTGTTAGAATTTCTTTTCTTCAGGAAGACTTTAAAATAAGGTAATAATGTAATTTAACATTTTTGAGCCCTTCCAATGTATCAGGCATTCTATTAAAAGTTTTACATACATTATTTCCTTAATAACATCCATCATTACCTCATTCAAAAAATGAGGTATAAAGAGGTTAAATTGCTCAAAGTCACACAGGCACACACACACAGCATTTAGCTACTAATTGTGCTTTAGTTTAATAACAGAATTAAAGAAACATTTATTCAAAAAGAGTTTATTAGAACCAGTTGTGGTGGCTCATGACTGTAATCCTAGCTACTTGGGAGGCTGAGGCAAGAGGATTGCATGAGGCCAGGAGTTTGAGACCAGCATTGGCAACATAGGGTGACTTCATCTCTAAAAAAGAAAAAAAAAGGGTTTATTAAGTTCTTATTAAATGTTATATTTATTAGTATGGTACCGTTAACACTGATGATACAAAAGATTTTTTGAAGCATATATGTATAAACATTTTTAATAGGTATGTGCCTTAAATTGTATTAAATATAAGTTAAACATCAAAACTATAATGTCACAGACAGTATTACTTACAATGAGGATAAAATATAGTAAATAAGTTTTTTTAAATGAAGTTTATTATTTAAAGAAAAATATTTAAAATAACAATAACTGCCATTTATTGGACATTTACTAATTGCTAGGCACTAAGAGCTTTAAATGTGTTAATATTTATACTCATTTATTTAATCAATATTACTCATTTAGCATATACTTATTTATTTAGTAAATTATTAAGGCAGTATTTGCATGTCAAAAATTAAGAAGGTGCTATTCATATGACTGAAGTATAAAAAATACTTATATAAATGAAAGGAAAAAAAGCTTTTAAAGTCAGACAGACCTGAATTTAATTCTGGGCTCTACCACTTAATAACTATGACATGGACCAGGAAACTAAGATGGCTGACTGTTATAACTGTGTATCCCATATTAGTAAAAGGCTTAGGCTAGAAAATTGTTCACATATCAACTCATGACACATATGAAGAAACATGCCATTATGAGAGCCATCAGAAATGTTGTAGAGGGGGAAAGGGCATGTCTCAAATCATGGTTGGGATATGGCAAAGTCATAACATGTAACCAAAATGTTTGTAACCCCATAATTTCCTGAAATAAAAAAGAAAAGAAACAACAAATAGATTCAGACTCCCAACAATTTAGAATTACCAGATGTAGAATACAAAATAACTATATGTGAAAAGTTTAACAAAATGGAAAAATGTAATAAAAATGAGCAAGAGACATAAGATTACCAAAATAGCTAGACTTACTTTAAAATAACTAAACTTATGAAAAATATAATTGTTGAAATTAAGAATTAAATGGATAGGTTAAATGGCAAATTTATAGCAATTGTAGAGAAAATAGGTGAAATGGAAGCTAATTCAGGGAATTTACCCAAAAGCAGCAGAGAAAGACAGGGATCTGGTAACTGTGAGAGGTTAAGAGAAAGAGAGGCTGTAATAAGGTCTAATTACTATTAATATGAGTTCCAGCAAGGGAAAATAGAAAAAATTTAGAGCGAAGCAACATTTGAATATATAACAGCTGGGAAAATTTTAGGAACCAAAGTCATAAACCCACAGATACATAAAGCACAAATGTATTAAACAAGTGGAACACTTTGTAGTGAACCATTAGCTCCAAAGTCAAAGAGAATATCTTAAAAGAAGCCAGAGGGGTAAAACAATTAGACTCTTAGTTCAACAAGCTGATTCTAAAATGTATATAGAAGAACAAAGACCTAAGAATAGACAAGACACTCCTGAAGGAGATAAATAAGATAGCAGAGGATCTGTTCTGCCTAACTTATTTCAAAGCTCTATAAATTAAGACAGCTTGGTACTTGTCGAAATAAAGGCAAACAGATAAATAGAACGGGCTCAAAAGCCCAGAATCATACATACATAGAAACCCAACATATGAGAAAGTTGGCATAACAAATCAGTAATGAAAGAAGAGACTATTTAATAAATATTGTTGTAACAAAGAATCAGTCATAAAGAAAAAAATAATTGGACCTGTATCTGACAAAACTTAATTCCAAGACTTAAAATAAAAAAGGCAAAACTTTAGACTTAAAAAAGTGTAGGAAAATATTTTTCTGACTTTGGGGTTAGGAGAATTTTTTTTAGGGAATTTTTGAAATTTTCAACACAAGGGAAGAAGGATAAATGCAACTAAATAAAAAAAATAACTTCTCATCAAAAGACACAAGAAGAAATTAAGAAGGAAAACCACAACCTTGGAGAACATTTATTCAGTTCACATAACCAATAAAAGTTTCATGTCCAGGGTATATAAAGAAATCTTGCAAATTAATAAGTAAAAACAGCCCACCTCCCTGAAACAGATAAAATGCATGAATGAGCATGACACAGAAAAAGAAACATATGAAAAGATGCTCGACCACACTAATCAAGAAAATGCAAAGTAAAACAACCAATTAGACATAATTTTATTCCCACTAGATTGGCAAATTTGAGTTCTGAAAATACCAAGTGTTAGTAAAACTATAAACTCACACAGGCATTTTAGAAAATAATGTAGTATTACCTTGTAAAGTTTAATTTCCAAATGCCCTCTAATCCACCAATTCCACTTCTAAATAAATGCCCTAGAGAAATTCTTAACATGTGCACCAGAAGTCATATACAATAATCATATCATTGTTTGTAACAGCAAAAAGCTGGAAACAATCCAAACAGCAGGAAAATGGGCACATAAATTATGGTATATTCACAATGGTATATTACATATCAATGAAAAAAATGAACTAATACCATATGACACAACTTGGAGGAATCTTAGAAACAAACTTGAATTAGTGAAGCAAGTTGCAGAAATCTGAAATAGTCTTGCACTCTTTATAAAGCTCAGAAATAAGCAACATTAAGCATATAAATACTATACTCATATACAAACTATGCTTTTTAAAGTATATAGATATATAGATATAAAACTATATTTTTTAAAGGCCAAGAATGATAATGATTAACACAAATCTCAGGTTAATAATCAACTCTGGGAAGATAGGATAGGGGAATAACGCATAGGAAATTCAACAATCTAGGTCTCAATATGGGTCATAGATTCAGGAGTGTTTGCAGTATGTAAAAAATATACATTACATATCTACTGAGCATCTATCGCATGTCTGGCAATGTGGTTTTCTTTAAAATTTTATTTTGTAATATATACACGCAAAAGAATATATGTGGCTATTATAGTTAATGGCAGGCACATCCTGAATGTTTTGAGCACACTGCCCAGTCATGTATTTGGGCTCATAAATTTTGTATTTCATCTTGAGGTCAAAGTAAGAGTTCATTCTAGCTTTGAAATTTTAAGTGACATTTTGATACTATCTGTAGCTCCAGATAAATTTCATAAATCACGCAGACTCAGTAAATAGCTTTCCTTTTTCTTTTAAAGAAGAGTTTAATATGATCACATATTTCTTTTTGCTCAGCAAAAAAAATAATTTCTAGCTATAAAGGAACAGATAAACCCTACATGTTCTTTGAATTAAGCCTAGGATCTGAAATGCAGTCTTAGTTAAGCTCTGCATGCATCCTTTCTTCCCTTTAGGCATCTGTTAAAAATTGAAAGCATTTCTTTTATATTTTCTTAAGTTCTTCTTTTACTTCATAAACCTTGTTTTTCTTAATTATAAAATTAATGCAGTCGCCTCAAAAACTTAGAAATGTATAAAGCAAAAAGTTTCCACAATCCACCATCCAAAGATACCTACTTTTTTATGACTTTTTTCTTTCTCAAAGTACACATATTTTAACTAATTGATACCAAAGTGCACCTAGTTTGTTTTGCTTTTGAAACAGTTTTAACACAATTTGTAACCTGCAGTTTCATTTGGAAGTACATTATTTTACTGATACAAAGTGATCTCTATAGTAAAATACCAAATAAATCCATTAAAAGCCGGAATCAAAACCTACCATATCCAAGGAAATGACAAATGAAAATTTCTGGCAGAAAGTATTAACTCCCATCTCTAAAAAGCAAAAAAAATAAAAAAAATTGTTCTTTAAAGTAAATGTTTGAATTTAGAAATATTATTTGAGTTTCTTAGTCCCTGAATTACACATCAATACCCCCTCCCAAAATTTCCTACCCACAGCTCCACCTTGGGTATTTCACACATATAATGGTCCATGTGGTCAACCACTGAATGTCACTTATATATAGGGGGACAAAGACCTGGAATCCCAGAAGCCTGAGTGTGGTTACTTGGTAGACTTTGTCTACTTAGTACAGCAACACATAGCTGATCATCACTTAAATTGCTCGTTTCTCTCTCTCTCACACACACACATACACAGCTGAAAACTTGTTTACCTAGCATATCACTGATGGAAAAAATCCAAGATTAGATGCATGGGAAAGAGGTCAGACCAGAGTCTTACATTACAGGAGAGCAGTGCTCACAGCCGACACCTTTAAGGGTGGCTGAATTGGACCGAATGGTATACGTTCCTTTCATTAATGTAAACATGGACTGCATCCACCCCTAGACATGGTCCTTTCCCGCCTACCCAGCCTGTCCACCACCGGGAGTTTAAGTTCGTCTTTAAAGACCGGGAACTCGGGAAGCAGTCTCCCATTGTTCCACCGGCTCTGTGGCCTGAGTAAGTTTGTGTAAGCTCTAAGCTGTTGATTTGTCTTCAGATAAAAAACCCAGCATCTACTTCACAGACTTGGTAGACTAATAACAAGATGCTGTAAGGCGCTTAGCACGTAAGAGGCACTCAGTAAACGACAGCTGCTCCTTGCGCTTCCGTCCAAGCATTCGGGCGGCATTCTGGAGGCACGGAGGGCTTCATTAGAATTGCCGCCTGCTAACTGCAAGGCCTTGGGCAAAACAGCTGGAGAACCAGTGCTATGGAACACACTCCACAAACGTGACACTACAAGACATCTTGCGGAAGAGCGGCGGAAACCGACGGCTCGCACGGCCGCGCCGGGACGCTTTCCCTTTAAGCAGCCGCGGGCCCGCCCCGCGGAGGGAGCCCCCGGAAGTGGGCGCACGCTGCCACGAACTCAGATCGCTCCGCCCAGCGCGGCCCTGGCTTCCCTGGCTCCGTCCCCCGCTTCCCAGGTTTGCTGCTCACTCCCGCTAGTCGGCTTCAGCCCCCTCCGTCCCCGCCGCCCGGCCACTAGTCCCGGCGACCCTGCCCGCTGGAGCCTCGGGTCTAGGCCTGGCCTCGTCCGCGGAGCCCAGCCCGCGCCGCCGCCGGGACCGCCCCCGAGCCCGAGCCGATACGCACTTCCGGCGACGAGGCGCGGGGACAGGGCTCGGCGGGGAGGCAGGCAGCTGTGCGGTGCGGGCGTGGACGCGCTGGCGGTCTTGGTGCAGGCCCTCCTCACCCAGAACCATGCCCAGCACAGGGAAAACAACGAGCTCATGGACCGGGTGCGGCGGCTGCTGTGCGAGAAAGCCAACCTGCTGGCCCAGGTGCGTCCGCCGGCCTGCCCGGTGGCTTTTCCCGAAACATTTAACGGTGACTCTGCCCGGCTTCCCGACTTTTTGATCCAAGTGGCCTCTTCAAGACCAGATTCTCGAACGACACTCTAAAGGTGGCTTTTTTAATCAGCCGCTTCACTGGGGCAGCAGAGCAGTGGGTTGTCCCCTACATCCAGAGGGAAAGCCCCATCCTGGGCCAGTTCGAGGGTTTCATGGACGCGCTGAAGGCGGCCTTTGGCAGGAATGGATAGAAAACAACGGGGCCAAGACCCCCGTGTCTGGGAAACAGCTGTGCCCACTCTCCAC
>CM052443.1:42503966-42607713 GCA_028533085.1 Varecia variegata
GTATTGGCTCCTGGAACACCCTGGGGATACAAAATCCACATATGCTCAGGTCCCTGATACAAAATGGCATAGTATTTGCATATAACCTATGCACATCCTCCTGTATACTTTAAATCATTTCTAGATTGCTTATAGTACCTAATCCGATGTAAATGCTAGGAAAATGGTTGTTATACGGCATGTTGTGTGTGTGTGTGTGTGTGTGTGTAATTTTTTATTGTATTGTTTGGAGGGCTGACTCTATTCTCTTTTCTGCCTTAGTAATAGAACTCCTGTGGAGCTGGGCTTGGTGGTTCACACCTGTAATCCTAGCACTCTGGGAGGCCGAGGTGGGAGGATCACTTGAGCTCAGGAGTTTGAGACCACCCTGAGCAAGAGTGAGACTCTGTCTCTACTAAAAATAGAAAAATCAGTTGGATGTTGTGTGAAGTGAGCTATGATAATGCCACTGCACTCTACCCACGGCAACAGAGAGACTGTCTCAAAAAAAAAAAAAAAAAGAACTGGTTTTTAGCTGGACACGTGACTACCCTCAATAAAAATTAAACTTCCCAACCCTCCTTGCAACTAAGTGTGGCCATATGACTAAATCCTAGACAATGAGATATAAGCAGATGTCCTCTGTGGCAATGTTAGGAAGCCATTCTATTAAAGATAGTAGGACCATTGCCCTTTGCCTCCTTTTCTCCTCTTCCTCCATCCTACTGCCCGGAATGCAGATAGGATGGCTAACATCCTAGCAGCCATTTTGGATTATGAGAATGGGAACTGCTCCTAAAGATGACCTGAAAGCTGGATTCTAAGGATGTGGAACCACCATACCAGGCCTGGACTACCTACTTCTAGGCTGTGTGTGTGTGTGTTTGTTTGTTGAGAGAAAGAGAGAGAACTCAACAGAGAGACTGGGACTGGGAAGCTAAGAATTAAAAAACCTTAAAATGTGGCATTGGCTTCCTAGAGACAGTCAAGCAGTAGGTGGCACAGGCTTTGTAATTAGAGGCTAGAAATTAGAGGCTGGTGGTCTTTATTAGGTAGTGGCAAAACGATGGATCACATTTTCATGTGTTATGTCTTGGAAAGCAAATGATGAGAAAGTACGCTTGGGGAAAATGGTAAGGAAAATCCAAAATGTTCATTTTTTCTGGCCCCTTCTTGCCAATCTTAAAAGAAAGAATCAAACTGAGGCTAGAGTGAGCAAGTCCACAGGTAGCGCTTCACAGAAGCACATTTGTGCTAAAGAAGTGCTCTCTGTGGCCTGCAGTATAATTTGACTAAAGGTCCTATATTTAAGCTTTGAAAGAGTAAAGAATACAAGCGCTGCTATATCCCAAACTGAAGTAGTTGTCAGCAGTGACTGCAAGGAGGTAATGGTACGAGATGAAACTATAGCCCTGTATTAATGTATGTGAGTGTGTGTGTGTGTGTGTCTGTGTGTAACACAGAGAGAGAGAGATCGAGTGGTTTAAAACAATAAGCATTTATTTAGCTCATGAATCTGTGGGTCGGGTGAGTGTTTCTATTGGTCTTGGCCAGGCTCGCTTATATCCAGTCAGCGGCAGGGTCTAGCTCCCTTGAGCTTGGCTGGGCTCTCTCCCATGTCTAGGGTCAGCTGCTCTGCTAGTCTAGGATGACCTTGGCCAAGACCCATGGACTACTCAATTCTCCACTGCCTCATCCATCAGCAGGCTAGCCCAGAAGTGTTCCTGTGTTTAGGGCAGAGGAACAAAAGGCAAGAATAATATGCAACCACTTTTCCAAGCCTCTGTGTCATGCCCCATTGGCCAAAGCAAGTTGTATGGCCAAGCCTAAGGTCAAGGCACAGGGCAGAACCAGTAGTGTACAGGAGGCAGCTTCTACCAGCCCACGTGAGCGTATTGTTAAATTTTCAGGAATTTGGCAAGCTGATTGTTAAACACAGCCATTGTTTAAAATTAAATTATACACTCATAAATAAATTATAACAAAAGTAATAAATACTGAAAACTCATGACTTGCTAGTTATTTTACTACATTATACTATTGTCTATCTTCTTAAGGCTATTTGTATCTAGTGTATCTGGTGGAAACACTACATCATGTTTCAGTTGTGTCATACTAGTAGTTTGAAATCAGCCATTCTAGGAGTATTTGTATTAATACTGCAGAAATTGACAAAAGCTATAAATCAGCTTGTTTTGTTGATTTATTGTTTTGTTGATTGCCTAGTTTAAGAAAGTAGTAGAGAAAATATTAAGCAGATTAAACTTCAAAGTGTGCTGTGTCTGTGGCATCGTAAATACATTATCTTACATTATATTACATCATAAATACAAAAAAATTGAGGAAATGTTCTTTTAATATCTGAATACTGTTATCCAATTCAGCAAGGATGTCACCTCATTGACAAACACCTGAAGTTTCAACTTACCTCTTCATTGTTTCATTTTCTTCTTACCAACAATGAAGATATCAACCAATATTCTTGTCAGAACTACACTTGTTTATGAACTACAACCAGAGGTTGGCTATGGATAAGAGAATTTAGCAAAAGTCAAAGAAAGAATTCTCTAAGGATCAATTGGCTATATGAAATTTACAATAAAGAGTATTGTATATATATTTGTTATTTTTCAATTGTGTGCTACACATCCTTTCAGTAATATTTATAACATGAGTATTTTTTGAGAAACATTTACCAGTATGCCACTTGGCAGAACACTCTCCCCAGAGTGGGAGGAAACTGCAATATTCCAGGACAGAGTGTGGATAGAGAAAAGAGCAAAATTGGGGTCATTAATCCAATTAAAGTACCTTAAGCCCCAAGTCTTTCTCGAGTACTTTCCATTAAGCAATTGCTTAATGGTTCTAGTCTGCTGGCAAAGACCAGATTGTGGTTTTGCCTGTTGTTTCAAAATATCTCAAGATAGCCAACTATTTTTGGAGGGATAGGGTGTTTGGGGAAGGGGAAGGAGGGAATAGGCAGAGCCTAGATGCCAGTACATCAAACTCCAAAGTCCTCAGGCTTAAAAATTGTTGAGACATGAACTCTGGCTACTAATATACTTAGAAATCACTGAAGGCAAATAGACCAGAAGATTACTAAATTTTAAGGTAACTATTTTGCAAAAGAAATTTTAACCCTGACCTGTGACTATCAAACTCCTAAAACAATCCCTGGGTCCCCAAACGCACCCTGCAGGAAGACGGCTTCTGCAACTCTAAACACCACAAAGGGGCCCCTGCCCGTAGCCACTTCAGATGCAGTGTGGAGGGTAATGCACATCCTAGAAAGCAGAGATAAGGTCCACAAAAGACCCTGGACAGCAGAGCTTAACCAGGGACTACCATGCGAGCTAAGCAGAGAGTTCACTCCTTTGCTAGGAGGGGGAGTTTGTACTTTCTGCTCATAGGTATTTGGTAATTGATATGGACCCCAAATCACTACCAACTTGGACTTCTTACGGTGGGGTCCTATTTCCATATCCACGTACATCTTTTAATTTACACATAACCTCAAGGAGGTCCTGGACATGGAGCAAGAACTCCGGAAGATGTTGAAGTTGTCTCCCTTTGGGAAGAAGCAAACGTGTTCTCTGTATGTGTGTTCTTGGTCTCTCTTGGCTCCTTAACTCTGAGGGAAGCCACCTGCCATGTAGTGAGAACACAGCAGCAGCCTATGCAGGAAAAGAGATGCAGCCACAGGGACACGCATGGCCATGGCCAATATTTCTCTCTCCTTCTTCCTTAGCAAGAAAACCCCTGATTTTTAGCTGGGCATATCACCTTCTTGTATTAGTCAGGGTTTTCTAGAAAAACAGAAGCAATAGACTATGTAGATAGGTAGATGAGAGGGATTTAATAGGGGAATTGTGTCACATAAGTATGGAGGCTGAGAAATTCAATGATAGGCTGTCTGTAAGCCGGAGACCCAGGGATGCAGGCAGTGTGGCTCAGTACAAGCCCCAAAGCCTCAGAACCAGGGAAGCTGACGGTGTCAATCTCAATCTGAGGCCAAAGGCCCGAGAACCTGGGGGTGGGAGGCTGCTGCTGCTGCTGCTGCTGCAAGTCCCAGACTCCAAAGGCCTGATGACCTAAAATTCTCATGTGCCATGGCAGGAGAAGAAGGGTGTCTCAGCTCCAGGAAAGAGACAGTGAATTCGCCTTTCCTCTGCCTTTTTGTTTTATCTGGGCCCCCAGCCAACCGATGGTGCCAGCCCACCCTGAGGGCAAATCTGCCCCACTCCGTCCACCCACTCACATTGCAATCTCCTCTGGAAACGCCCTCAGAGACACTCAGAAATGATGCTTTACCAGTTCTCTAGGCATCCCTTAATGGAGTCAAGTTCACACCTACAATTAACCATCACACACCTGCAAAGAAAGCCTACATTCACCAGATTAGCTTCTAAGTCTTATGCTTCCATGTTTTATGTTATATGTCATATGTTTCATGTAACTAAGTGCTGGCCACTGAAAGGTAAGCAGAGTGTTATATGATAGTTTCCAGGAATCCTTAAGCAACTGCCGGCACACACTTTTTTCCTTTTTTCTTTCCTCTACCCTGCTGCCTGGGTTTCAGCTGTGACAATTGGAACCCTGGCAGGTATCTTGGACCATGAGGATGGAAGTCATAAAGTGTAACAGCACCACCAGACCAGCCTTGGCCCGCCCACCTCCAGACGTCTTTAATGCAGGATAGAAATAAACCTCTACTGTGATTTAAGCTACCACAATTTTTTGGTTTCCTGTGACTATAGCCAAAACAAATCCTGATACCAGGAAAAGATCAGTAAATCTTTTAGATAAACTTAGTATGTGTTTGTGTGTGTTTAGGGAAGGGGAAAGGAGGAGATTTGGAATTGGCAAGAGAGTTGAATTGGGGAGGAGAGGCCAGAATTCACAAGGAGAAGACACATGGTGGAGATGTTCGCTCTCTTCACAGCATGAAGTCCAGTTCCCCTCCCTTGTGTCTGGGCCAGACTTACTCACCTCTCACGAATAGAATGTGTCTGGAGCGATGGTGTGTGTGTTCTAAGACTAGCTTATAAAAGATATTGTGGCTCTCACTTTGCTCTGTCTTGAATTACTAGCTCTAAGCACAGTTAGGTGTCGTATAGAGAAGACACTCAAGTATCCTTAAGAAGAGGTCCGTGTGATGTGGAACGGAGGCCACAGCCAGCATACACGTGCCGTCTCAGAGTGCACCGTCATCTCAAGCCCCACTCAAGCCCTCAGATGACAGCAGCCCCAAGCCAATATCCTGACTGAAGCCTCGTAAAAGACCCTAAGCCTGGAGAGGCTCACTATGCTGCTCTTGAATTCCTGACCCACAGAAACTGAAATCATGGATGCTTATTTTTGTCTTAAACCACATAGCTTTGGGACAATTTGTTATGCAGAAGTAGACAACTACACATACATCATTGAGTTGATATATTACGGATGAGGGGAAAATGATGATGATGGAATAAGATGAAAAGGTGCTTGTTGCAGGACATGGCATCTGGGCTCTGACTTAATGTTAAGTTACTACATGTGACAAGAGAAGGAGCACTTTTCAGAGTCACACACTATGAGCAAATTCAATCATCTGCTGGATTGGGGTTCAAGGTGTGACTCAACCCTCTTCCTTCCAGGGTTCTGACTGTTGGGGTACATGCAAAAGGACAGATTGCCAAATGAAAATAAGGAAGAATTATTTATTAATTCCTGGCAAACACCTAAAATGCAGGGCTTCTTTTTTTTTTATTTCAGAATATTATGGGGGGCACAAATGTTTTGGCTACATAAATTGCAGGGCTTCTAATCAACTTGGAAACTAAAGGGGCCTTTATACATCCTCTCCTCTGAATTTTAGGCAGCTGAGGCCTGAATTATTAATCCAATAATTCCAATGAAAAAGGAAAGGGTTTTGGCCAAAGGTGGGGGTGGAGATGGGGGATAGATGTGAGGTGCATTTTAGAGATAGAAATGAGAGGCCATGCAGATAAATGGGGTGGGGAAGCATTTCTTCCTCTCTCCCCAGTTGGGAATACTGGAGGTTACATTTCCATTTTCTACATCCCCTTTCTTTTCCTTTCCAGGGAGAGGAGGCCAGGTGATGGGCCAGGGCTCAATCGTCTTGGGACACTCTTTTCCTTGTGGGTGGGGTTGAGGGACATACTTCCTGGGCTCAGGCACAGCTGGCCTCTGGTGTTGCTGTCACCCTGCAGTGTGGCACTCTGCCTGTGTTCCCCTAACCACATCCAGTCGTGCTCCCTTCTTGTCCATTGTTCACACTGGTCATGGTTCTTTTTTTTTTTTTTTAATTTTCCCAAATAGTTCATTTGATTTACCCAAAGAAACTTGGAAGTCTAATTTGGCCTACAATAATGGGGATATTAGTAAGAAGCATTTCCAGTCAAATTCATCCTTCACTTTGATGTATAAATGGCGTCGTCATTTTTATGATACCGTGTTGTGTATGTCTCACATTTCTCTCACTGGACTTTGTTGTTCCAAGCCACGCCCTTGTCACGCAACCATAAATATCTGCATCAAAAATAAAGCCACACAGAATCTCCAGTTGTTTTAAACTTGAGAAAAGAATAGGTTGATAGAGATATTATTCATCGTTGAAAGGCTTATTAAAAATGAAACCAAAAAAAATTCATTAAAAGTTATGAAAAATGCATTGAATGACCTTTGAAGTTCAAGCAAGTCCAAAAATGCAAGATAATTAAAGAAGACAAGAAAAAAGCCCAAGAAAATATATGAAGCTTGACTAACGAGCATGTTTAAAATAAATAATGTATCTTCATGAGTTATTGATGACCTTATAATTCATGAGTGCTGAGAAAAACATAACAAGGAATGATTTGTAAAAGGTCACCAATAGCAAGTAAGAATACAACCAGCTCATTGTCTATCTCATAACTGATTAAAGTTCTAAGAGGAAAGGAAATAGGCAGAAAAAAACGATAGGATAATAGAAAAAGTTCTATACTCAGTTGAATAATGTGCCCTCAAAATTCATGTCCACTCAGAATCTCAGAATGTGACTGTCTTCATCCATTTTGGGCTGCTATAAAATACCTGAGACTACATAATTTATAATGAACAAATCCATTGGCTCACAGTTCTGGAGGCTGGGAAGTCTGAGGTCAGGGGCCTGACATCTCGCTGGGGCCTTCTTGCTGGGTCATCCCATGGCAGAAGGGCAAAAAGAGGTGAGAGAGAGGGAGAGAGTGAACTTGCAGCCTCAAACCCTTTTCTAATCAGCATTAATCCATTCATGAAGGCAGATCCCTCATGGTCTAATCACCCCTTAAAGGTCCCACCTCTTAATACTGTTAAATGGCAATTAAATTTTAACATAAATTTTGGAGGGGACATTCAAACTATAGCAGTTACCTTATATGGAAGTACGATCTTTGCATATGTAGTTAGTTAAGGTGAAGAGTGAGGTGAGTCCTAAATCTAATATGACTGGTGTCCTTATAAGAAGAGGAGACAGAGGACACGGAGAGACACAGAGACAAGCAGGGAGAAAGCTGTGTAACAACAGAGGCAGGGATTGAGTGATGTAGCCGCAAACCAAGGGGGCCCACTATTGCCAGCAGCCACCAGCAGCCAGGAGAAAGGTATGGAACAGATTCTGCCCTGGAACCTCAGGGGGAGCCTGGCCCTAGGGACACCTTGATTCAGTGTCTGGTAAGGGCTCACTTTCTGGTTCATAGACGGTGCCTTCATTCTGTGTCCTCACATGGTAGAAAGGGTGAGGTATCTCTCCAGGGTCTCTTTTAAAAGGGCACTAATTTCATTCACCAGGGCTCTGCCATCATGACCCAATCGCCTCCCAAAGTCCCCACCTCCTAATACCATCAACTTAGCAATTAGGATTTCAACATCTGAATTTTGAGGGGACATAAACACTAAGTCTATTGCAATATTCAATCTGACACACATAATTTAGAAGATATGAGAAAAAGAGTTAAAGCCACCCAACTTTATATGTTAGAGTTAGATAAATATGATAACAGAATAGTACACAAATAATACAAGAAAATAAGATTAGTAACCAATCTCACTGGAAACAAATGCAAAAATCATAAGTAAAATAGTAGCAAATAAAATTGAACAATATACTAAAAAATTAAAATACCACTTCAGGACCTAGTTAAATTTATTCCAAGAATGAAAAGACAGTTCAAAATTAGAAAAATCTACTGATGTAATTTACCACATCAAAAAATTAGAAGAGGAAAACATTATATAAGCCTCTTAGTATTTATAGAAAAACATTCAGTAACATTCTATTCTCAAAGGGTAGGGGGAGCCCTGCTCTAAGATCAGCAGAAAAGGCCTATTAAAATTAACATATTATGAGTAGTTAAAAAAGATAGCAAAAATGTTACATTGATGTTGATTAGCTGGCAACAAATTAGCAGATCAGCAAAATGTGAAAATTTGGGACAATGGGAGAAAGTAGGATGACAGATTGTCTCTGAAGAAAAAAGATTCCAAATCGTCTATTTGAAACTGAGTTTAACAAAGATGTGGTAGTAACTGCTACTACTTGGGAAATGATTAAGATCAAGTGTCTGATTCCAGTCAGAAACAGGTGTGTATATTCTGTTGCTGTCAATTGCTTCCTTAGAATCCTTCACTGGGTGTCCATGGCCGTTAGCTGATGGCCTTCAAGGAAAGGGTAGCTTGGAATGGGGGAGGGAGGAGTGCTGAGAATGGAGGAGCTTCTCCCCTAAGCACATGCCACATGGGAGCCTCTTCAACATTTTCTTAGGTAATATGTTGACATTATGCCTGTTAAAACTGATAAAGAGATGAAGATAAGCCTTAGGTGATACCACTTTTGTGCTCACTTCCCTTCCAACTAATGGCTAAGGCAAGTCCCAGACCTGGCTGCACCCCAAACTGACTCTCCAAGTTTGGATCCTGGCAGTGCTTCTGCCTTACAAGGCCGGCATCTTCTGGCCACCAAGACGTTTACTTCTATGGCATCAGAAATTATTTTATAAATCAGTAGTTTAACAACTGAAGTGTGTAAAATAATACTTTGTATTTGCTAAAAATAGAGTCCTGGACTCCACCCCAGACCATCGGAATGAAAATCTCTGACTATGGGCTCCAGAAATCAGCTAGATGGTGACACAGGTTGTGTAAAGTGGGCACCATGAGATACAGGCAGGGAGAAATTGACAGTGTGTGAGGAAGAGCAGGGTGTCATCAGACTTATGTCTTAGGAAGATCATCTTATTAAACATTTTTTACAAAGATTAATTTGGAAACAGTCTAAAGAAAGAATTTTATAGTCTAGAGGAAGACTAAAGACAGGAGGGTCAATTAAAAAGAAAAACTTTCAGCAGTCCAAAGGAAAGAAGGTGAAAGACTGAGTCAGGGCAAAGAAATGTGTGACAAGTTTGAGAGGACATTTTGGAATGAAAATACTGTGCTTTAGCAAAAATAAATGTGATACATTGTGAATGATAATTACTTTTTTTAAAATCAAAACTACTTCTGAATGCCAAACCATAAAAGGTATTTTAGTTCCAAATAATAATAACACTTCCAAAATCATTTTGCATATAACTTAATTTTGAGCATCTCCTTCATGGTTTTGATCCCCATGTGAACTTGAACATTCAATCTAAAAATTGTCCTGCAGTCAAAAGGATTTTTAAGAACCAAGGCAAGTGCTAAAATCTATTTCTATTATTCAGCAATCAAAGGATTTTGTTGGCTGATACTTTGTCTTCAATTTTCAAAGTGACAAAAATTAAACAAATTTATTTTATTTTTGTCATTTCTCTCCAAAATATGTAGGACTGTAGCAGTAAAAGACTCTCTTTTAAGGCTGGGCGCAGTGGCTCACACCTGTAATCCTAGCACTATGGGAGGCCGAGGCGGGTGGATCACTCAAGGTCAGGAGTTTGAGGCCAGCCTGAGCAAGAGCGAGACCCCGTCTCTACTAAAAATAGAAAGAAATGATTTGGACAGCTAAAAAAATATATATACATATATAAATTAGCCGGGCATGGTGGCACATGCCTGTAGTCCCAGCTACTTGGGAGGCTGAGACAGAAGGATTGCTTGAGCCCAGGAGTTTGAGGTTGCTGTGAACTAGGCTGACACCACGGCACTCTAGCCAGGGCAACAGAGCGAGACTCTGTCTCAAATAAAAAAAAAAAAAGACGCTCTTTTAATATTGTAAATTACTGTCTTATTCTCTTTCAGAGATACTTATTCATTTAGATTTTGCAGGAATTTATTTTAGGAGTAATTGGTATTAGATTAGTTTTGAATATAATTTAATGAATCCCAGTGGAGTTATGTATGTAAAATTCTATCTCAGAGAAACACAATTTTGGCAATATGTGGGAAAGTTCACTAGAATAAGAGAGAAAGACTTGGTTCTAGGCCTGTCAGTGATTACATGAGGAATATGAATACTCTAGGTTTGGGCTTTCCCCTTTATTGAACAAGATTTTGGACTGGCTTATTTCTAAAGTTCTTTCCAAAAATAAGTAACATTATTTAGCTATGATGTTTGAATATAGTACACAATACTTTGCTTACTTTGTATTTGGGTTTAATTTTAATGTACAACACTGGAATATTTCACATGGAACTATTAACTTTTTGTTATAAAATGATAATATATGCTTACGATGTACATTTTATAAAATATAGGAAAGTGAGGAGAAGAAAAATAATCACTCCTCTCTGTCTCTTAGGTGGTGAGGAATTTCCCAGTATGATTAAAGTTGTGGCTCTCTCACCTTTCCCAGAAAATTCAATAAACTAATCTGATCATCCTTAAGGACTCATTATCAAATTCTGATATATTTTCTACTTCCATTTGACAAAGATTCTTTGCTCTACCAACTTCAGTCATGCTCCTGAAGCTTCCCCAGGCCCATCTGTGTAATTTATTGTAAAACCCAGTTTTAGCAAGAACCCTGTTCAGTCAGCTTAGCAAGAACTCCTGACACTTGGTATTTGATTAGCTTCAATATCAGATCGGGTTTCTCATTCTCTTAGTTGTTTAGTGCTGCTATAACAGAATACCACAGACTGGGTAATTTTATTTTTATTTATTTATTTATTTAGAGACCTGGTCTCGCTCTGTCACCCAGGCTGGTGTGCAGTAATGTTGAACTCCTGAGCTTGAGGGATCCTCCCTTAGCCTCATGAGTAGCTGGGAGATTACAGGCACACGCCACCATGTTCGGCTAATTTTTTTGTTTTTCATAGAGACAGGGTCTCACTGTGTTGCCCAGGCTGGTCTCAAACTCTTGGCCTCAAGCATCCCTCCCAAAGCACTGGGATTACAGGTGTGAGTCACTGCACCTGGCCTAATTTTGAAAGAACAGAGATTTATTTCTTACAGTTCTGGAGGCTGGGAAATCCAAGATCAAGGAACATCTGGTGAGGGCCTTCTTGCTGTGTCATCCCATAGCCAAAGGTAAAGGGGCAAGAGAGCACAAGAGAGCAAGTGGGGGTCAAATTCACTTTTATAACAACCTCACTCAGTTATAACTATAACTAACCCACTCCCACAGTAACGACATTATTCCATTCGTGAGGGCAGAACCCTCATGGTCTGATCACCTCTTAAAGGTCCCACCTCTCAATACTGTTGCACTGGGGACTAAGTTTCCAACACATGAACTTTGGGGGACACATGTAAACCACAGCATTCATCCTTTACGTGTCCAGCTCTGGTTTTTCTTTGGCACATTAAGGCTTTATCAGACAGAACTGTCCAACTTCTAGCTCCGCAAACACCTAAAACTGAATACCCTGAAGGGCTCGGCCTAGTCACCTGGTCCACCTGGCTCCAACCCACACGTGACCAGAGGAGATCTTGCAGCAAGACCCCTTAACAGCCCACTGCCAAGTGCCTGATTCCTTCTCTCTCTCAGTTAGTCTTTAAGGCCAGATGTATTGTTTAGTTTCTCTGATTGCCTTGCCTGGCTCCCAAGTCAACCTCTCAGACTAGGTCCCGTTCCAGTTCTGAAACCTTCTAGTTGCGGTTAGGTACAGGGATAATTGCCAGATTCCTTCCTGATGACAGTGAGGAGGGGTTAGGGTTGTTGACTTTTGTCAGAATTACATTTAGGTGCATTATTTCCTTGAATAGAAAAAAATATATGGTACTCTAGGAAAATCTGCTACATGAACATCTAGAAATGTACAAACCTAAATTTGAAAATCATGTTTTTCATTATTAGTGAATTAACTATCAATTTTGTTTTCAAATTATGATTTAATCTCAGTCCCTCAGGAGATACATAGTTTTTATAAAGGGACCACACACACACACACACACACACACACATACACACGCTTCCTTTTAACAGATTTTCATGGACCTAGAAGAGATATAATTGCAAACAATCTGGTATGATAAAAGCAAGTATTAATAGTGATAGCAACTGAGAATGGAACAATTTGTCACTGGGAAACCAAAATATGTCACCCCAAAATATGCTTCTTTGGTGTATTTTGAGATGGCTATTCAGAAGGGCTGCAGATACAGGAATAGCCCTGAAAATCTGTCATTTTGCGGGGGAGATTTGCATTTGTAGAGGAAATATACATTAGTCAAGCAAACAGTAGATGCAAACAGCTTTCATGGAGTCTCCCTTATCTGCCTTATCCGAATCTAGGAAAGATCAACTCACAGGAAAGGAAAACTAAAGGTCTGAAACTGTTACCACAGCTACCATCTATTCTTTCTGAGGGCTGCTGCCGCGACTCTGCACCTGCACAAGACAGCCTCTCTCGCCTGCCTTTCCTCCCCTCTCACCCCCACTCCCCCAGGAGTTCCGAGCCTCTATCCTTTTCTGCGTGGTATAAAAACTTCAGTCACCTGGCCTTCCCTGAGCCTCACGTTTTATGTGGCTCCTATCCTCATGAGCACATTAATTAATGTATATGTCTCTTCTCCTGTTAATCTATTGCCAATTTATTTCAGCAAACTTAAAGACTCAAACTTTCAGAGGGAAAGGAAGAAATTCCCTTTGCCCTTACATCATCATTATAATGGTTTTAGTTTGTAGAGAGGCAAGTTTAGAACAAAGTATTCTCAAGGCTACAAATCATAGATTTTAGTGCTGAAACTCATTGTGCAAAAACTGAGTAGCAGCAGGATCAGAGCACGTTCTGGATGTTCAAAGTAGTCACCAGTACCTCTTTCATGGCAGTTAGCTCCTTACCTTATTGAACAGTAACTTTTGGCTGAATGAGTAGTTACATTATATATTTTTTCTCCCCTTCTAGACTTATTTCTTGAGAGCAGGGAACAAGTGTAATTCAACTTTGTATGCACTTCCCTCCTACCCACCCCCGCCCCAAGTACTTACAGCTTTAGAGCCCTGCTTGTTTGTGTAATGGCCAGTGTTCATCTGAGCAAGGGAGGAGGAGGAGAGGATACCAGTGGAACAGTAAATGTAAATGTATGTGATTTAGGGATGGGTACATGTTATTTTTATCTTGGTTCTTACCAGTTCCTTCCTAGTTCACATGACGTTGTTTTATTCAAGTATTCAAGCACTATGCAATGATTTACAGACTCCTTTTTAAAATTAAAAAAAAAAAATTAAGTCTCACCTATCCCTGATGGTGATTTCAATTCTTTCCATTAGAATGCTACTTAAACATGTTCAAATTAAACCATAAATCCTTATGCTTATTACTCTTACACAACTATTTAAATTGCAATTTAAATACAAACCAAATTTCAAAATCAACAATTCAATCAATTTCAAATGAACAGCATGAGTTACAACTGAATTATCATGTGTTTTGCTGGAAATAAATTACTTCTTCACAACATGATGATAAATGACACTCTCTATTCCCTGACCAATGCCTATGACCTACTACAGGCATGTGGTTAATGGGCTACCTTCCAGAACATTCACATATTTCTGCCTCTATGAATTGGCTTGTATGTCTGCCAAGAGTTTGTTATGTTCCTCCATCCCCACCTCAGACATGTTATGCCAGTTGTACTTGTTAATTTAAATAGAAATTTAATTAAATATTTCACAACCTGATAAATAATTGTGAGAAAAACGAGAAAGGTTGCTCCTATCTAAAAGTTTGTTGTATGCCTTGAAAAACTTGAATGACTAAATTGTCATATTAGGTATAAGTAAGACATATATAAAATATTGGCCAAAAAATTCCAAAAATCTGAGAAGTGATCATTGTTTCACAATGGTTTTAAGTTTTCTCTCCATTGTAAAGAAACAGTAGTATTATGAGTATGAATTATTTAAGAAATAGATTATGGAAACTAGTCATTGAACCCATAGAAAAGTCTTTATCCTGTATAAAAACCTGGGTAAATAAATGTACATTTAAATATCTAAGATACATGCTACTACATCAACATTTTTGATTAAAATGACCAAACTTTGATTTGTTCAATGCCATTTGCAAGAATTCAACTCTACATATGAAATCTACCTCATCCTTTTCTTATTGTTCTATGACAATACAAATAATGCAATTCTTTGGTGCCTTTGTACTATGGTTTGAATCTTTTTGTCCCCTCCAGAATTTGTGTTACAACTTAATCTCCTCTAAAATTCAGATGTTGCCAATGTGATGGTATTAAGAGGTAGGGACTTTAAGAGGTAATTAGGCTATGAGGGCCCCTTTCTCATTAATGAGATGAGGCCCTTAGAAAAGAGGCTTTACACAGCATTTAGCCCACTTGCCCTTCTGCCATGTGAGGATGCAGCAAGAAGGCCCTCACCAGGCCAAACATCTGCAACTTGATCTTGGGCTTCCTAGCCTCCAGAACTGTGAGAAATAAATGTCTTTTCTTTATAAATTACCCAGACTATGATGTGCTGTTATAGCAGCACAAACAGAGCAAGATACTCTGCAGTCCTAAACACAAAAAATGTGGGATCTGCAAGTGATTGGCAGTAATCTCTTATTTATAAGAGATAAATATATTCAATATATTCCAAAATATATTGAATATTGGATATATTATTCAATATACTATTATTATAAAAATAAAAACAAAATTTAAAATTTCTTGTAGAAAACATGTAGACCCCAATGAATGTAACAGTATGAGAAAGTATTTTAGAAGATAACACTGATCTCCAGAAAACCACTAAAAAAGTTATTTCTTCATGTTTAAGTGATTTTCACAAAAGTTTTCAAGTAATCAGGGACAGATAAAGCAATAGACTGTGAAGGGAAGATTTTTATCTTTAAAGAAATAGATTAAATTCTTTCTAGTCTCTTTAGTTATCTTTAAAAACTGATGTTTTTGTATCTCCTATAATGTAAAATGTTGAAAGAATTACATTTTTTTGTAGATGTACTACAGGGGAAGAATCATTTTTCTTCAGTCCCCATAGTTTTTTAGTTGGAATAGACCCCTGTACCAAAAGACAGATTAACAAGGGAAAAACAAACAGAAGTTTATTAACAAGTGTATTTCACATATATGTGGGAGACACCCAGAAAATGAGTAGTTCTCAAAGAGGTGGCTTTGAATTCCAACTTCTATAGCATCTTCAACAAAGAACTGTAAATTTTTAGAGAAGTGACAAGGCAAACGAAAAGAACTTTGTGTCTCTAGAGGCAGATACTTGGGAGAAGTGCAAATAACTGGCAGATAAAGGCTCATTAGTCAAGCTTGTTAATGCAGATTCCTCTGGTACCATATCCAGGCCAATAAGGGTCCAAAGTTGTCTTCAGTGGTTAACCTGGTAGAAGGAGGGCTGGGGAAGATCCCTTTTGTCTTTGTAAATCTATGTCTTGCTGCAGGCCAATGGAGGGCAGAGAGCTTTCGTATCTGCTTCTTCTTAATTGTTTTCAGCTCAACAAACCTTCCCATTTTTGTAAGGCATACTCTGGTTTCCCATAGTATTCACATATGTTAATGTGAATACACATTCATATAAATGTTTTAAAAAATTGTACGACACAACTGGAAGAAGTATAAATGAAATCACCTTCCTGAAAGGCAATTTGGCAGTTGGTAACAAAGCCTTATAATTTTCCATATATTTTGACCCAATAAGTCTACTTAAGATCTGTCCCAAGGATATATATTATGCACAGAGATGTGCCCAAAGATTTAGTCATAATAGTGTGCTTTATACACACAAAAAATTAAGCATACAAAAAGAGTTAAAATAAAGGCTTAAATAAATTATGGTTAAGTTCCAAACAATAGAATAATATGTAGAAATAAAAATCATACTTTGCAAGAATATTGTTATTAAAAAATTTCTGTTATATGCCATTTAATGAATGAAGCATGATTTAAAAAACAGGATGTATAACATGATCCCATGTCTATTCAAGTAGATATATACACATAGAAAAAAGTCTGAAAAGCATACACAAAAATGTTAAGAGAAATTTCCACAGTTCTAGGACTATCTGAGGAATATTGCAATGGACAGAAATAAACTGAATTCCTATTATCATGGAGTTTATGTTCCAGTGGAGAAAGACAGAAAATAAACAAAATAATGCATTTACAAAAGTAAAATATAGCACGTCATACAGTGATGCATACAATGGGTAGTGAATGCCCAGGTGGGGAGGAGGCTGGGTTGCTCTCTGCATAAGGTGGTCAAAGAAGACCTCACTGACAAGATGACATTTGAGTAATGACCTAAAGGAACCCAGGGAATATGATGGAAGGGACATTGGGTTTTCCCTGTGGAAAGGCTCCCTTTGGCTGCAGTGTTTAGAATAGACTTACAGTGGGGTGGGTGGGGCAAAGGCAGAAACAGGGATCCCAGCAGGAGGTCCTGGTAACATCTTGGCAAGAGATAATGGCAGCCTAGAACCCGGAGGTCAGATCCTGGATGTGTGTTGTATGTATCAGAGGCTGGGCCAACAGGAGGTGTTGGTGGCTTCCCTGTGGAATGAATGTGAGATGCAAAAGAATGGGAACAGGTTTTATAGCCTCCGCATCTGGGAGGACAGAGTTGCCATTTAGTGAGACAGGAAAGACTGTGTAGGGAATCAAATTTGAGGATCAAGTAGGAATATGGCTTTGATAAGTTACACTGGAGACAGACACCTCCAGAAATCCCTATGGAGAAGACATATGACACGGTGTGTGGCAGAATGCCTCTCAAGCGCTTTCCCTCATCTCTCCCACACCCTAAGTTTGAATTAGGTGCTCTCGCCCTGTGAGGCACACCCACGCCCAACAAACATGCATATTCCCCTGGCGTAAGACTGCAATTGTCTGTGAATTTTTCTTTCCCCACTAGATTGTCAGCTACTTGAGGTAAGGATTCTCACTTGCATTTCCGGAACCTCCCACAGGACCTGGCTCATAGTAAAGCACATCAAGTGTCTGCAGAAGGGCAGTTAAAATAGCAGAGAGAGAAAACTGAAGCCAGTGAACATTGCCAGATGCACATAAATTACTGTTACCCAAAAGATAAATATATTTCTCTACTTCATTTAGAAAAATCCTTCCAAAATATTTTTACTTGGGAACAAAAAGTGTCCTTAACACTTTCATAACTCATTTGAGTCGTATGACAGCAGATTCAGTAATATAGGTATGTGCTGATTTCTTTCCAAACTTGACAAATTAAAGATTTACAACTAAAGTGCAAAATTTGAAGGTACTCATGTTATTTTAGTTTTAAGGAAAGACACTAAAACTTCAGATTTACTGACTGATTCCATGGGTTACCATTGACAGACAGGCCTCAAATTTGATATATTTCTATCAAATCCTAATATAAGATCTCCTTATAACTTCTTTAAGAAATTTCATATTGAAATAGTAGCTGGGACTTCTGGCAACATATTACAGATGAACATAGGTATTTACTTACTTTACTACCCCAAACTGCTATTAAATAACAGTAAAAGGACTTCTAAAAAAAATCCCCCAGAGTGGGCAAAATAGGATATCTCTAGACTGAGGGACGCCAGGCCCAGCTGAAGGTGGTAATATAAAAACAAGATGAAAGAAAGTACATACATACTGAATGATGGTGTTCTTCAGCCTTCTTCTCCTTTAGATTCCCAGAATAATATCAGCCAGAACTTTCCCCCAAAACAGGACATTTGAAAATATTTTTTTGCAGTGTCTGACCATCTCAAAAGGAAAGACCTAAACATGCTGACATCAGGTGTTGACCAACAGTCATCCCAGACAGACCATCAGAGAGTGAAGCCCAAAGTGACAAGCCCTTCTCATAGGTGCAGGGATTCCCACCAGCGCCTAAGCCTACTTTTAGAAATGAGATGACAAATATGGCCAGTCATAAGAAGAAAGGCTCCAACATGAAGATAGAGACCAAGGCTAACAAATAGAAAAGCAAATAGAAAACATCAGAAAATACAAATAGAAAACAAAAATGCGTAACTTGGAGGAAACATGAATGATGCAGGGAGAAAAACAAATCATCAATTCGTTTGAAAAAATATGAGAAAACTTTCAAACATAAAACAAGAACAGGATGCTATAAAAAGGGAATAGGAGGAGGCATTAAAAAATAAATAAATAAATAAGCAAAGTTCCCGGGAATTAAAATTATGGTCAATGGCCAAAGCTAAAACAACTTGAGTAACAAAATAAATAATGATAGAAGTGGCTTATATCTCATAGAATAAAGTAAAAATCCATCAGTTCTGATGTAGTTGAATAAATATCTTTATAAAAATTCCAACTAATACATCTAGAAAGAATGAGGAAAACAGAAAAATCATTATTAGAACACCATAGGAATCATAATTGTAGGCAATATCTACCAAAGTTGAATGCTAAAATTAGTAGCTGAAAGACTGAGGAGAAACATGATGTCTATATATTTTCAAAGTATCATCTCCAGAATATTTATTAATTAAAAAAGGGAAAAATAGCTTTACAGTTGAGATACCTAACCAAATAATCAAGGTAAACACTAGTCATAGGACACAGAAACATCAGGAACTCCCTGACATGACTCATAGAGGATATATCATTTCTGTGGCATTCTTGTTAAAAATGTATAATCTCAGTGTAATGTGAGAAATTATTGGACAAACTCAAATTGAGACACAGTCTCAAAAATAACTCACCAATACTGTCCAAAAACTATCAAGGTCATGAAATACATGGAAAGGACAAGGAACTGTCACAGATTGGAGAAGACTAAGGAATTATAAAAAATAATGGCAATGTGAAATTGTAGACTTGATCCAATAACAGAAAAAGGACATTAGTAAAAAAAACAAAAAAAAAGAGGTGAAATTAAAATTAAGTCTGCAGTGAACAGAACTGCAACAATGTTATTTTATAGTTTTGATTATTGTACTATGATTATGGAAGATGCTATCAGAGTAAGTTCAGTGGGTATGTGGAAACTCTTTGTACTAATTTCCTGATCGTTCCCATAAATCTACAATTATTTCAAGATAAAAAAGCTTTTTAAAAAAAACCTTAATATAAATGTTAGAAATATAAAGTTAAGGAAACCTCTTAGAAATTAGATCAAGAGGTCAAAGAGATGGAAAACAATGAATAAAAAGAAAATTAGAGGATAAGTCTAGGAAAACTAAAGAGAACACAAAAATGAGGAAATAGTAAGTGAAATAATTCAAGAAAACTTTCCAGAACTGAAGGACATAGTTTCCAGATTGAAAGGACCCGCTAGTTCCACACCAGGCAACATAATCATGTTTCAGAATACGGGGATGAAGAGAAGATTCTTCAAGCTTTAAAGAGAGAAAAACACATAGGTTGTCCATAAAGGAGCAGAAATGAGGACTGAACTCTCATCTTTTCCTTTGCCCAAAAAATTCCTTTCTAAGGGGGCCTGGTGATTCACGTCTACAAATGATAAAATCTCAGTAAACAGGTTTTTATGATGTGGTTTATTTCCCAACTTGACTCAAGTCTAGCATCACATAAAAAATAGAAGACACTTATCTTAACTCAAGCATTCCTTTCTTCTGATTCCTAGTCTTTGGACAAAGCCTAACTCTTTCAGCCAATTGTCAACTAAAGAATCCCTAAACCCCTGCTTTGAGATGTCCCACCTTTTGGGGGCAAACCAATGCATGCCTTCCATGTATTGATTTATGACTTTACCTGTAATTCCTGTCTCCCTGAAATGTATAAAACCAAACTGTAACCCAGCCACAGCGAGTCCATGTGCTCAAGGCTTCCTTGGGTGTGGCTCCCAGCCATCGTCCTCAAATCTGGCTCAGAATAAACCTCCTTATTTTACAGAGTTTGTCTTCTTTTCCATTGACAGAAATGAGAATGGCTTCAGACTTCTCATTTTCACAATTTTGAAGGTAGATTATAAATTCTTAATATCCATATTTACATTTTTACCCTGAAAAAAATGTGAGATTTTTGGATCAGAGATCAAAAGTGTTATTACTTACAGCAGTAACTGCACCTGTCCCACATACCCAACAGCCTACAGGTGACATAATGAGAGCCACATGTCACCACATGCACATATGGGGATCTGCCTAAAATTAAGAATCTGGGGGGGTGGGTTATACAGGCCAAAAGCTGCCCCTTCCCCTTCTGGGAGATTCAGAGAAACCTTTGCTCCCTAGTCCTTAACAATCCTTTGGAATGTAAATGACTGGATCTTGGGCTTCTGTGGTTCATACCCCTTTGAAATGTAAACAGGTGGGGAGATAAGGCTGGAAATCTTTCTGCAGGTTTCTGGCTATTCGGTTACTCTTCCAAGACCAGTTTTTCAAACCAGGTGCCATTAAAAGTGCTCAGAAAGCCCTGCCTACACAGAAACATGGAATTATTCACTTCCAGGCAGATTATTTTCCAATCTAGACTTCTATCCCAGACAAACCATCAATTAAGTGTGAAGGTAAAATGGACCTCAAAAAGTTCACCTCTCATTTACTCTTCACATTGAGGATGTTCTTCCACCAAGGAAAGGCAATAAATCAAGAAAAGAAGACAGGTGGGATCCAGAAATGGGAATCCAACTCAAGAATGGAGTTCCACCATCCTGGTGAAGGAGCTCCAGAATAGTATCAGTGCCCAAAACCGTCTGAGACAGTGTGCTTCAAAAAGATGCAAGTAATAGAATACCTTGGCCAGGCACAGTGGCTCACACCTGTAATCCTAAAACTCCGAGAGGCTGAGGCTGGAGGATCACTTGAGCTCAGGAGTTTGAGACCAGCCTGAGCAAGAGCGAGACCCCGACTCTATTTTAAAAAATAGAAAAATTAGCCAGGTGCGATGGTGCGTGCCTGTAGTCCCAGCTACTCAGGAGGCTGAGGCAGGAGGATCGCTTGAGCCCGGGAGTTTGAGGTTGCAGTGAGCTATGGTGATGCCACTGTACTCTACACAGGGTGACAGAGCGAGACCCTGTCTCAAAAATAATAAATAATAATAATAGAGTACCTCATAACTCTGACATAATGACGGGTGACTGAAACAACCGGCAGAGAGCCTAGGGTGGGATTAATGGTATGCACATAAAAACCTCAGCAAACAAAAGTTCTTAGCTATGGGGAAACAACTTTGCAAGCAAGGAAAATACATCATAGTATCCTAGGTGGCTCAGCTGCAATAGCATTTACATAAACACAATAACATAAACAGTGAAGTTTGATTTAGTAAAACTACAGTGCAACTGTATTAAGAACACAGGAAGAACACAAATGTGTATATGTACAAGATGTGAGGAAGGTAAACATCTTCATAGGAAGAAGTCAAAAGATTTATGTCAAATCTGAAAAATCAAGAAAAAGCAATATAAGCATTTAAAGTACAGGAAAATAGCAAATTTAGCAGCTAAAAATAGTTGATATTGAAGAAGCTTTAGTCTCTCCCACTTAAGGATCTATTCTTCAATTCCTAGGAACTATAATTATTTTATTCCAGGTAAAGATTATAAATCTATCCCATTTAGTGCTTTTCCAAAGGGTTTCTCTACATATCTGCAAGGCAGATTATCCTATTTAAAAGCAAATAGGATATTATTTTGATGTAATGGGATTTGGCCTGTAATAATAGTGTAAAGCATAAGGCAGTAATAATTTTTTGGGGAGGTGGGGGTTTGTGGAGGGAGAGTGGTACATAATAAGACCAGAGCACTGTTAATGTGATATATTTAAAAATAAATTTATGTAACTATGTGTAATACCACCTCCCTCCTGCTTGCTCTACAAGCAGTCAGACCTTAATTCCAAAAAGGGGTAAAGAGCAAATAGCAGACTCTGACAACAGATACAATCCTTTATGTGCAAAAGGATGGTACAGGAAAAGGCTGAAGAAGGAGGAAGTGGAAATATTTGGGACAATATTTGTGTGGGAGAGTGAGATGACTTTTCAGATTCAGGCTAAGAGAAAGGAAAAGATGAAATGAGAAGAACCTGTAAAAGAAATGGGAGAAATATAAAAAAATTTTAACAAGTGCTGCTGTGTGATCTACTTCCTTATTGACACTAACTCAAGAAAGCCTTAGTAAAGATGTACATTATTTTTCGTACGTATTTTATTTACGTTTAAGAGTAAGATTTACAGTTCTTTTGGATGCATCTCCAAAGGCTGAGAAGGCCCTTAAAAATAGCAGCAGGAAATCCTAGGTTTACTTGGATTACATTGAGTGTGGTTTGAATTATTAATATTTTGCTAGGAGTTGTGACACTTTGCATGGAATCATCCACATTCCCTTCATTTTTGAACTGCAGAAAAAACTTGAGGGATAATGACAAGCCTCTAAATACTCCTCTGCTATAACCTCTCATAAGTATCAAGGAATCCAAACCTTTAATTCCCCTTTGGAGTTAGAAGGCAGGAAAACTTCCAGTAATTACATTAAAAGTGCATTAAAATCGGTTACTCAAGGTTCACATAGCAAGTTAAAAGCTGAGTAGAGACTGAAATCCACGTGTCTCATCTTTTCTTTGATAGTAAATAACAATAAAATTATACTGTTTGTCATGTATGAGAACTTTCCATAATCTCACTTAATTCTCGCATTATTATTATTCCATTTTGCAGATGAGAAAACGGAAACCTAGAAAAGTTCAATAACTTGCCCAAGGCCACTCAATTAATGGTGGAACCAGAATTCACTACCAGGTAGTCTGATTCCAGAGCCCATACTCTAAACCACTATACTGGATTTTGCCACTGATAACAAATATTTTCAAAGTTTTGCGGTGGGAAAAAACAATAACCAGTTTTAGAGTCAGAAGTGCAATGCCCAGCTAAAAATTCAGTTGCTATGGACACTGGATGATATAGCTAGTAGATAGGCATATATGATAAAAAGAAAAACAACAAATTTAGGAACTTGGAAGTTTTAAATGCAATCTTTCAAATCTTAATCTTTTATATTAATGTTTTAAAAAGAGACAAAAGCTTTATATAAACTAAATAGATTCTATACATACTTAAGTATTTTATTTCAGGCTGCTTGTAATTCAAGTAATTACCAGAATGAGAGACTGCAGGTCTGAGACTTTTTTATTTCTTGTCTGTAAAATGAGAATATTAGTACCTCTCTAATAATACTAATTGAATTATGTAAACTGCACAGCACTCTGCAGATGTCAGACGATATTAATTAGCATACAGTCCAGTTCTGCCCTATCATCAAAGTTAAAATTGTTTCCTGTGCATTATTATCACTTTTTTAAAAAGAAAATTATGATCTCACAACTCAAAGAAGTTTGGGAAAATAATGATTAATTATACAGCACTTAAAATTAATTCACCCCTATTGTTTTTCATCCCTCTTTTCTCAACCCCACATTTTATTACAGGGTATCAAGACTATTAAATATAATCTTGTTTATGATAATGCCAGCTGATCAGTAGCCTTCTTCCAATCTGGTTAACACTTCCTGTTTTGTATTGGTTGGAAGATTACTGAAACAACAGAATGGCTAAAACATTACCAGATTTAGAAGTAGCACTCATACACATACCTTTCATTTAGTTAAATGTAAACAGCCTAAGAATGAAATAAGTTCCCCAAATGTTAAATTTCTAACTATCTCTGTCATCCTGTTGAAGTCAGTAATATCTTAAATCAATTCTATTTTGAAGCTAAATTTCTTATTACTTATGGAAGAAAAGTGAGTTTATCTTTTGGAATAATAAGCAAGAGTGGTATATACTGGGTAGAGAATCAGCATTTGCATTTTGGCAAAAATTAAGAAAGATCATGCAACCAGCCCAAGATGGTGACACAGCTTGAAAGAGATAGAGGCAGAACACAAATCCAAGTTTTTTAACACCTTCCAGAGCGACAGAGGAGGCGAGAAGGGGAGTGTGGGCAGAGAGGTCCTAATGTAGACCATTTTCACAAACATAGTTACTTTGGCCCCAAACTTGATGTCCACTGGTCTTGTGTTTTCCCTGGCTTACTGTAAAAGGAAACGTGAAGAAAGCTGCCAGGTAGCTTTGAGTTACGCTGCAATCACCCATGCATTCTATCTGCCGTTTTCCATATTATTTGGGGGCAGCCTCTAGACCTGAAGCAAAGTAAAACAATGTTGGTGTAGGTTCAGCCCCTTGAACAGGACAAATCAAAATATAGGGACCAATTTAGAGTAGAGACATAGGGGCAGCTGTTTGCATAAATGCCTCTCTCCCCCTTCCAGCACCCTGCAAAACAGCAGACTGAAATCAGTAAGGACAAGTGCAGGGCGACAGTGGCGTATTTTCTAGTGTGAGACCAACAACATGGTGACTAAGGGCATGGGCTCTGGTGGCAGATGGACCTGTTCTCCTGTCCTGGCTCTGAGGAGGACTTGATATTGGGCAGGATTTTTAACTTCTTTGAATCTTGTCTTCAATAACAGGTACCTCAGAGTTGTCACAAAACATACAGATTGTATATACAGTGTCTGATACCTGTTAAATATTTAACATAATACTAGGTTTTATTATTAAAATACTGATCCTCTTGACTATCTTTCCAGTGACTGAGGTTCAAAGTGAAAAAGAAAAAAAAAAACAAAAAAAAAACACAAAAAACCAATGACCTCCAAGAATCACCCATAGGAGGCTTCTGCCCTCCAAATGAAAACAGAAAAGGATTCCATTCCAAGTAGGTCTAGTAGCATCGAGTGCTTTCTCAGAACTCCATCAAAGTGACAAGCAGCCTTAGGTGATCCATAACAGAAGTATCTTTTCTTTTCAGATTTCCATTAGCTCACTTGCCATCTATCCTATCCAGATCGTCATCCTTAATGGGCGGTGGGCGGTGGGTGCTCAGGGAGCACCTGCTGACTCGTAGCCACTGCTGGGCAACTCTATTTGCTCCGGGTGCCTCCTCCCTTAAAACCTTCTGAGTTAGTAAGATCCTTGCCCAAAGCTGCTGGAAGCCCAGGTTGTCTTTCTTTACTCCTTTAATTTTATTTGCATCAGTGTCTTTCTTGATGCCAGCATTCATTATTTTAAAGAAATATATCTATGTCTCCTACTACCATTCCTCTTCTTGAATTCCGTATTCATGAGGAAGATGAGAATCATTCTATGGAAATGGTAATATTTAATAGATATATTTTCTCAGTGTACATTCACAAAAGTCATTTAGGTATGTTTATATTGGTACTACTAAATGATGACAATTTATTAAAAACCCTTATTTTCTAAAGTATGTTCCATGAACTCAATTAAAATACATACCACAGCAGTTTTTCAAAAAGCATTTTTTACATTTGTGATCATTATTTATAAATCTTTGCAAAACTTTGTAAAACTTGGAAAGGGAAGCATTCCATCCTGGACAATAAGCTCCAGGAGTGCAAGAACGGTACTGGTCTTGCTCACTGCTGCATTCCAGCACCTAGTCCAGTGCCTGGCACATACGGGCTTTCAGTAATTATTTGTCAACTACTACATCTTAATCTTACTCTATAGAAAGTACTTTTGTATAAGATTAATAGAAGTATGCCACAAAGAAGAGCAAAGCGAATTAGTAAAGCATTATTCTGGAACTAAAAGGAAAATGAGAATTCTTGGGTAGTAGTCTTAAGGCCCTTTGGGGGGAATGCAATAGATCATTCTGGAATTCACACAAACTAGAAAGGGAACAGTTGGGTGCAGCCTGAAATACACCTAATTTTAGAAAAGCATAATATAAAAATATTTTTAAATGCATGATTTCATGTATGAGACTCAAAAGCCAGCTTTCAAAATTGCAATTCTGGCTCTGCCATCGCAGATGCTCCCAAAGAAGAGCTAGGAGCCCTCCACAGAGGCCAGTGTTTACACTTGACCACACTACAATGACCTACTTACTTTAAAACATACAAATGATGGGAGATCACAAGACCAAAGAAAACTGTAAGACAAAAATACGTAAGTCTGTAAGACCAAAGCTGCAAATGGGTTGAAGCTTACAGAACGCCAAGACAAACACAGCTTCTGCAGTATTTTCACTTAAGAAGACTTGATGAGGTCTAATATAGCTCAGAGCCAATGACTGTAGAACAGACAGATGATGAAGGCAAAAGAGAACTTCAATTTTGCTTGTCTGCTCCACTGAGAATGCCCCTTAGGAAAAAGGGAACATTTACTTTAGGAAGAAGGGAACATTTACAGTGCACCTACAAAGTAGTGGGTGCTGGACTGAGTGGTCTATACCAGTTAACACATTAATCCACACAGCAGACCACGAGGCAGAAATTCCTCTCTCTATTTGAGATGATGATGAAACAGGCTCAGGGGAGTTAGTAATGCGTCTGAATTCACACATTGAGAAGCAGGACCAGGACCCAAATCCACGTTTGACTTGAAAAGTCTTTCCACTAAACCACATGTCCTCTTTATACTGAAAATACTTAAATAAATATTGGGAACATCTCTTGAAGAGATCATGCAAACGTTCAACTGCTGAAATCTGTCACAACCCAAGAAAAATTACATTCAGGGCTCCTGAGATGAGATCAGTATGGCAACCTTTAAGGAATCACAGATAACAGATGGCGGGAAAATGGCACTCTTGTTTTTAAAAAGAAGACGTAAGACTTGAGAAGGGGCACACTCCCTCTGCTAGCCAGGGGTCAAACCTCTTCTGCCTTTGTTTCCCCAGGACCCAGCCCAGTGCCTCGCACCTGATGCTCCACACATGTTGAGAAGGCAACACGCCATCTTTACAAATCTGAAGTGCTGTCACAGAGGTGCAGGATTAACCTTACTCTGAATAGTTCCAAAGGAGAGAGTTCCCAGTTACACGGGGGTATGCAAAAACGGAGACAGACTTCAGAGAGCAAAGTCAGAGTTCTCCATTCTCTTTCCTGGAAGCCATAGCTGACTCCTCCTAGGATGCAGAACTCTACAGTACAACCCTTACTAGACTAGTCCTGCTCCACTCACACAGTGGGCTTTTAGGGCTACTCTGGGAGCTAATGACCACCAACAGCATTACTACAGGAGAGTGAACTCCAGCTTCCACACGACCAACTTAACTACAGAAAATACCCGATTAAATTGGAAACTACATAAATTTGCATCATTTTTTCCCCTCACCTCAATCTGTTTTGTTTCCTAACAAGCTAGGAATTTGTTCATATCAAGCTCATTTGATGGCAACTTCTATACTTTGTAACAATTCTAAACTAATGATCAAGTTAATAGCAGGCAAATTACCTTAACTTTAGACTTCCTAAAATTCCCTTACTCAATCAGTACTAATACAATGCATCAAGTGTGTGGACACTCTGTACAAACAGAAAAAAGTGATTTGTAAATAACGAAAAGGTAGTAATATCGACGTTTAGACTTTTCCTTTCCTCTCACATTGCCGACTCAGAGTAACCACGTAACCACATTTCAGAATTAACTCCCTGTGTTGTTGGAGGTACCCATGAACAATCTAACATGATGACTTCACTACTCCGGGAACTACTACAGCCAGGTGGGTGTGGAGAGGCAGTGCTACTGACCAGGATCCAGCAAACAGGAGAGCCGCAATATTATCACTTTGCTGCCACCAAAAATATACCAAGAAAACATACACCGTAATGCACATACAACCCCAGTACCAGTGGTAGAAAGAACATAAATATATTTCTCGTGCAAAATAGGCCAAATGATAAATATTTGCCTAATACAAATAACATGCTGAAAATTAAGCCATCTTTTTGGGGGCTATGTGATTTCAATGGGGGTTAATACCACACATTTAATTTGTAACTCAGTAAAGCCACGATGAAGATAGTATAGGAAATACATTTTGGTAGAAACCTGGATATGTGGAAGCTTGCTATGAAAAAATGAAAACAGGAATGACAGAAGTATATTTTCTTTTATATACAAAAATGAAGGACCAAAATAAGGTTTGTTGAAGTAGCTATCAACCAGATGTTAAATTTTTTCCTTTGCTTTGGTTAAAACAGCCCAGGAACAGCAATCAGTTCCCCATCTACTAATAGCATAAAAACACAGTGACAGGACTACTTTTAGTACAGAATAAACAACTTTCAAGAAAAGAAATTAAATTAATTTTAAGCTAAATTAAACATTTTACCAATAAATAAACTTTTTAAAAAGGTACCATCTTCATCCTACAATCTTGGGCAGAAAATATACACCAATTTTAAAAATAAAATTTCTGCCACAATAGTAATTACAGGTGTTAACGCAACAAGCTATGAAATGAAATTACTTTAATATATTTTTTTAAAAATCCTAGCGACCAAAAATGAATTTTAAAAAGTTGACATTTTCTATAATTCTACATATGCTAAAATAATTGACTAATATTTTATTACAGAATGTAATTCAAACTATCGTTGGCATTTCAATATACTCCTAAAGAAATGGTTAAAAGAACATTTAGTACACCAAAACTGGAACAGAGTTTATAATTCTGCTTTACGGCTTTGAAAAGGCAATCAACTTCTATTTAAAATGGTAACCAGTGATGAAATATACTTCAAAACAAACGTTTGGTCTGACAATCTTTAATATTTGTTAAAAACAGTCTGATGTTTGTTGCTGATGGAAGTTATTTTAATCCAATGTGCAAAAAAAGTGCAGCTGTCTGCTTTTACTTGAAATACGTAAGACCAGCACTACTATTTACACACTTAAAAGATTTCAAATTTATTAAGTAAGCATATTGCATTTCCTTTATGGATAAATCATGTGCTGCAGAGAGCCCCAAAGCGTGATGACATTCTGTTAAGTTACACAAGTGTATCTGAAGAAGTATCTTTCTTGTCCTAATTTTGATCCTAAATAAAAATCCAATTTCAAAATCAATTAAGAATTACTTTAATCTAGTAATCTTAGAATAGTTGCACATGTAAAACCTTGTCTCTGAGAGCCTTTTCTACTCCTCTCACCACTGGTTCACTCCAGATCCCAGCTGGTGCAGAATGGCTGTGCCTAAGAGGATCCTGAGAACTCAGCCCCAAGACCAACATCACTCAGGTGGCTTTGCTCAGCCTTCAGTACGTGTGACTACAGCTTTTGGGGTAGGAGGGCAATCAAAATGCATGAAGAAACCCTTCAGCAAAGCAACCATTATCTGTCCACAAAAAACAGTGAAAAACGTGATATAAAATTAACAAACCAAATATAAATCTAATACCATTCTGCATTTCCAGAACTTGTTTTCGTATCTGCGCAGTGTTCTTGGTTAACCACCCATTGGTACTTTCTGTGTCTATCTGAAATACTTTAAGTTATTAAAACTGCTGTTTTGACCATAAGTCACATAGAATTGTGATGATTAGGAAATCAATTTACTTAATTCTCACTCTGTACAGTGCACTCACCAGCAAGTGGAGAGGAATTTAAAATGGAAGTCTCTCACTTCTAAACTGGACACAGGAGTCTCAAATTAAAAATCATAAAAAAGAGGGGGGGGAGTTTACTGGCAACATGAATACTAGACACCAGACAGGACAGCAAAACTGTTTGGTCAGAACTTAGGAACATTATTTCCTTGCACAGTTTTAAAAATACCTAACCAAGCACTGCCTTCAGTCTAATGAGTACAATGCTCCTACACTTCCACAAAAATAGAAAAACTGCCGTCCATTCGCTATGATCAATGCAATCTCAGTCTCCGCTTCCCAGGCACAGTGTCCCTGTCCCATCACCTCTAGCTGCAGGCTATTGTCTCCAACTGCTGCTCGGCTTCGGCAGCCATCGCCGCGGCCTGCAACTGTTCTGTTTCGCTCTGGATGGCGCTGGGAGTAACCTGCTTCCTTTCACTGTGCATATTGTTCTCGTGCCTTTTCAGATCCGACGCCTTGGCAAAGGCCTTGGTGCAGGAGCCGCACACAAAAGGCTTTTCCCCTCTGTGTCTTCTTTCATGATCCTTGAGGTGGGACTTGTGTTTGAAGGCTTTGTCACACATGTGGCACGCGAATGGTCTTTCGTTACTGTGAACTCGCTCGTGCTTCTTTAAGTCTGGGGCGCGGATGAATGATTTTCCACACACCTCGCAACTGTAGGGCTTATATCCCGTGTGGATTTTGAGGTGTTCCTTCAGGTGGGCCTGTGTGGTGAAACCTTTCGTACACATCTCACAGACAAATGGCCTGTCTGCCGTGTGCAGTTTCTCATGCTTCCTCAGTCTGCCTTCATCAGAAAATGTCTTGCCACACGCCTGGCAGGCAATCTGCTCCCGATGGTGACCATAAAGCAAATACTCAAACTTCATGTCACTGGCAGCTGTCGTCCAGCCCGGTGTCTGTTCATCTTTCACTTCACTCATCCCATCATTAAACGTTAAGGCTTGAGGGGTCTGTGACCCCAAATCTTTTGATTCCGGGGTCTCCATGGATTCTACTTCCTGGCCGTAGCAATTGACTTTCCGCACTTCCTCGCTTCCCAGCTCTTTCAGAATCGCTTCCTGAACCCTGAGTGTGGTTGTGGGCGACTTGCCGTCCTCCTGACTCGGGGGCGTGCCTTCTACCGTGTCATCAGAAGGACTGTCATCCTGATCCCCGATTTCTTCCACATCGTCATCCTGAGTGTCAGTAGCATCTCCAATGGGGCGATTTATTTTGAGGCAATACTTACTTTTTGACTGACCGTTATTTTCATCGGGACTAGACACATCACGCTTCTGAGAACAGAGTTTATCCAAAAATCGGATACCAAGAATCTGACCCGATGACATCATTAAGTTAACATCTTCTTTTTTCACAGAAATCTTTGCTGTGTACATGTAGTTCAGGACCTCTTCAAATATATCAGAACGAAGAAAATCTATTTCTATTACTGAAGAACTATCAACCTCAAGCTTCTTGAAAAGCTTTTTAAAGTAGGTGCTGCAGGCGGCAAGAACACATCTGTGTGCTCTGAATTTCACATCTTCAACCACAATGGCAATATCACAGAATTCCCCTTCTAGGCGTTGTTCATTTAGTGTTTTCAGAAACAGAGTTTTATGATCATCGTCATTATATTTAATGGTTTCAGACATACTGATGAAAAACTCCTACAAAAAATTTTTTAAAAAAAGAAAGTTTAGTAATTTTGAATAGTACTTTCCCATGTAGAGAACAAAGCCAGATTATCATTTTCTGATCAATGTTTGGAACCTAACAATTTCAGAAAGTCAATGTAAGAGTGATCCATAAATATGAGTAGAAAAGACTCTTTCCAACTTAGAGATTTCCACATTGTTACTTCTATTTATTTTCAGTCTACTATTTGCCTAATAATAATAATAGCAGCTTTTACTGAGCATATAATACATACTCAGCATTGCTCTATGTGCTTTACATGTTTAATTTAATGTTCTAATAAACTTATGAGGTACATATCACTGTCTCCATTTTATAGACAAAATCAGAAACCTGCCTAATATTCTATAGCTATTTAGTGAGAGCTGACACTCAAATGCAGACAACCTAGTTTCAAAACCCATGCTTCCTGACAACCACAGGTAACTCAACCTCAAGGTTTAAAAAATAGGTTTGAGGCAAGGAGCCTCTAGACCTGTATGCTGCATCTACTCTAACTCCATGAATGGAGGTTTCAGTAAAGTAACTAAATGCTCAGCGTTATACTTTCCTGACAAAAGAGACAAATCCCTACTGCAGAACTAGAGAGGGACGTGAATGCCAAAATAATACTCCATTCAGTGTTGTTTTCTAATTTTTCAAGAGCAGTTCTGGGCCACTTCTGAATGAGGGTCAAGGTTTAATCTGACCCTAAGTGAATCAGATGACATTTGGGAAGACAGTGATGAATGGCTTAGTTCCCCTGGATACCAATCTACTGGATACTATCCAGATAAAAGTGTCGTTAACATTGGATGTACCTGATAAATGGTGCAAGTATTTTATAAGCAAAAGAAATTCAGAACTGGCATGAAAGACCTCTGTCACCATGTTAAAGAACTGGTCTTAAAATAACGTGTTCTATACGTTTTCTTTTAAAAAACATTGTTTTAGTTTTATTTAACAAAGTATAATCCTGCGGAACATACATAATTTCCCCAGAGAAACAGAAGTAGTAATGCATAATGAGAATACATATATATATGCAAATGCCTAATCATTTCAAGATTTAATATCCAAGGTTATAGTTACCATGAACAACTCAGGCTATTATCTTAATGCCTTAAACGTCAAAATCTTCAGATCAGAGAAACTCTGATCAAAAGCACGCCAGACCTACAGAAAAAAGGACAAACAAGAATGAGGTAGGATCTTGCTCTATTCCAAAACCCAAACCAAGAATGTTTTCAAGAACTGATTTTTTAAAGTAAACTTTCCTTTCTTGTTCTGTCTCCTGTGCATCTACCCATTTTCAGGTTGGGAGCAGAAAGGCAGGTAGCTGGCAACATCAAGCCCAGTTCTGAACACATATGGACTGGAACAGGTAAGGGCTGTTACACTTGGGCATGAAGGGGTTGAGCACTGGGAACTGAAAGGAGGTGTTGGAGAAACACTAAGGGAGTGTCCTCACAAACAAAGCCCACGTCCGTATTTGTACAGATGCTGACAGTGACACAGAAAAAGCCAGTAAGTGCACCGTGTCCTGTATCCCCCATTTCCTGCTGCATATGTAGCCCTCTACATTCTTCTCTACACTCAGACATACAGAAGTTTATACATTTATAAATAAAGTTACAGCAGTACACATACCCAACGGTTAACATGGGAAGAGAGGAAACAGTGGTTGCTTTTTTCTTTCTGCACTTGTGTGAAGTAGTACACATTTGCCTTTACAGACTGCATTTGAGGCTGGGCACAGTAGCCCTTGCCTGCAATCCTAGGACTTTGGAAGGCTGAGGCAGGAGGATCACTTGAAGCCAGGAGTTCAAGATGAGCCTGGGCAACATAGTGACATCGCATCTCCCCTCACAATTTAAAAAATTAGCAGGGCATGATGGCCCACACGTGTCGTCCCAGTTACTTGGGAAGCTGAGGTAAGAGGATCACTTGAGCCCAGGAGGTTGAGGTTACAGTGAGCTATGACTGCACCACTGCACTTCAGCCTGGGTGACCCTGTCTCTAAAAATAAATAAATAAATAAAGATTGCATTTGAGAAACCCAGGTGTTTCTACATACATCCCCACACGGAGGATGAAAGAATTTTAGCTTTCTTGTGAGTTTTAAATCTTACCCAAGAACTCCATCCTGCAGACCAATATCCTGAAAAACATAAAAAGTTTCCTCTACTGAACGGTGACCACACAAATAAGCTGTGTGGTGTGGCAGGAGCCAAGGACTGGGCTGTGATAGTCTTATGCAAAAACCGTGGTGCGAGACTCCAACATGGAATCCAACACTGAAAATCATAAAAAGCTCCCCCTACAGAAAAGTGAACACACCAGGGAATGAATGGGGGTTTTCTCAGGGTTGGGCAAAATCATTCCTAAGGATGCTTCTGACTTGATCATTCTAGTGTCTCTGCTTTCTTGTTCCCTAGATGCACCCTGTAGTCACCTCCAGAGAGAAGGCAGCCCAGGCAAGACCTTCCTACCCTGATACTTCCTTCTGCGATTAGAAACCCGCCCTGGGGCTTGTGGGATAAAAGTGCTTGGGACCAGAGAGAGGAGTGGCCTTACAGAAGCCATGGCAACGTATCAGTGTGCTTTTTTTTTTCCATTTTTGCGCAGCGTGTATTTGGCTCCCCATCTCTCTCTCTCTTTCTCTCAATATCTCTGAGGACCAGAAAGGAGACTGTGTCCATCAGCCCATTGTTTTCCACATTGAAACGTTCCAATTGCTAAGTTCAGGTGAGTCAAACTGGAAGACAGCCGTTGCCAGTATCTGTGTAAGTAGGTGTAGGGAAAAACATAGCTCCGACTGCACCTCTATAATAACGCTGCTCCTTCCTAACTGTTCTCCAAACCGCTGGCGCGCTGAGCCCCCGTTCCAGTGCAGGGAGCTTCCTGCAAAGCCAAACTTACATAAGCGGCTGCAGCCACCTCCACTACCCCGAAGCAGCCCGACAATGGCGGCTGCACCACTTCCCTGTTGCAACCTCGCAACTTCGGAATCCAGAGGAAGCAGGAAACCAAGCGCAAGACCCAAGGAGCCTTCACGGCGTGTGGAGCCCTCGCTCTCATTTCTTTCCGCCCAGGAGGTGGGGGAGTGGATAAGGCCGTCTGCATTGCTTCCGAAACAAAAGCTCCAGCCTCGGAGCCGGGTGGTGAAAGGGCCACTGTCCCTTTCATAATCAAACGTCGGGCGCAGGCTGAGGGCCGCGGCTCGGAGCAGGGGAGGGAGGGCCCGCGACCGGCGGCGGCCCCGGCGGCGCGACGAGCGGGAGCGGGCGTGCGGCCGGCTCCGCAGCCCCGCGCCGCGCCGCGCCGCGCCCCGCTCCGCCCGCGAGCCCGGAGCTCGCGCCCCGCGCACTCCCCGGCCAGCTCGCGCCGGGCCCTCCCCCGCCCTCCCGCGGCCGGGGGCGGGGGCGGCGCGCGGCCGGCTTCCCCGGGCTTCGCGGGCGCACCCGGGAGTGCGAGAGCGGGGGGTCCCGGCCCCCTCCTCCGCTGGCGGCTGGGGGCGGCGCGGCAGGGCCCCGGGCTCGGAGGGGCGGCGCCCGGTGGGCCGCGCTCGGCGCCGGGCTCGGGCCGTCCCCACCCCCACCGCGGTGCACTGCGGCGGTGCGAGCGGGGGCGGCCATGAACTCGGCCGAGCGCGCGCGCGGGGCTGCCGCCGCCTGGCTGCTCCCCGAGCCCGCTCGCCGGCCTGCGCGGCCCCCGGGCGCCCCGTCCCCACGCCCAGCCCCGGCCCACGCCCGTTCCCGCTCGCACCGCGCCGCCGGCGGCCGCCGCTCGTCCTAGAGCTGGCTGGTGCCCCAGAGCTCGGCGAGAACGCGCTTCTTCCGGGCCGCCCCGCCAGCCGCTGGCCGCCCCCGCGCCCGCCTCGCGGACGGCCCCGGCCCCTTCCGCACCCCGGCCCGCGCTTACCTGCAGCCTGGCACAGCCACAGACACTCGCCGTGGGTTCCCCGCGCTCACTAGCACGCAGGCCGGGACGGGATGGACGCGGGGCGCGGGGGCACGGTGGGTGGCAGTGTGTTTTGGATTTTTTTTTTTTTTTAGTTTGGGGAGGGGGCGGGGTGGGGGAATCGTGCACGTCCCTGATGGTAGCAGCCCTCCTCCTGCACGAGCACAGAATGTCTAGCCGGCCGTGAACACCCCCACCGCCCCCCCCTCCCGTGCATGCGCGGTGCGGGTTGGGGGGAAGGCGCGCCGCCGGCTTGCGCAGGCACGGAACTCGACCGGGCTCCTAAGTGGGCGAGCAGGGAAAGGGTTAATCCGGGCCCTCGCCGACGCTTTCGTTCCAGACTACGGGGCCGCCCCCGAGGGCCCTGGCCTGCGCACGCGCGCGCACGCGCGCGACATGGGGCGCGCGGAGCCCGCGCGCGGGAGAAAGGGTGGGCGGGGCAGGGGCGGGGCTTCGGGAGCAGAGGAGCGTATGCACGAGCGCCGGGCGCGGGCACCCGCCCCGCCTTAAGCTCCAGCCTCCCGCCTTGACTCCTGGGCTCCTGCCTGCGCCCAGCGCCGGCACTGCGCCGGGGACGCGGGAGCCTGCGCTCCCGTGCGTGTGCATGTGCGTGGGCCAGTGCCGCCCCCGGGCGCGCGCAGGCTGAGCGCTGAGGCTGCGGGTTGGGCTTCGGCTCCTGGGCCGGCGCCCCGGGCACCTTCGCTCTCCGCGCGCACCGGCCGGCACCGGGACGCACGCCCGTGGGCGTGTGGCCTCGGCTGGTGTCGCTGCCAGAGTATGTTTATGGAGAAGTGATCTGTGCACGAGAAACGTTTGCAGAACAAATGAAAAAATGACGTGTTTGATTTGGAGTATAAGGGGCGACCCCAGTCACCCAGGAGAAAGGGATCACCCTAGGGCTCTGCAGCTGGCCAAGCCGAGCTCGCGCTCCTGCGTTTACCAGGACCCAATCAAGGAAAAGTCGCGGAGACTGGAGGCGCTAGCCCCTCTGTGACAGTCTAGACCTTGTTCGCAATTTCATTTGATGCTCCCTCGGAGAGCTCTGATAGCGCGGCTCTGTCCTCACTTCCCTGTTCAGCAGCAGCAATGGCTCCATTGCTGGGGACACCTCGTCGCGCTCCCTCTGACGCGCCAGTTGTGCTTGTGCCTGGCGGTGGGACCTGGGACAGTCCTCCCTCTCCCGCGTTTGCTGCTCATGCAAATACTATAATAGAAGCCGGACGGCAATACCGCATCGTCTTAGAGTAGTTTCTGTTGCTTTATCACACTCAATTTAACAGCATTTCGCAAAACACGTGCCATTTAATACCTAAAAATTAGAGCAGGACCCTCCTCGGGAGCTTGTGCGAAGATTGCATATGATAATGCTTGTAACAGGTACCTAAGTAAACATTTACTTAAACCAAGATATGCTTGGCTGCATGAATTTTCTGAAGGAAATTCTATATGGCCGCAGTTGATTTTGTAATATTAACCACGTTAGTTTAACATTCCCAAGATGGTTTTAAACACATATACATATTTTCTTTTTTTTTTTTTGAGGCGAGTCTCACTTTGTTGCACCGGGTAGAGTGCAGTGGCGTCAGCCTAGCTCACAGCAACCTCAAACTCCTGGGCTCAAGCGATTCTCCTGCTGCAGCCTCCCCAGTAGCTGGGCCTACAGACGTGCACCACCATGCCCAGCTAATTTTTCTATTTTCAGTAGAGATGGGGGTCTCACTTTTACCCTGGGCTCAGGCTGGTCTCGGTATCCTGAGCTCAAGCGATCCTGCTGCCTGGGCCTCGCAGAGCACTAGGATTACAGGCATGAGCCACTGTGCCCGTCTACACATCTTTCTTGATGTTCACAAAAGCACTGTCATTGGTAGGTCTCATGAAAGAAACAGGACAGAAGACACCACTTCTAGGGGAAGACATAACCAGTTCAAATATCGGGTAAACTGTTTCAATTCTCTAAATCTCCGGTCCTGCTTCTCTGAAACGGAGATAAGGAAAGCAGCTGATGGGGCAGTGGTGAGGATTATGCGAAACAATGCCAGGGTAGCTGCTTAGCTCAGATATTAGCTCCATGGTGTTAAATGACCTGCGACCACAAATAGTGGGTTCAGGTGGCAGGGACAGGACCTAAACGATGTCGTCTGCTACAAAAGTTGACGTTCATCATACATGAGACCTTGTTCTTGCTTACTCTATTTTTCTTTGCATAGCTCTTAAATTTACACTTCAATCCTATGTTTTGTGTTTATAGGGGGATAATAGTAGCACTATATCATAGGGTTAGGTCTCCAAGCAAGGAACACTGCAGTTGGCGGCACTCAGTAATGGTTCACTGTCTGCTGCTGCTGCTCTACCTTCTCCCAGTCCACATGTGAGGGTTTCCCACTCATTCTGCATGTATTTATAGTCTGCCTACTGTGTAAAGACAGTCTTTTTGCAAATGACTAGGTAACGCCAGCCCATGTCTAGACTAATCTGACAAAGCAGTTCAGGAGAGTTCCCAACATTGGAATGTGTTTCTCAAGTGATAGATTCCTGACATCTTGGTTTTATATCACGGAATTCTCTCCTCTCATTTGTTTTATGAGTTTTTATATGTTTTTAGGCTCATGTCGCCTACACTCTGCCTGGCTGTCCCTTGCTGGGTCACGGGTTGTGAAGATGAGTCTAAATTAAAGGGACAACTCCATGGGAAGGAGGAAGGAGGGATGGGAAGCCACCAAGGAAGGGCCTGACCCAGACCTGGCACCTTGCCTGTGTCACCACCCTTAATAGTATACCTCCCAACACCCATGAGGCTCTCAATAAATATCAGCTGACAAATAAGTGACAACTGAGAACTTGATACCCAGGGGCTTTATAAGGGCACATTGTAGAGTTAATGGAAGGCCAGGGCCTTCCCAAAACCTACTGACCCAAGGCCCTTGACAGAAGTTGTCCTTCTTTCCCACCAGGAGTGGCTGTCAATCTACCTGGGACTCCCAGTCCAACCACTCTGCTGGGTGACCCTTGAAGCGTGCTTTTCCTCCCGAGTGGAGCCTGTTTCTAAGAATTGTGAGCCTAGGCTATGGGGCCTGTGGTGTGGAATCTAGGGCACCAGGCCTGAGGTGGTTCCAGAACAGCCCCGTAAGGGACATCTGGAAATGCTAGGTCATCCGGGGTTCTCACAGGTGGGTGAGGGTGATTTCTCCATCACGTTGCCCTTGGCTGGTTTTGACCAGCGGAATACGGGCTGACAGGAGAGTGGGCCAGTTCCACGGAGAGGCTTTGAGAAGCGGCCTGTTTTCTGCTCCTCCTGCACTGTGCCGGCCACCACGAGAGGGAACGCCTCTTCCTCTTCAGCTTGGGCCCTCGCATGACAACAGACCTGAGAGAGTGACGCTGACAACACAAACCCTGAGCCCAGCCAAGCCAAGGCAACAGCTCATCCATAGACTCATTACCGAGAGGTAAATGTTTGTTTTGGGAGCCACTGGAAGGTTGTGTTTCTTGCTTTGTTATTGAGCAAAACCTAACAAACCTGTGATAGAGGAAAGTGGACCCCAAAACTGGGGGCCGGCCTGAAGGCCAAATGGGTTCTTGGCTTCACACAGGTCAAAATTAATGAGCAAGGTGACAGAGTAAAAGCAAAAGCAAGGTCATTGACGTACAAAAGTACAAAGAAACAGAAAGAAGGCAGGGCGGTGACTATCTCTCAGAGAAACAGAAAGTAGCTGTTTGTGAGTTTCTGAGGCCTTATTTTATACTTTCTATTTAATTTTATGTTAAGCAGAGGGAGGATTATTTATAAGATTTCTGGGCAAGGGTTGGGGAGTTCCCAGAACTGAGGGTCCCTCCACTTTACAAACCATGTTGAGTAACTTCTGGGAGTTGCTGTGGCATATGCTGGTGGGAGTTTCTTTTAGCATGCTAATCCGTTATCATTAGCAAATAATGAACAGTGAGGGTAACCAGAGGTTGTTTTTGTCACCATCTTGGCTTCAGCTGGTCTTAACAGGTTTCTCCACTGCATCCTGTTTTATCACAGACCTTGGTTTGGGTCTTATCCAGCAGGCCCTGCCGGTCCCTATCTCACCTGCACAAGAAAAAATGTCCCACCCAATGCCATAAGCACCTTTTCCCCACTGCTCTGAAAACACTGGATACAGTAAATAAACAAAAAATAGATCCAATCGCTGAGGACGTGGAGATATGGATGTGTGCATTCAACAATCACATAAATAATTACACAATTGCACACTATATAAGTGCTTTAATACAAAGTTAAAAAGCACAGAGTGTGGTGAAAAGGAGGAACAGGAGGAATTAATTTTGATTGGGAAATCGGCAAAAACTTCTCCCAAGACCTGAAGGATGAGGGAGAGATATGCAAAGAGGGGGTGGGGGGGTGGTTTACGGCATTTCAAGGTAGAGCCAGGAACAGCGAGATGAAAGAGTGGAAGGAGCTTGGTGTATGTGGGGCTCTTCAAAAGGGCAGAGTGACCGGGGCACAGTGGCCATGAGATGGACTCATGAGAACAACGGGGTCTGGCACCTGCAGGGCCTTGTGGTCCACGGGGAGGGGTCTGGATTTTACACTGAGCACATAGAGGGCCATCAGAGGGTTTTTCTTTTAAACTAAAATTTACTTAGTAAATATGTTAGTCCCATAACTGGAGTGAATTCAGCCCTGGCACACAGGCATGGACTTTGAGGTTTAATGTCTCCAGTAGTCAGACTGCTCATGCAAAACTCTTCCCACTGCTCATGCTATGGGGGACGTTTTAAATACCATCAACTGAAATACTGACTATCCTTCACTACCTAGAAATAGAAGAAAAGTTAACATGAAACTCACTTTATAAAAAATAAAATACACTTACCAAACACTATCCTCAGAAGTATAATCTTGCCAAATTTCCATCTGAGTAATCATATGATAACTACAGCAGTGAAATGATACGAGAGAAAATTCTAAATTACTTTAGCAGAAAGACCAAAAATTGCTGTTTCTGGATCAATAGAAGGGATTTTAACAAAAAACTTTAGAATTTAATAAAGAAATGGCAATAACTGATAAATACATTCATTCAAAATATATTTTCACTAAGCACCAGATAGAATAGTTTGCAATCTTTTCACCGAGAACTCCTTTGAAAGAATACCTATAACACAATGGTTTATTTAGGGTTTTAATCAAGAAATCTAAAGCTGCCAATCAGAGTTTATAATTTCCATGAAATGGCCAGGTAAACAAACTTGAGGTCATATAACTTGAGATTTAAAAGATGTTTGGCCAGGCGTGGTGGCAGGTGCTTGTAGTCTTAGCCACTTACTTGGGAGGCTGAGGCAGGAGGATCACTTCAGACCAGCCCAGGAGTTTGAGGCTGCAGTGAGCTATGATGCAATGCCACTGCACTCTAGCCAGGCAACACAGTGAGACCTTGTCTCAAAAAAAGAAAAAAGAAAAAGCTTTGTTTAACCTATACCTTCTAATTGAGGAGCTCCTTGGCCTCAGGCTGGTAATCCCAGGTCCATATGCCAGATCCCACACATACATACACACAAATGAGCACTAAGTAGCATGTATAAAAGAGAAATAATATGCGGTCCCTGTATATATAAGGGCAATAATGCCTAATTCTCATGGACGTACAATGCAGTGAGGGGCAGAGAGAGATACAAGTCACTAACCCGCAAGGAAGAACCAAGCAAGAGCTTGGTAGAGATGTAAATCCTATGCCCTAAGAACACAGCAGAAAGGGCACTGGGAGGCCTCAGGGACAAGGTGGCATCCAGGCCAGGCCAGGAACATGAGTGGATGTCAACGTGTGTGAGCAGGACCTTGAAGGCTAGAGAAAATAAAAGGACCCAAGACACTGAGCCACAGAAGTACTGCCTGTTCAGAAGACAGTGAACCCTTTGTTGTGGGTAAAGGGATGTAATTTAATAACAGACTGTGTAAAATTCAGGAAAACCTCACCCAGCAAGAGCCAGAAACAACTCTAGTCTGTATTTCTCAGCAGCAATTCAGACAATCTGAGGTCGCCTATGAAACTAGCAAGAGAGTAAAATATCTTCCCAAATGGGGAGGTACCGCATGCTCTTTGTGGAGGTAGCCAAGCCACCCGAGACCCCAGGGCCCTGGAATCAAATCCATTAGCAACAATCATTCTTAATGGAAAACATCTCCCCTCCCAAAATGTAAAATAAAAACGACTCAAGCAAAAACTCAAAACTAAGAGACAACTTTAACGCCTCATGCTTCACCTGTGCCCCAACTATCATGGCCTGAGACACAGTCCGCCCTATTACTTACACTGATTCATTACCGCAGAACACGACAAAATTTAGCCTATCGCTGCTCCCGCTACATCCCTCCCCATCAAAAAAAGTTAATAAACACCACACAAAATATAAACTTACCCCAAATAAAAATCAGCATTAGCCTAGGGATTCTATTGCAATATCACTACACTAACCCAGGATATTTTAATCTTCTTCCTGCCCATTTACAAAATATCCTCATTCTGAGAGCTATGGGAGCATTATAAACATTGTTGCATTAGATTCCTCTTCTTGAGATAGTTCAAAGGTAAAGCACAGCAGATTTGCCTATTTTTCTACACTACCATGGTCAGGTAATTATCATAAAAGGCCTACAGGCAAAATCCTCATCCCCCATTCTCAGACTATTATCATTTTTTCCCCTCAGATCAAATAAACTAACCTAACTGTAAACAGACACAAGGAGATGAAAAGTCATACACAAATTTAAAAAGCAAAAAAAATTTCAAAAATCTGTAAATATCATCACAGTAACAGTCTAAACTTCACTGAAGAAAAAAAAAATTTACTTGGTTTCCCAAAGCTACAGGCATTTTATAAAATATTCAAGACATTACACAGCTGATAAAAATAGTGGGGAAAAATTTTAGGTGGGAGCAAAGAGTTCTTCCAAAATGCCACGTCCACAGGAAGTGTGTGGCAAACTGTCCGAGGCTGTCTCGCACACGGGCACGCTCTCAGGCTACCGCTGCCCTCTCCCTCGGGTCGGCTTCAGAGGTGCAGGTACAGTGGCTGACACCTGCTCTAGGCAGGCCAAGGAGCCCTGAGGGCTGTCGCTGGCTTCCTGTGCTGCACTGATGTCCTCCAGCACCCGCTGCCAGTGCCTCGGCTTTGTCAAGTGCTTCTGGACCAGAGCATCATTCATTCCTTAGCTCCGAGACATCCTCTTTGGTAACTTGCTCTGGTTTCTGGACAGATAACTGCAATCTTTTTTGTAGAAAAAAAATTCTGTCTGTCTTGCAATATCTAGAAATTTCTGGATACACTGATCAGCACCAGTTCGAATTTCTTCTTGATTAGTGCCATTGACATAGTCCTGACCCACCAGAGAAGCAAAGCAGGCCTTGAAAGATGACTCCAACTCGTCCCCCAAAGTACTGCTAGGTCTCGGAGCGACTGGCGCCGCCTGAAGAAGAGGAGCCTGGCCCGGGAGTCCCGGCCAGCGGAGGCCCAGTGGCTGCCCAGAGAACATAACACCTGGCAGAGCCGCCACGGCTGGATTCTGGATCTGCTAAATAACGACAATAAAAATACTGTATACGCCACCTGGAAACACTCTGTACTATTGTGACAACTCTTAATGTAAATCTAATATTCCAAAACAAAATTTTTTTCTGTACAGGTAATTATTTGTCTTTGGATACTTTCAAAATTTTTTGTCTTCAATTTTCAACATTTTGATTATGAGGTTTTCTGGGTATGGATTTCATCGAGTCTATACTGTTTGGGGTTTGCTGAGCTTCTTGGAGATGTAGGTTTATAGTTTTCTCTAAATTTGGGAAGTTTTCAACACTTATATCTTCACATTTTTTCAGCTCCACACTCTTTCTCCTCTTCTGAGATTTTAATGACATGAACATTGAGTTGTTTCTTTTTTTTTTAACTCTCATAGGACCATGAGTTTTCATTTCTTAAAATCTTTTTCTCTCTGTTGTTCAGATTGAATAATTTCTATTGTTTCATCTACAGTTCCCTGACTTGTTCTTTTGTCATCTCCATTCGACCATGTAGCCTATCCAGAGAGATTTTTTGTTTCAGTTGTACTTTTCACTTCTGAAATTTCCATTTTATTTTTCTTTACATCTTCAGTTTCTTTGCTGAGACTTTCCATTTTTTTTAATTTAAGAGTGTTCACAACTGCTTGTTAGAGAATTTTAATAATAGCTGCCTCTAAGTCTTTGTTACTTAACTCCAACATCTTTGTCATTTCAGTGTTGCCATCTCTTTATTTTTTTTTTTTTTTTTTTTTTTTTTTTTTTTTTGAGACAGAGTCTCACTCTGTTGCCCAGGCTAGAGTGAGTGCCGTGGCGTCAGCCTAGCTCACAGCAACCTCAAACTCCTGGGCTTAAGCGATCCTACTGCCTCAGCCTCCCGAGTAGCTGGGACCACAGGTATGCGCCACCATGCCCGGCTAATTTTTCTGTATATACTTTTAGTTGGCCAGATCATTTCTTTCTGTTTTTAGTAGAGACGGGGTCTCGCTCTTGCTCAGGCTGGTCTCGAACTCCTGAGCTCAAACAATCCGCCCGCCTCGGCCTCCCAGAGTGCTAGGATTACAGGCGTGAGCCACCGCGCCCGGCCGCCATCTCTTTATTGTCTTTTCACTTGTGAGTTGAGATTTCTTGAGTCTTTGCATGCCGAGTAATTTTGGATTATATCTTGAACATTTTTAATATTATAAGACTGAAAATATTGATATTTTTATTTTAGTAGACAATCAACAAGGCTAGGTTTTGGTTGCCAGTTTTCACACACTTCCTGTGTGCTGTGGTTTGGTGTATTTGCAGTGCTGTGAGTGCTGTCTGGTCTGTCTCTCATGCATTCGTGCTTTGGCCAGTCTTGAACCTGATCTGTTCTGTTTTCAAAGTCTTTTATATGCTGACTAAGCCCAGATCCACGTATATGCAACTAAAAGGTGAGTGTAGACGTTCATAAACAAATGTGTGGGCTCACTTTCTGGGCATATTCCTCTTCGTGATCTCCCTGGTACTTTCTGCCTTCCCTGAAGCTCCCTTCTCTGATCTTCCAGCTGGAAAGCTGGGGCACCTCTGTGGCATCTAGAGCCAAAAGGCAGGAGGACCAGAAGGAAAAAATTGGTAAACTTGCTGCTGGTTTGATGATAAGCTTTCTTGTTTTCTGACACATTGATTTTAAAAAGCTATACATTTCCTCCCGAGGACGACTTTCCCTTTTCCGGTGCATTTTTCCATGTAGTTTTACTAACATTCAGTTCTACATATTTCTTAGGTTTTTTAATTACTTCCTTGTTAACCTGTGTTATTTAATAATGTTATTAACCCAAATGTGATTTAATAATATTATTTTGTTTCCAATTATATAGAAATATTTTTGAGTCATGTTTGGTAATTTCTTATTTTGATATAATTCTAACTTACAGAAAATTTGCAAGAATACAGTAAAAAGAATTCCTATGTGCATTTTACCTTTATCCAGATTTACTAATTGTTAACATTTTGCTCCTATTTCCTTAATCATTTGTGTTCTATCTCTCTCTCTCTCTCTCTCTCTCTCCACACACACACAGAACCATTTTTTAAGAGTAATTTATAGATATCCTGCTTTGTTTCCCTAAGTACCTCAGTGTGTATTTCCTAAAAACAGGGACAATCTTGTATATAACTACAGCACCATGGTCAAAATTAAGTATTTAACATTGATACAATACTGATCTAATGTGTTCATATTTAAATTTCATCAATTCTTCCAATAATGTGGATTATAATGTATACCTTTCTTTTTCCCTCTTCCAGAATTACTCATTGCATTTAGCTATCGAGGATCTATCCTTCTGTTGTTTATCTCTAAGCCTGTTTTTATTTTCTTCAACACCAACATTGATCTTTTTACACATTCTGTAATTTGTTTTCTGGTAAAACACCTTTACCAGAATGTTTTGCATCATTTTATGTTTAGTACATCAAGGGAAAGATTCCCTTTCTTCCTTGCTGTAGCCTTCCCCATTACCAAGGTGTATCATCTTCTTACAGTCCTGCATTTATAAAACCTCAGAATAATTTTAGTTACCTTTCTTTCTCTCTTGTCTCTAACTTTTGTCAGTTGCAAAGCTCAGCCACTTGATTTCCAGCAGAGTAGAGCATTGAGCTATACTTGAGAGTTTTCTTCTTTTCTGGAGAACAAACCTTAAAATTTGACTTTTGTCCTTGAGCAAAGAATATTTCATCCCTTAGAGTGAAAAAAGCATTCTTATATTAGTACCCAAAATATTTTATTCTCTTTGAACCAGTATGTTATTGAAGCTGAATTAGTCTCCTCTGGGATTTTGTAAAAATGTGGACACTTTCAATGTATGGAACAACCCTTCCTCCACCACATGGGCTGCTGCCTGTCAATTGCTATTCTCCCAGACCCATGACAATCCAGGGTGTCTGAACCTTTGTACTCTACAGGAATGACAGTTTTCTAACTTGCAACTGGAATTCAAATTATATCTCTTATTGTTAATGCTAGATAGAAATATCTACCACATTCCATTTACATCAAATTCTTTTTTCTCTGACCCAAACTGTTTATCATGATTTTTTTTTGCTATTTTTTTTGAAACTGGTTCTTCTATCATATTAGCACTATATGCCTATAATAGGCAAATCATGTGTTATATTATTTCTTAGTGTGTAGTAAACTGTTTACTGTAGTGTACCTCTCACATATAGAATCAACTCATCAATTTGGTTTAGAATTTAATATTTTGTTTTATCAAAATTATCATCATAGTGCCAAATACTGTTAAAGCTGTTTCCAAAAAGCCTACAATGCATTTAGCCTTGGTTCTGGTGAGCTAAAATTATAGTTTTCTCTTTGGGCAATCAAAAATCTATATTGTTTTCTCAGCCATAAAGACTTTATTCCCAGCACAATACCTAAGTCAGTGAAAAACAAATGAAAATATCTCCAACGGGCATTTGTTCTCAGATTCGTGCAAAGGACACCACCTCTGCACCATGCCCACCCTCCAATACCTTTTGTCTTTGCTGTTCCTTGAGCACAGTGGGCATGTTTCCTCCCCAGAACCTTCTGAACTTCATCAATATTCAAGTTGAACTGGTAAAATAGGTTTCAGGTTCTTACTGTCTAAATAAGATGGTAATCACTGGTCAAATAGCCACTGAAACAGCTCAAGCCCTTCAATATAATAATCTTTAGCTTTTTATCTGCTACCTAAAAATTCAGCCTTCTTTTACAACGTTAGGAGACAAGTCCTCCACGTAATGCCCAGAGGAACAGCAGGGGAGAGTAGTGAGTATGCAATTGCCCAGTCTCTGGGTGCTATTTGGATCCAACGGCTGCCACCTACTAGTCAATGTTCGTTGGCCAGTTTACTTCCTGGTTCAAGAGTCAGTTTCCTTATGTGTACAATCTGAATAAAGAAAGAAAGTACCTATCTCAAAGGGTTAGTTAATTAATTCAATAAATAATTTTGAGTACGGTAAGTCCTCACTTAACGTCATTGATGGCTTCTTGGAAACTGCGACTTTAAGGGAAAGGAGGGACACAAAATGAAACCAATTCTTTTTTTGGCATCAACATTACAAGGAAACAACAATGAACTAAATGATATTATGCGAGCCCTTGCTATAGGTCATTTCTCTTAAAGTTCCTCCTTCAGTGAGTGCCAGGATCCAAGTAGACCCCTGGGAGCAGGACTTCCCAGCCATGGCTGCACCATGCAATCACCTGGGGGTCTGCAAAGATCCTGGCCCCCGTCCCACTCTCAGAGGTTCTGATGAATTGCTTTGGGGTGTGGCCTGAGTTATTAGGAGTTTTAAAGGCTCTCCAGGTGATTCCAAGGTACAGCCACAGTTGAAAACCACTATGTTGACAGCACAAAGGAGACGGGATCTTTCAGCAGACATGCAGGGTGTTGAGACAGTTACATAAGATGATACCTTTAAGATATTCACAGATTCCTGCACAAAGTCAGCTGTTGACTTCCTTCTTCAAATGCGAATGCTTATATTCTGGCATACATAAGATACTTTGTTCTGCAGAATGGATTGACATGAAATGGATAAGAAAATCCCCACAGAATTGTTTATTACATCCAAGACAGTATCTTCATGGTATGCCTCCATCTTTCCATGGTCAGCCCCAAGTCCTGTCTAGAGATTAGCCGGCAGTCCTTACCCTGCATTCTCTGCAAATGTGACTACACATGAGATCAAACTGAGTAAGTCAGAGGTCCATTTTCTCCTCCTAATTTGTTTGAGAATCAAGCAGATTCGTCTGCATGACTACCCTTCACATTGGACCTAAATTCCAGTTTTCTTTGGGATGAGTAGGCCAAGCACGACTTTAAGTCAGTTAATTTATTAGCTGCTACTATATTCAAACTGTGGCATAATAAAAGTAACAGATGACCCTAAATATTACATGACTCTCTTTACGATTGGGGAGCAAGCTAATATATTTTCCCATACATCTGATGTTAATAAAAGTTATGACCTTAATCTCCACAGTTAAAAAAAGAAACAATCCAATGAGAGTCCTAAGAAATTTATAAAGACATCTAGATCTTTTCAGAGCTAATATTTAAGTAACTGGAAAAGGAAATGATCAGACAATTTATGTCATTGGCTTCTCATTCTGTGTCTTCAGTTTCAGAGTGAAACAGCTTATCCTTCTAAATAGATATTTTTAGAAAAGTCTACACTATATTTAATTTGAAAAAGTTATTTATAAAATTCCATTCTACTGTTTTCAAAATTGCATTTAGAATAATTAAAATGAATATTCATGGGAAAGGTGTGAATAAAAAAAATTCTTAAAAATAGTAGGGCGTTGAGGTATGCCCATGTTAAATTCTCCATCCAAGGGACTTACATATTTACTAATATGTTTGTTTGACCTCTAAAACAGTCCATATACTGTAAGGCAGCACTAGAGCAATGTTCCACCAAAAAAGGGTGATTATTTCCATTAGAAGTTTCTATTTTTTTTAAGTAAATGTTTAATTTTAGATTTATGGAAAAGTTACAAAAAGAGTACGGAGTGTTCCCTATACCCCCAAGCTAGTTGCTGTTGTTAACACCGTACAATACAGTGGTATGTTTGTCCAAATTAAAAAAGCTAATACTGGCCTTACTATTAACTACACTCCAGACTTATTTGGATTTCACCTGTTTCTCCATTACTGTCCTTTTTCTGCTCCAGGAGCCAATCCAGGGTCCCACATTTATTTGTCACATCTCCCCAGGCTCCCTGGTCTGTGACAGTTTCTCAGCCTTCCCTTGTTTTTCATGATCTTGGCAGCCTTGGGAAGTACCAGCCGGGCATTCTGTAGAACGTTCCCCTAATCTGAGTTTGTCTGATGTTCTTCTCATGATTAGACTGGGGTTATGGGATTTTGCAAGGAATAGCACAGAGGTGAAGTGCCCTTCTTGTCACATCATTTACCTGTTTTAAGACATCATATTATCACTAGAGAAGCTCTAAGATCCTTTCCAATTTTAAATGCTATGATCATATATTTTATAGAGCCCATTATATACACACAACCACATACATACATATACATATATATACATATACATATGTATATGTATGTATTGGGATAGTGTCTCAATCTGTCGCCCAGAACTGGAGAGCAGTACTGCAGCCTTGAACTCCTGGGCTCAAGCGATCCTCCTACCTGAGCCTCCCAAGTAGCTGGGACTACAGGTGGACCACCATGCCCAGCAATTTTTACATTTTTTGTAGAAATGGGGTCTCCCTCTTGCACAGGTCCGTCCCAAACTCCTGGGCTCAAGCGATCCTCCTGCCTCAGCCTCCCAAGAGCAGGGGATTATAGGTCTAAGCCACATCTGGCCTATATTTTTAAAACATACATGTTCCAGTTTTGTAAGTTGTGGCCCATGTTACGCTCAAATGACAGCAGGGAGAGAAAACCCACATAATCAATACCTTGACCACAGTGCATTAACTTTATACTGTTCCCACACGCCATGTGCTCCACGTGTATCTCCAGCACTTACAGATTTGTGACAGATTTCATCAATCTACTAAATATCCGCATCCTCGGCTCACCTTACCCATTTGAGACATGTATATCAGTATAGGCCAAGCCTATTTCTAGAACAAAAGGAAACAAATGAAAAATCCAATTTTTAAACAGGCTAGGATTGTATTAAATTATAGAGACATCAAGAATGAGAAGGATGCCTCTCACTCTAGAAATCCGTGATTCCTTGAGTGAGAACAGGAGAAAAAGTCTGAGAGGAAAGAATGTCCTGGTAATCTCTGGAAGATGAAAACATTTTAGTACCTGAGATTTAAGCCAGAAATAATTCTTCTATTTTTATCTGCTGACAAGAGGGAGGTTATGACATTTTCTTTAACAGCATAAAGTCTATGAAAAGGGATCTGATAACACATCTTTAAAAAATCTTCAAGTGGAATGCTGAATATATTTTGAACTTCAAACCCAGGTAATATGCACAAATTCATACTGTTCAGATTTCATTATTTACGACTCTGATGGAAGTTAAAGAGTAGGCAGTTAGACAGTAAATAGAAGCAATTATTGAGTCACCTAGTCAGCATTTTTATTTATTTATGCTGACTCATAAATTTCCTGATCTGGTCACATTAAGCCGATCTTTATTTGCATGCTGTCACAAGGGAGAATTATGACCCTGAAATCAGGAAATCTCCCCCTGAGCTTCGATGACTCCACAGGGCACACACTGATGGCTAAATTGTCATTTGTTCATTTTTGCCTTTGCTATTATTTTCTCCACACACAAATTGCTTGCCAAATGTTTCTGGAAACAGCATGGTCATTTTCACTTGGAACAACTCACTGTTGGATGCTTATATTTCTTCTGCTGTCAACTCCAGTAACTTGGTGAGAATCGCTATAGCTCAAGTCACAAGTAAATCATTGCTGCATGTGAAATTCTTCATTTTTATTGTAGGGGTGTTAAATGCAATCTAGACTCATAAAATGATTTATTTCCTCACTGAGTAGAAAGGACATTAATCAAGTATTTCCAAAATCACTATAGTCACCACAGCAGCCCAGATTGAACTCAAATCCAAATTATCTCTAGAATCCTTCATGCATCCCAAATCCTTCCTCTCTCACACTTCCAGTATCAGAAGAACAAATATTACTCTCAGTAGCCTTTAGTTGAGACGGTCATCACGATTTATTTGTACAGTGCTATGTCATTAACATTCACATGTGTATTTCACTTGGGTTTTCTGTATCTACAAAACACTATCAGGTTGTAAAAGTGGGCATTTTAGAAATGGAAAAACCAAGATGCAGAAGCTGAATGACTCGTCCAGGATGACACAGGTAGCAGTAGCTCTGCCGATACCGGAACCTTCTGACTCCCTGACTGCTGCCCCCTTCCATACCATGGGCACCCCAACAAACCAAGGACAGACAAGATTAGAAAATAGAGGTAATGTGCTGGACAATTCACAAAAGGATCTCATTGCTGGGATGCACAAGCATATGTGACCGTTTATTTAGTTCCTTTAAAAAACCCATGACCCTGGGTAAAGAACTAAGCCAGGTGAGCAGCTGCAGCTGGGCTACTGGTTTCTTCTTTTTCCTTTCTTCCTCTTTTGCTTCAACCACACTTCCTCCTATAGGTGCCCTCTTTGTCTTCTGCATTTCCCCCACCTGAGACATCTTTTATGTGATGCCGTAGTCCCTCGATAAAGATGCCCTTTTGTCTAATGTTGCTCTTTCTCTTAGACAGTGAAAATAACATGAGCTTCGAAATTTTATCAGCCTAGGTTTGAATCTGAATTCCGTTGCCAGCTGTGTGACTTCAGGCATGTACAAAATCTCTTCCCAGGCAGAAAAGTAGATAAATTAGAACTCACCTCATCGAGTTGTTGTGAGCTTTTTAATGATAATTAAGTTGTTATATGCACACTGCCTGGCACAGTGAAATGTAAATTCTATTCCTTTGATATGATAATATTCTACCCTCTCTGTGCATATAAGTTACTTATTTTGCATTTACGGTGCACTGCAATGATGGCCAAGAAAATAATAAGGGGGAGAAAAGGGCAAGTTCAATTCCATACACATCCTCTAAATATAATATCTATCTGGTCCAACATCTGTATTATGGTGATCTGTATCATGAATTTAAATGAAAGCATATGAGATCACCTACTGGAGTGGCAATCTCTCAGCAATTCATACATGCAAATTTTAGAAAATTGTGAAAATAGAGATATTCTTTCAATCCAGTGCCACAAGCCTCACTGCAAAAGGATGCATGAACCTGAGTATACCTAGTTGGTCTATCATTCTTTCATTGTTAAATAAACATTTATTGAGTTGCTGTTATGTATCCTGGAGCCTGATTAGTTTCCAAAGAGAGAAGCACCCAAAAGTGACAGCAGGCATTCTTGAATTCTAATGTGTCCTCAGTTGATGTGGAGAAACCAAAGACAGACTTCTAAGTGAATCCATGATTTCCTCTGTCAGCAATCTGAGCAGACAGTGTCATGATGAAGTCAAGTGTTTGGCTCCTTAAACTAGGCTTTAATCCTCCTTTTAAAGTTCACATGGCAAAGTAAATGCGCCAATGATTGGAGAGTGGGAGGGATGCTTATATGAGAACGCTGCTTTTTGTGCAATATTTAAGAGTAGGAGCTACAAAAACCTAAGAAAGAAGCATATTATAAATTCATATAAAATTTTCCTCCAAAAATGACAAAGAATTTCTTGCTGAGAATTTTGGGCTACAAGTTTGAAGTCATAGGCCATCACTGCTCAGGGAAGTTCTCTTTTGGAAAGATGTTTAGGGAGAGTCATAGAGATTGATAAATTCCAATATCTTGTTTCTAGATATCTTTCATAGAACACACATATCCCCGTAACATATAAGGAAGGAAAGGTCTGATGGTGGAAAGTGATCATGATTCAATATTAAGTGAGAAAGTGTGATCTTAAATACGTAAAAAAAAAATTTGTGTATGGAAAAAACTGAAAAAGAGTATTCCAAATTTTTCTTTTTTTTTGAGGCAGAGTCTGGCTTTGTCACCCTGACTAGAGTACAATGGCATCATCATAGCTCACTGCAACCTCCAACTCCTGGGCTCAAGTGATCCTCCTGCCTCAGCCTCCCCAGTAGCTGCTACTACAGGTGAGCGCCACCACACCCAGCTATGTTTTCTATTTTTTTGTCGAGATGGAGTCTCGCTTTTACTCAGGCTGGTCTAGAACTCCTGAGCTCAAGTGATTCTCCTGCCTTGGCCTCCCAGAGTGCTAGAATTACAGGCGTGAGCCACCACACCAGCCCAAAGTATTAATAGCAGTTATCTCTGGATTGTGGGTGATTTGTTTCCTTTGTAATGCTTATTTGGCACTAATTTTTCTGCAATGAACATACATTTATTCTTTAAAAAGGTATTATATATATGTGCATGTGTGAATATATTTATGCACACACATTTCTCTGATGGTATGTATTTCGTGCTAGTTACCATAACCATATCATAAGTGGAGTATAATTACTATAATAAAAGGGTGGAAGATGGATAGGAAGGGGGAGGTTCATAAAGTCATTTTCCTAGACATATAGGATCTACAACTCTAGGTAGACTGTGCCACCAGTGTCACCCACAGACAGGCTATGAATAATCAAATGACCCCCCTGGGTATTATTTAAGATGGGGCGGAGGATACAGCAGGGCCTCAGGTAGACAGCACCACCCGCCCCCCACTCCCATTCCTCACTCTACCTGCTACCCACAAACATTCAAATTTGGGGACAAGCCCACTCTCTTCTATGCCGCTACTAGATAACTTTCTTTCCAACACTCTGACCATCCTACTCCCACCATTCGCCAGAAGAAAAAGAAGGAAAGACAACCCCGTAAAGATTTAAGCTGTTGGCTTTTGCTTCGACTCCAGGAATGTAAAATAAACACCTGGAGGGGGAGGGGAGAAGGCAAGAATTTTCATCAATACACATGCATTTAACATTGGGCAGGAATAGGTTGAACCCCATTTACTGACTTGCAAAAAGGGTTCTATTCAGGAGTATTAAAAGGATATACTTTGACAAAATCTTCACAGCCAGGGTTTTGTAGGAGGACGAAGTAGCAATATGAGTGTCCTGGGTCATTTTCCCTTCAGAATTGTACCCCAGCCTCCTGCCCTCTGCTTCCCTGCCACCCTCCACGTGCACTAACTCTGGGAATTGCTGGACTCCTCACCCACTCTTCAGCCTACACTGGCCCAAGGATAACGTCTCTGTGAGCTCAGGGACACTGGGACAGAGGAGGGGAGACCCTTCGGGACTGTACATTTATGACCACATCTGGTGACGGAGGTAGCATTTATGCTATGCTAGACTTAAGTGAATCCTTAGTGGGGTTACCAGATAAAGTCCAGGGCAGCCCTGTAAGATTTGAATTTCAGGTAAACAGTGAATAAATTTGTATGCAAGTATGCATACTGACACTAAAAAATGATCTGTTGTTTATCTGAAATGCAAATTGCAGTGAGCATTCTGTGTCTTTATTTGCTACATTTGGTAACCCTAATCCTGAATAGAGTGATGATATCCAACAAAATAAAATGTTAATCCATTTAATCATTTAAATAAACACTGTTGACAGTCCAGCTCTCATAGTTATTTTCTAATTTTAAAGGTCTGTATTTTAGAGTATTCCTAATATATATTATTTAAGATCTGTAACTTCAGTATTATCTTTCATTTGTTTGAATGTAAATGATTTTAATAATGATCTGGGATCATTTATATAATTTATATCATTATAAATTAAGTTTAAAGTACTTAAAATATGTATCCTCCATATTTAAGAATAATTCAGATTGGTAGCAGGTTCTTTTCTTTTTCAGAATGAGCCTGACAACCACTGAGGGAGACAGACAGAGACCACATTCAGTTCAGAAAACCATGGGTGCGGAGGTACAATGATGTATTTTCAGTGTGCCTGTCAAGAACATGGTGATTGAAATATCTGTGACAATATCAGCAAAAAGTCAGTCCCTTGCTATTTCACAAAGACCATAATCCTAGTGATTACAATTTTTTTCTTGTAACAAGAAGACAGTAAAACAAAAGGTGGAAATATTCGAAGTGGGGCAAAAGGAATTAGTATTAGAAAAGACTACACAGTGACTGGAAAAAACATGAAAAGATTTTAAAAGTTCTGCATCGTGGGGTACACTACAATCACTAGCTTTCTCTCTCATAAAGTTTCCTGTTGTATTGACTCTGTGCTTCCCCAATGTCTGCTGGAAACCAGCAGAAAAAGCAGGGTTTCCCAATACCAATAGGTAAATTCAAGCAGCCCACATCTAGATAGAACAACCAGTTGCTCAATAATGGTCAAAAGCAGAGTCAGATGCAAAGTGAAATTGCCTTCCTCCAAAGGGCTAAGGACTATGTTCCAGTAATCCACCAGCGGAGTCGGTGCCCAAGGTCAAGGTGGAGCAAGACCCTGAGAGGACAGCAGCACCTCAGTTGGTGCCGTGGAGAAGTCATAGGATCAGAAGTTGGGAATTTGGGACACAGCTCTGCCAGCAACTAGTGTGACTGGGCAAGTTCCTCAGTTTCTCTCTCTACAGAATGAAGACCCAGAACAAGACTAAGCTTGTAAGCTCCCTGTCAGGATACACTCCAAAGAAACTTAATTCAACTATTTGTCCCTAAAACCCTCAATTCCCTAGCCTCCTTTTTTTCCCCATACCACCTGGCAAAGGCCTCCCTGGTAATGAACCCAACTATGTATCACCTCTGCACCCCGACCCCTGGCAGTTGAGAACCACAACGGGAGGAAGTGGCACAGCTGAGGTTAGTGCCACTCTATCCCTGGCCAGAAGCCTTCACCCTCACTCCACAAAAGTCCTCTGTTTAGGGAAAAGAGAAAACGCCCTCAAGTCCTTCCCGCTTGCTCTGCTGACCTACTGCCATCTTTGTTTTCCTCTTCCTGTCTCGCCCCAGATCAGCTCCATTGCTTATCACTGTGCAAGGAGATAACCTGCTTTTCTATTTTGCTGGAGAAGCCCTCAGCTTAAAATTTTACATAATCTATTCAAACAATATGCCCAAACACCCACCCTCCCTTATCTGTCCTGATTGCTGTTTCCTTTCTTAGGAGTTAAGCTCTTTGAAAGGGCAGACTTAGTATGTCCCCTTTCTTATTCCAATTCCCTGCTCTACTCATCTCCCTCTGCCTTCTGTCCCTGACACCCATTGGATACCTATGGTCATCACCTCCTTATTGTTAAATCTAGTGATGCTTTCTAGCCGGGCCAATAGCATCTGCTCTGAAATGCCCTTTCCCTGCTGTTATGACTCTCCCCCCTTTTTCCCCCACCCCGCCCCGCTCCGTCTCCCCCCAGTCTGTTCCCCTGTTCCCTAAATGTTGACAGCCCCCAGGTGTCGAAGGCGCTTCTTCCCTGCTTGGATTCATTTACCAACTTCCCAACATGTTTAATTTTTCTAAAACGGAACAAGTTGTCAGGCTCTCTAAACCCTATTTCCTTTTTTTTTTTTTTGAGACAGGGTCTCGCTCTGTCACCCAGGCTAGAGTGTACTGGTGTCATCTTAGCTTACTGCAACCTCAAACTCCTGGGCTCAAGGGATTCTCCTGCCTCAGCCTCCTGAGTAGCTGGGACTACCAGTGCGCACCATCACGCCTAATTTTTCTATTTTTGGTAGAGATGGGGTCTTGCTCTTGCTCAGGCTGGTCTGAAACCCCTGAGCTCAAGGGATCCTCCCACTTTAGCCTCCCAGAGTGCTAGGATTACTGGGGTGAGCCACTGCACCCGGCCATCTATTTCCTTCTCAACTGGGGATCAGTAGTCACCTAATCAGTGATATCAGAAACCTTAGCACAATCCTTTCATTTTTTTATTTTTAAATTTTTTTAAATTAAAAAATGTCTTTTTTTTTTTTTTTTTTTTTTAGAGACAAAGTCTTGCTCTGTCACCCAGGCTGGAGTACAGTAGCTTGATCATAGCTCTCTGCAGCCTTGAACTCCTGGGCTCAAGCGATCCTCCCACTTGGGCAACCCAGAGTGCTGGAATTACAGGTGTGAGCCACCGTGCCTGGCCCCTTAGAACCATCCTAAAATTCCCCATTCCTCTCACCTCAATGATTGGTTATTGGGTCATATCAATTCCATGTCCTTAGTATCATTCGTTGTCAGGCAGATGTGATCTGCTCATCACCACCAGCCCACCTGTGATATGCCATTGAAAATCCATAGAAGTTCTAAGGAACTTACAGGATAAAGTTCACCTTGTCACACGGACCTCATATGGCCTTTTTAAAGCCATCCATTCCTTCCATACCTCACCTATCTCATCTCCAGCCTCTCTTCTCGGATACCCTCTATATTTTTGCTAAAACAAATGCCTGTGGTCTCCAAAATGCACCACACTGTCCCACTGCCAGGGCCTTTGCACATGCTTATCCTTCTGCTGGAGTTCTCCCCACTCCTCTGCTCCCCATCTTGGCTAGCGTACTCATGCTTCAAGACTCAGGTTGAATGTCTTCTCCACCACGAGCCTCCCTGCAGGCCCCAGTCTACGTGGGTGCTCCCCCCATGTGCTCCTCCAGGCCTCTGCTTGACTTTACCAGGTGTTAGTTTCCTAGGACTGCCATTCACAACTGCCGCAAACCAGGTGGTTAAAACAGAAGAAACTGATTCTCTCATGGTTCTGGATGGTTGAAGTCCGAAATCAAGGTGTCCCTCTGAAGACTCAAGGCAGGATTCCTTCCTTGCCACTCCTTGCTCCTGGTGTTCCAGGCCATCGTCGATGTTCCTTGGCTTGTAAGCACATCACTGTGGTCTCTGCCTGTGTCTTCATGTGATCTCTGTGTCCTCTCATTATCAGAACACCAGTCATTAGATTTAGGGCCTACCCTAATCAAGTATGGCCTTATCCTGAGGTCTACAAGGACTCATTTCCAAAGAAGATCACATTCTGAGGTTCTAGTTGGACATGAATTGGGGGGGGCACTCTTCAACACACTACCTGTCATAAAATTTATACTACTGTAATGAAGCTGGCCATTTATTTTCCCATTTCCCCATTAGACAAGGAGGTCATTGAGGACAGGACCATTAAATACTCATCTTTGAATTTCTGCTGTCCAGTCCAGTATCTGGCATATAGCAGAAATTTAAAATGTTTTTCAAAGCTCAATGATCTGCTGATATGATTTTCTCTTTTAACAATTAAATTCCCCCTAATTTGATACCCCTGACTTCCTACTTCAACTTTATTTATAATTCACTTTCTGTTCTTTGGGTCTTTATCCCATGTTCAATATATCTTCTGTACTGTATCTTTTACTCTTAGTTCAGTCCCTGACAGTTCTTATAAAGCATAAGCCTTCCACAGAAAAATGTTAGAGAGAAGCAGATGGATGCCTGGCGTCAATAGGTAGCTGAAAAGTAAAAAATAGATGGGAGTGCGACATAGTTTATTATGAAGTATCTGGCCCTCCAGATACATCCCCAAGTGTTCTATTACCAGAGCATCTTCGGTTATGATTCCTTAACTAGCTGCCTTGAACACAGGAATTTTCAATGAGGTGCTGAATCAGTATTGCCATGAGGGTGAGATTAATTAAGTATGAGTATCAGTATTACAGGCTAAGCTTCTGTAATAGATAAACTAAAAATAAACAACAACAAAAAAAACTGGCCCTAACAAGGTACAAGTTTATTCCTATATTAGCCATAGTCAGATGGTCCAGGGAGGCTGGGGGTCAGGGTGGTCCATACCATGGTCCCAACTTCCTTCTGCCCTGTTGCTCTAACATGCTCTACAGCTGCTCTGTCCAATGTGGCAGCCACTACCCACATGTGGCTCTGAGCTCTTGAAATGTGGCTAGTCCAACCAGGATATCTTATAAGCATAAAATAAACATCGTATTTCAACGACTTTGTGTGGAATTAAAAAAAGGATGTAAAAGATCTTATTAATATGTTATTGAAGTATTGACTGAATTTTGAAGTAAGATTTTGGATGTATTAGGTTAAAGATACGTTATTAAATTTAATTTTATCCATTTCCTTTTTTTAAAGCTTAGAAATTTTTTAATTATATTTGTGGCTCACATTGTATTTCTTTGAGACAATGTTGTTCTAGAATATAGTGTACAGTAAAAGCTAATTCACAGTACCACATACATGGTCAGCTCGCAGGAAAAAAAGAACAAAGTAGAGGGCAAACAATTTCCTTTTAAGGAATGATGTGCAATTTGCACATGCCAGTTCACTCACATTCCATTGGTGAGAGCTTGGTCACATGGCCCCACCAGGCGGCACAGAATGCAGGGAAATGTGGTTGGTGTGTGGATGGGCAGCCACGTGCCATATTGGAAAGAAAGGAGGAAGAATGGCTTCTGGGGTAACAGATACTAATTATGTTCTGTTGCAGGTTTGTTTCTGAAGAGAGGTATAAGAGTTGACTTTGTGTAGAAGGGGATTGAAAGGACTTACCTGGGAGAGGAGATGGGGAAAAATGAAGTAGGAGGACATTCAGAAACCTAATGCAAAATAACCAAACTAAGATATTTCAACACCTGGATTGAGAAAGTAAAACAAGGAAGAAGAGATAAACAGTGGCTCAGGGCAAAAAGGACTGGCAGGGGAGGAGATGTCCTTGTACCCTAGGCAGTGTGAAACAGGAAGAGGACAGGGATAGCTGTGTAGCCACCTTCCTGATTCTGTAACCAGGGCCTAGGAAGTTTGGTTATGGCGTTGCTCCCAAACGTTGGAGAATTGATATGGGAAATCCATAGTAAACTGAGATCTGAAGAACTTGGAATTGTTCAGATGGACAGGAAGGGAAAGAGACAGTTGTGGCAGAGAGGAAAGCTCAGCGATGGATGGAATCCTGCGAAGGTGGTGACTTGAAGACACACCTTTCACTTGAGCTCCTTCCTGACTCCTTCTCAGTAGGGATGCCACAGCAGGGGAAGGCACACTAGCAGAGGACCTAGGACACGTGTGCGGCTGCAATTCTAATAGAATTTTTCAAGGAGAAAGTAAATCACCTTCAGAGTAGAGTGCTTGATCCTCACTGAGGCCAGAGATTAAAAGCCCAGTCCTTGTGATTCTCTGAGGGGTTCGAGTCTCCAGCTCTCCTCAGATGGCAGCTGTAGCTGCCTGTATTCCTGTCGTCCTAGGGAGGACTGCCAGCCTTTGCTGGGTGGAGTTGACTGAAGGAAACTCAGCTGGGTGACTGAGTTATTTACTTTCCATGGTCAAGGGAGAGCTACTTCTTACTCTCAGGGAGGCCTGGGAGCACAGAGTTTCTTCCTTCTGTCTTAAGAGGGTGATTGGATTTTGACAGGTTATGTACCACCCAGGAGTATAATTTTCTGTATCTTCTGCTACTACTTGTTCAGCACTGCTGCAGAGACCCTGAGGGTTTGAGCTGATTACTGAGGCAATACCAAATCACGCCCAACTTCAAAAAGCAACAGTTCATATAAGAAAAATTAGAAACCAGAGGTAAGGATATGGAGTTGACTCCCAGTGAAGTTGAACTAAAGCAAGAGTAGGAAAAATACTTTAAAATTACTTTCATAGTAAAACAACTAGAGCACCAAAGATCAGCTAACGCAAAAATTTGTGTTTGAACTGAAAAAGCAATAGTAGTCTGAAGGTCAATTGGAAGAAATACTAGTAGATAAGACAAAAATACCAAAGAGATGGAAATCGTGGGAGGAAAGATATTCCTACGGCATGGAAAGAAGAAGCCAGGAAACCAAATATTCAAGTAATAGGATGTTCAAAAATGACAAAGTAATACACAAAGAAGAAATTTTTTCTAATTTGAAAGAAAAAAATTGAGTGAATATTTTGAAAGGACCCAATGAGTATCATCAGGATTAATGGAAACACACACAAACATGCACACACACACATGCACACACAGATCCTGGTGAAATTTCTGAATTCCAAGGAAAAAGAGAAAACATTATATAATATACAGGAGAAAAAACAGACTAATATGAGGCTTCTCATTATTAACCCTGCTTAGGAAGAGAACAGACCTAAAAAAATATTACATAGCAAAGACATAATTCATCTCTTTAAGAAAAAAGCCACCCAGTCGTGGTGGCTCACACCTATAATCCTAGCACTCCGGGAGGCTGAGGCGGGAGGATCACTTGAGTTCAGGAGTTCAAGACCAGCCTGAACAAGAGCAAGACCTCATCTCTACTAAAAATAGAAAACTTAGCAGGGTGTGGTGGCACGCACCACACCGTAGTCCCAGCTACTCAGAAGGCTGGGCTCAAGCCCAGGAGTTTGAGGTTTCAGTGATCTGTGATAATACCACTCCACCCTAGCCTGGGCTACAGAGTGAGACCCCGTCTCAAAAAAAAAAAAAAAAAAAAAAAAGGAAAGAAAAAAAAAAGAAAGACATTTTTCAGATAAGCAAATATTCATATTTTATGTTCCCCAAATACCCTATGCAAAAGAAATTACCAAAGCTTGCAATTATCAAGTGCAAATAAAACTAACCAAGAACAATTAAATCAGAATAAAAATCTAAAGACAGGGAATGATGATGGTGCATATATATATATATATATATATTTATGTTTGTAATGAAACAAAAAGAGTATATTGTAAGAGAAAACTAAATGATAGGTGGGAACTAAATATTTTAAATTACCTAAATAAAATATGAATGGGCCAAAACGTACAGGGAGTAGGGAAAGAGTGAGTAAGATAAACTTTCTCAATGGTGGGAGGACAGTGGGGATGTAGGTATCAAAGAGTTTGTCATGGTAGGATGGGGAATGAGTAGGCAAATAAGCTGTCTTGATGAAGCATATAATTATTTTTTATGAAATGAAGAAATATGTTGAGTGATGATTGTTATAAACAGAAAATAACCATTTGCATATTTTTAAAGCATCAAGAAACTTTCAAAATTAGCAAGAATTAGAAAGAAGAAATACTTTATCATGCCTGAAAAAGTAAGGAAATTGGAAAAAAGGAAGCAAAGTTAAATAAAGAGTAACTATAAACAGTAATTACAAAATAATATTGAAAAATATTATAAAGTCATGCATAGCAAATAGTAAACTAAATAGGAATAATCTTAAGGAGTATCAAAGGCCAAAACTATTAGATTGGGCTAAAAAGTTAAAAATCCAGTGGATTTTAGGGTCATACCTAAAACAAATTGACAAAAATATTAAACATAACGCAGTGGAGAACCATGAGCTCACATTGGCTTGGTGACTGGTTCTGTGCTGATCACAGCATCACCATAGGTGTGAACTAAAATAAAATCTTAAGCCCCCCCATCCCCCGCCACTGAATGGACCCCCTCCTAGCCAAGGGGATACCCTAAAACTGAGTTGCAGGCCAAGAGAGGGAGGTCAGACATGCCTCATCATGCCCCCTCCCTTCTCGTAGGTATCCTTGGTAACTCACTGACAGGCCTGAGGCTACGCAAGACAAACCTGCAGGTCCTCAATTTACACAACTAATATATGCCAGGAGCTTGTCTCTGATTAACAGACTTCCTTATCTTAACTTATAACATTCCAAGCCTTTAGACAAAGCTTCATTTTTTTTTAACTAATTACAAGAGTCTTTAAAGACAAAGAGTCTTTAAATCCACCTATAACCTGTAACACCCTCCCACCCCTGCTTTGAGATCTCCTGCCTTTTCTGGCCAAACCAGTGTATGCCTTCCACGTATTGATTTATGATTTTACCTGTAATCCCTGTGTCCCTGAAATGTGTAAAACCAAACTGTAACCCAGCCACAGTCCACTTGCTCAAGGCTTCTTGGGTGTGGCTCCGGGTTGTGGTCCTCAAATTTGGCTCAATAAACCTCTTTATATTATTTTACAGAGCTTGGCTTCTTTTCCATTGACATAGGAAAGAAGAACTGAAATGAAATTATTAGACTTAGCTCTGGACTTGCGATCCAGGTTCCAGCTGAAGACAATTGCCTAACTCTTAGGGGGAAGGAGGAAGAGAGAGAAATAAATTGAAAAAAAAAAAAAAAAAAACCTCCTACTCGAGTGCTAAAGTTGGAAAAATCATCATTTTGCAATCATCACGGTAAAGACTGGATTAGTTAAGAATCATCAATCATGCTAAATCTGTGAGGAAATTTTTATGAAAAAACATGATATTCACTTAATTTTAAAGTATCTCCTACAGACTGCTTATTAGTTGGAAGAGGGAAATAAGAGCAGTAATTACATGGTGGAGAAATTGGAGAAAACTTTGGGTGACAGATGTTGACACGACAAACAAAGATGCTCCAAAAAAGACACAGAACCACTTACACAGTATTCCAGAGAAGGATGCAAAGCCCAAATCTGGCCTTGAGGAGGCATCAGACAAATCCAAAATTAGGAACATGCTATTAAAAAAAGGAGGATGGATTGTATTCTTAGAAAATATTAATGTCATAAAAGACTGTGCAAAGCTGTGGAGATGCCTCTGATTAAAGGAGGCTACAAGGACAAGACGACTACATGCAATATCTCATCCTAGATTGGATCCTATTCTGGAGGGGGAAATATGAGAAAGTACATTGTAAGGCTGGTGGCGGGCACCCCTCCCCTCCCTAATGAGAAAAAGAAAAAGCCCACGAGACCTGCCAAGAACAATGCCTGCTAGTCCCAGCTAAGTTAAAAGAATAACCACACCTGGATGGTTACCCTGACAAGGGTCTGGGCTCTTGGAGTCCACCCATACCACCAGCCCCTCCTATTTCTCCACACCTGCCCTAAAACTGCAACGGAAAATTCCTTGCTCTCCCCGCCATAAATCTTTCCGCCAAAGAAACCCCTATACTCCCAGCCCTAAAAACATATATAAGCCCACTCAGACTTCTGGGCGGGGTGGCTTCTCTGGTCCCACTCTGTGGGACTGTGAAGCTCGCCCGGGTCCCTCTCTTGGGACTTGTTACCCCAACCCGGGGTAATGCTCCAATAAAGCCTCTTTACTTATCCCTTTCAACTCTGCTCGTCTTTCTTTCTCTGGTGCTGACCAATCCAAAAAACCTTACATACATTATTGGGCCAGTTGGTAAAAATTGGAATACAAAGAATACAAATGGTAGATTAAATCAAAACATTATACCAATGTTAAATTTTATTGAAGTTGATGACTGTACCAAGGTTCTGTAAGAGAATATTCCTATTTTTAGGAAATCCACGCTGAAGTACTTTGGGCCATTATGCATGTAACTTACTTTCAAATTGTTCAACAATAAAAAGGCACAGCTCTCTTTCTATTGTCTGCTTTTTAGTTCTAGGGTTAGATCTCTGACAAAGCATCTCTCCTTTTCTAACTGGCTCCTTGAAGATGAAAAATAAAGTTGAGGTCTTACACTACTAGATATCAAGACTTATTTTATTTAATTTTTTTACAAAAATATGGAATGCTTCACGAATTTGCATGTCATCCTTGTGCAGGGGCCATTCTAATCTCTGTATTGTTCCAATTTTAGTATATGTGGTGCCAAAGCGAGCACTCAAAACTTATTTTAAAGTTGCAATATTTAAAATGGTAAGGTACCCACACAAGACTATGACAGGTTTCAGTCTGAAATATTGATGACCGAAGAATGACCAGACGCACTGAAGTAAGGCAAGCATGAAAATGAGGTTTATTGAGGAGATAAAGAGAGGACGATAGAGCAAGAGCAAGATACAGGTTGACAGAGCATGATACATATGCCACAGATGACATCAAGACCCATTGTCCCAGCAAAGGGAGAGCAAAAGGAAGGGGCGAAAAAGAGGCTGGTTATGATCTTGGTCTTATTTTATAGTGCCCAGATTGGGACCTCCCCAGTGGCTCAGATGTCACCATGGAACCACTTTGATTAGACAGTTGGGAGTTGCATGACCTGAGCCTTACTACACATGTGGGTAGGTCAATTTCCAGACTCTGTGGTACCTATGGTGCTTGGCCCATAGGCCAGAGAGTCTTCTGCAATCTTTTGCAGCTGGCATGCTAAGTTATGATTGGCAGATTCATAGGGTATTCCCTCCTCCCCCAGGTATGGCAGTAGCTCAGGGCAGGTTTAAGGTGGGGCAAGAACAAGATGGGGGCCTGGGGCCCACCCTTGTCCTTCTTCCTAGGTGGGGCAATTGCACCAATGAAAGGCAAAAACTTCCATCCCTAGTAGACCTGGAATCCCTTGCTAACTACCTAATAGATATACAAATAGATCCATGGAACAAAAAAGAGAGTACAGAAACGTACTCACATATACACAAGCACTTGATTTATGACAAAGGTACCTCTGCAATGCAGTGGAAGAAAAGATGGTCTTTTCCATATTTAATGCTACATCAATTAGATATCCATAAATAAATGAATTGTGATCTCTATCTCATCAAGTGGAAAAAGCAACTCCAGTTGGATTATACAAAAAAAATTTAAACAAAAACAGCCTCTAGAAGATACTGTGGGAGAATATCTTCAAGACCAGTATTATTTCTTAAACAGAACACAAAAACATTAACCATAAAGGAAAAGATTGATGAATTGAATTCCACTGAAATTAAGAACTTTTGTATTAAAATGTGAAAATGTAAGTCACTGAGTAAGAGAACACATTTGCAATACATATATTTGACAAAAGATTCTTTTCCAGATACGTAAAGAATTCAGACAAATCAACAAGAACAGGTAACTTTATAAAAAATTCACAAGACTGAACAGGTGCATCATAAAATATATCCAAATGAAAAATAAGCATATAGAAAAGGTACTCAACATGATTAATCATTGGAGAAATTGAAAATAAAACCAAAATGAGATACTTACCAAAGTGATTAAAATGAAATAATACTGACAATAACAAGTGTTAGGATGTGGAGTTACCACTAGTTTTATATAGTGTTGGTAGGAGTGTAAATTAGTGCAAACACTTTGGCAAACTGTTGGACAGTATCTATGAAGTTGGCCATACACACACTCTGAATTAAGCAATTCTATTCCTAGATGTATGCTCAATAGAAATGCATAAATATGTGCACTACAAAGATATGAACAAGAATATTCATATCAGCATTTTTGGTAATAGCTCCAAACTGGGCACAAGCAAATATGTATAAATAGCAGAATGAATAGATGTTGTATTATAGTCATAAAATGGAATATTATACAACAGTGAAAAATTACTACTGTACATAGTACATGGGTGAATCTCACAGACATAGTGTTTAACAATAGAATAAAGACACAAAAGAATATATACATGTGATTCAATTTATATAATGCCCCAAAAGCAGCAAGTCTAATCTATGGTGAGAGACATTAAATGCTGATTACCTTGAAAGAGGGTGACCCGTAAAATGCACCATGAAGTAGGCTTCTGAGATGCAGGTCATGTTCTGCATCTCAATTTGGGCAATGTTTATGTGGGAATGTTGCCTGGGGAAAAGTCATTGATGTGTATGTACTTTTCTGTATTAATAGTGTACTTCACAAAAATTATGTGAAAACAAACAAAGGAGTTACTATGATTGATATAGACCAATCATGATTCATTCCTTGAGTCTACAGAGAGGCTGACCTCACTTGAACACATTCCTGATAACTTACACCTTCGATAAGATCAGGGTCTGTTCACAGAGAAGGAAAAAATGGCTGTTAAATAGTGACTGATACATTCGGTTATTTTTAAAAATGAGTTAGCTCCATATCTATCAGTTTGGCTGAATATCCACCATGAATTTTGAAATAAGAAAAGTAAGATGCTAAGTAATACTCTCACTCTATTAATAGTAAAAATACCCCTCTTATACATGGAGAGAGGATTGGGAAAAGACACACCAACCTATTAATACTGGATCCCCAAGGGCAGATGGGTGGGAGGAATGGGGTGGGCAGAGCTTATCAGAGTTTTCTTGTTTTAATTTCATTGACTATAGTAAACACATGTACTTTTGATTTTTTGTTGTTTTTTTTTTTTCTTTTTGAGACAGAGTCTCACTTTATTGCCTGGGCAAGAGTGAGTGCCATGGCATCAGCCTAGCTCACAGCAACCTCCAACTCCTGGGCTCAGGTGATCCCCCTGCCTCAGCCTCCCGAGTAGCTGGGACTACAGGTACAAGCCGCCACCATGCCCAGCTAATTTTTTGTTTCTATTTTTAGTTGACTGGCTATTTTTTTTTTTATTTTTAGTAGAGATGGGTTCTGCTCTTGCTCAGGCTGATCTCGAACTCCTGACCTCAAACGATCCTCCCACCTCGGCCTCCCAGAGTGCTAGGATTATTATAGGCATGAGCCACCATGCCCAGCCTACTTTTGTATTTTTTTAAGCAAAATTTACTAATAAGGTTAAAATTAGAAAGGACAATAACCTAGTGAATGAGAAACTAACACACAGGAAATGAGCAAATGAAACATTACTCATTAGAGAGCTGTGGCTATAGTACAGGGATATGCCATAAAGGAGAGAGAGGACAGAACAGAGTAGAATGGGGCGAGGTGGCAACATTGTCTCTTTTGCTCTTGGCATGCCATTAAGAGAAGAGCTGCTTTAGCCCATTGCCCCTTTAGATGAAATGACTTCTAGGTGCTTTTGTTCCTCGGGACCATTTCTTGAGTAAAGTTTCAAAACTATCAGGATAGAGCCTCTTGGGAAGCAAAATTCTCAGGTCTGATTCAATCTGTGTCTGTGTCTTAGATATTAACATATTGTGGAGGAGAAAGTGGAAAAGTTCATTTTGTCTGGCAACATTTGCTTGCCACACCCATTTGTTTCCTGGGAGGAGAAAAGACACCATCATTCTGAACAAGAGCAGTCTTTTAGCAATCTGGTTCACAGATCTGTGGAGCTGGAGGATGCACACAAAACTTCTGCATTAGCTATTTGGGTGTCATTACCACTTCATCTAAGATATGCTAATTAATACTGGCGCCACAGTGTCAAATTCACCTTCAGGACTTTTCCTCATTTCTTCAGGTTGCCTTAACTTTTTCTCAGGTATGAAACAAATAGCAGTTAAAAAAAAAAAAAAAAAGGTTAAACTGTTTTATCATTCATTTAATACTGAAATTACTCAATTTTGCATTCCTTCTTGGTCATGAATTTTATATTAAGCAATGCATAAAACAGCTATGCAAATGCAATTAAGACTTCATTGTCAAGATGCTATGCATCTCTTAAGTTTTTTTTTTTTTTCCCTAAGAAATGCTTCTGGTGATATTTGCTTTGGATGCCTCAATTTTGAGTTGTCTAGTTTTCATGTGGGTAGGAAACAATGATGTTAACCCAATTAAGAGTTTTTGTTTAAATCAATGGATCACAAATAGATTAGATGTTTATTATTTATTGTTACAAAGATAACCACAAGCAGAAATATAACTACAAAAAAAACAACACTAATAAAATTGGGAAAAAGGAGGAGAGTTAGAGGCTAGTGAAAAATGAGCTCGACTTTCAACATGGAAACTCAACAGACACTTTGATAAATATTGATAAATCAAGAAATGCAAGCATAAAAATATTATTAGATATGAAAGTGTTAACCCCTCAGAAGAACTAAATAAAGCAATAGTTAAAAATATTGATCATGGAAATGGATATTGGTGTGGTGAGGACCTGCAGAAATTTGCTTTTTATTTTTGATTCTTCTTTATTTACTATTTGAAAACGAAATGCCACCTATAAAATATAACTTAAGAAATAGGTTTTTTTTTCAGAAAAGAAAAACTTAAATAACAATACAATTCAGTTAAATGTTATTCAGATCTTCCTAGATAATGTTTAAATTGCTTACTGCTATTGAAATTCGCTACAATTTGATCTTTAATAACAGTGGGATTCCTTTCTTTCTATGTTGGTAAAGTACTTTTTAACAGTGGCATATTCAGATTAAGATATTCAAATAGAACTTGAACTGAGTTTGACTTTAATCTTTGAAATTTCAGAACATCCTCCATTGTTATTAGTTTTAAATTTCTACTTTTTAGTAGTTAAAGCATATGATAAAAATAAAACAGTGAAAATATATATTAAAAATTGCTTCCTCTCATACATGCCCACCTCACCTCTGTCAGTTAAGTGCTTCACCTGGCACCTGCCACCTGAGATCCAGTTATGCCCATTGCATTCATGTTTCACAATTCAGTGCAGCAGTGCCCACTGTAGTTTCTGACCTACAGAGGATCACAAAGATCTTCAAGAATTCTGGGGCTCCCCTCCACAAATTTATTTCTCACAGTCATGGTGAAAGTTGTGTTCTCTGTACCTTACCAGGTGGATAAGCAGATTTTAAATGATAAGCCCACTCTAGTATCTCCCTAAGCCTTTCGGTTCCTTCTGCTACAGTCTACCAAAGCAGTACTGGCATTTCAACTTCATTTAGAGTAGGCTCATCTTTCAATTCATATTTCAGTCAACCAACCAAACTCTTAGAGCCTTTTCTAACCCCCTGAGCTGAAACATTAGAGACAGAATCTCTGCTTAGTGGATCTATGCCAGTCGGATCCAATTTTATGTTTCTTCCACCATTACCCACACCTTTAATGTCCATTTCCACATATATTCCCCAGATTTCTGTTTGCATAAATTGGAAAAATTGTATAGCTCTTTTGGAGTGTAGTGCACCTTCTCACGGGTCACATTTTGCGTGTCATCATTTGGAGCCTGCTGGGACTTGAGTCTAGATATGGGTCTAGAAGCCAAGAGTGGTGGTAGGGTATGTCCTGAGGCTGTGAGGTTTCCTCAGGCAAAGCGGGTTAATCTCTTCAGATGAGGGTGGAATTGCTGTTTCTGCTGGGAAAGAAGACTCATCAGAATTTAGGGGGGAAATGTCACAGCTTCATCGAGATCTTCCCATAAGCCCCCATTCCCGTGTTCAGGATCCCATCCCTTCCCCCTCAGTGCCCTCACTTTACAGCAGATGCCCTGCAAGTCTGAGCCTGTAATTTGCATTGTAATTCAGCCACTCACAGGATGAGACTCTGGGTCTGGTTTTCAGCAATCTCAGATCTGTAGCTGCAGGTGATAAGGGCTTCTTTCAGTGCAGACATTGAAACTTTCAGGTCATTTATGTGGATTGAGCTAGGAATTTGAATGCCTCATCTCAATCTTTTTTTTTTTTTTTCCCTCCACTTTGTGTAGTACAATTGGAGCAACCAGCTAATCTCATTATACTTGTTAGTTTGACAAAAAATGTTCTAAGGTATCAAATACAGGATCATCCAGAACCTTGCTTGTAAATATTTGATCAGGAGTATCCAATAGTGATATTTTGTGTATCTCTATTGCCACTTAATGCCATGGACTATCAATATTCTCTTTACTAATAGAAATAGAGTCATTACCCTATTTAAATCTAATTAGACTAGAGATCTAATTCTAGAAAGCTCATCCCAATGGTTCTGTTTCTCTAGAACCATTTCATTCTTGGTACCAAAATGTGATAGTGTTCTCAGAGAAACAAAATCAATATAATGTATATGTGTGCATTTATTATATATCCATCTATCTATCCATTCACTGAGATTAATTTTAGTCTGAAATCTGCAGGGCAAGGCAGCACAGCAAGCTGAAGACCAGGGAAATCACAAAGGGCATTTTCCACAGCTTGTTGAGAATTGAACATTTTTCCTTGCAAGAAGTGGTCCAAAGCCTGGAAGAAGTGGTAGTCGGTGCAAGGTCTGGTGAATACGGTGGATGACAGAGAGTTTCCAAGTCCAGCTTCTGTAGTATGAGCAGTGTGCTTTTTTGCAACATGTGGTCTTGCAAGAGGATTGGCCTGTCTCTGTTGACCAATCTCGGCTGCTTAATTATAGGCGTCCTCATCATTTCATCCAATTGCATGCAGTAGACATCCTCTGTAATCCACTGACCAGGTTTCATGAAGCTGTAGTGAATAATACCAGTGATGGACCTTCAAACAGACACCATTAGCATTTTTGGATGAATATTTGGTTTTGGACTGTGTTTTGGCACTTCATCTTTATCCACCCCTTGTACGGAACAAACTCTTGCGATAGTCAAAAAGAATCTATTTTTCATCACACGTAACAGTACAGTGTGGAAATGGTTCACAAAGACATTTGTTGTGACAGCAAAGAAAGGCAAGCTTCAAGACAATTTCTCTTCTGATGCTCACTTAATTCATGCAGAACCCATCTATCCAGCTTCTTTACCTTGCCCATTTGTTTCAAATGGTCCAATAGTATTGGAATAGTAATGTCAAACTCTGCTACTCATTTATGCATAGGTTGAGATGGATTTGCTTCCACTACAGCTTTCAGCTCATCATTATCAACCTTGGTCTCAGGTCACCCATGTGGCTCATTTTCAAAACTAAAATCACCAGAATGGCACTTCTCAAACCATGTACTATGCGTTCATTAGCCACATCCTTCCCAAACACTTCGTTGCTATTTCGAGCTGTTTGCACTGCATTGGTGCACGGAACTCATATTCAAAAATGACATGAATTTTTGACTTATGGTCAAATATGGTTTCACAAAAATTGCTCTTAAAAAACATTTGAAAGATAATCACAAGCCAAACCGTGTGTTTGAAAGAATGAGGATGTACCTTCACAAGTAAACAAACAAACAAAAAGACAAAAAACAAGAAGAGTCAATGTGAAGTGTTAGAGATATCAACTGTCAAACTTAGTACTTAAAGAAATTGGGCAGTCCGTACTTAATAACATAATTAATGGGATCTTGTACAATGTAATAATCTACTTTAGAATGTTTGCTTCTAATTCTTGAGCATTTGGATTCTGTTGGTTTAAAGGTCTTAGTTCCCAAGGGAGAAGTGCTTCCACTAGGAGATGCCATAATGGGTATATTGGATTCGAAGTTGAGACTACCATCTGGCCATTTTGGGCTCCTCATGTCTCTGAACTAACAGAGACTAGTTGGGGAAATTAATTCTGACTATTAAGTAGAAAGTTGGTTTCTTTTATGAAATGACATCAAAGAAAAATATCTGGATGAAAGAAGATTTTTCTGGCTATCTCTTACCACTTCCGTGTATAATAATAAAAATCAACATATAACTACTGCAACCCAGCAATGACAGAATCATTAAGAACTCAGGCTTTTCAGAAATGAAACTTGGTATTAATCTACTAAGTAAAAATTCCCTGACTAGCTTAGGTACTGGCTGAAGGCCCAGGAAACATGGGATGAGAAGTAGAAGGAAGTTACAAGTATCAAATACAGCCTTGCAACCAATAATAGAAATGAGGATTATAACAGCTAAGCAGACTTCCTTGCGTCTTATGTACTAATTTGCATATTTAAATTTTTTCCATCATCCTCCTTTTCTGTATTACTTTCTATATAGAATTTGCATGATGGTTAACTTTACAATCTAGTTTTTATACTATAGAATACTCAGGCAGGATTGTAAATGAGCTAGGAAAGCGATTAACATCATCTGAGATGGATACATAACTAATGAGATCTTAGGTCTCTCTTGTTGGGACATGGGCAGAGAACATTTTTATTTGTACAAAGAGCATCTTGTTGAGAAGAAGCATGAAGTTATTGTTGCCACTGTAGGGAAGTTTAAATAAAATCAAAGACTGTGCACAGTCAATACTACTTCTCATATGTACAAATCCTAAACAATTAGTGAATGAAATTCAATTATATGGAAATGATAGTGTATCACAAACAAGTTGGGTTTATTCCAAGAATACAAAGTTGTTTTAACATTTGACAAGCAATAATTAGAATTCATTTCATTATTATACTAAAGAAAAAAACCACATATGATCATATTAAAAGATGCAGAAAAATGCATTTGACAAAATTCAACACTCAAGGTAAATATTTTTTGTAAATAATAATAGAAAGGAACTTCTTTTCTAATAAGGAGTATAAAAAAACCCTCTAGTAAACATCATATTTTGTGGTGGAAGAAAAGTTTCCCTGTAAGACTGGGAATGGGACAAGTATACCCACTCTCACAACATATACTCAACATGGTAATGTGTCCTAGCCAGTGCATTAAGGCAATAAACAAGCAAACAAAGAAATGAAAGAAAGAAAAGATATAATGATTAGAATAAAAAAATGCAAGCAGAGTTCTTTTGTATGAAAATATACACACTAATCTTAAATTTTATTTGGGAATGCAAAGGGCCAAGAGTATTGAAGAAAATGTTGAGGAAGAAAAAATAACAAGAGGACTTACTCTAGTGGACAACATGATTTATTATAAAGCTACAATAATTAAGAGAGTGTTGTTTGTCTGCAAGGATAGCCAAATATGCCAGAGGACCAGAGCAGAGAATCCACAATCAGCCCTATACACATACAGGTGATTGATTTATGAAAAAGATCACACTGCTGACCAGGGTGGGAAGAATGACCAGTTCAATAAAAGATGTTGGGACAACCGGCTATTCAAATGCACAAAATGAATCCTGACCTCTTACATCACACCAGACACAAAAATCAATTCTAGGTGAATTGTAGATATAAATGTGAAAGGAAAATATAATACAAATTTGTAATACAACATAGGAAAAGCCTTCTTAAACAGGACAATAAAAATTCTTTGAAGAAAAAGGTGAACAAATCAGACTGCATTTAAATTAAGAAATTTATTCATCAAAATGCACCACTGTGAGTTTTAAAACTAACCAGAAAAACTGTGTGTGTGTCGGTGTGTGTTATGTGTGGTGTAAACAATGGGCTTGAATCTAGAATATACATGTATTTTTTAACTTCTATAAATCAATGAGAAAAAACCAGCCCAAAAGAAAAATGGGGGAAAGGACTTGAACATGTACTCCACAAAAAGTACAAACACAAAGGGCCAACAGACACATGAAAATGTTGAACAATATCGGTAATCAGGAAAACGCAGACAAAAACCATGATAACATTATGCACATGCACATCAGAAGGACTAATTTTAAAAAACTAGGAGAAAAAAACTAAGAGAAAGAGTTGCCAAGAATATGGAGCAATTGGAACTCTTATTAACTCCTGGAAGTGCAAAATGGTGCAACTTTGGAAATCTGTTTAGCTTGAAAATTCACTTTCACTATGTCCTGCCAATTCTATTCCTAGGTATATACCACACAGAAATGCATATGTGTCGTTCAGAAATATATAAGTATATAAATAAGAACATTCATACCAAAATTATTTATAATAGTCTCAAATTAGAAACGATTTCATTGACCTTTAACAGTAGAATGGACAAATTCTGGTAAATTCTGGTATATTCATGCAGAGATAAACTAAAATAGCAATGAAAATGAAAGAACTATTACATTCAATAACATGAATAAATCTCACAAACATATTTAGTGAGAAGGCCATATGCAAAAGAGTACATACTGTATTTATATTTATTTACATATTTATATAAAGTTATCTACGATGATAGAAGTCAGAGGAAAAGAGGGGTGCTGATGATTGGAGCTGGTCATACAAAGGTCTTCTGGGGTGTTCTATTTTTGACTTGGTTTACACCTATGAGTTTCCTTGTGATAATCCATTGGGACACATACTTATTTGTGCTTTTTTTCTTGATGTATGTTATATTTCAATAAAAATTACTTGAAAGTATTTATTTATGTGTTCATGACATAAATATTAATTAAGCACCTAGTGTGTGCTAGCCACTGTGTCAGGCACTGGGAATATAGCAAGGAATGAGGTAGGCTGCCTTTATGGTATTTGCATAGTGAGAGTGAAATTGTTTAAGCACAGTGTAGTGGGAACTCATTTGAGGGCCAACTGACTAGGGAAGAGAGGGTCAAGGAATGATCCTAGGAGAAAGTGGCAACTGAGTTAAAACTAGAGGGATGAACAGGAGTTGCAAATACCACGGTTGGTGGGAGAAGGGGGTATGAGAATGTTCTAGACAGAAACAGAGTCTGTAAGAGTCTGTAGATAATCCTGCATGGGATGGAAGCCAAGGGCGCCAGGGAGAAGCTGATGTAGGGGTACGGGATGCCAGGTGGCAGTGACCTACCTGTACTGTAGCACAGCAGTAAGGATGGAGAGAAGTAGATGGATTTGGGAGAGAATTCATAGGCAGAAAGAAGAGGACTCTGTGATTGATGGGATGTGTTGTTAAGGCACAAAGATGAGTCAGGGGTGACTTCCAGACGTGCTAAAGAACGTGCCTTACGCCCATAAGAGACAGAGGGAGAGGAACAAGTGTGGGCTAGAGAGGTGGCGATAATAACGTTGAGGTTTTTTGATGTTTCATTGAGATGTCTATGGGATATCAAAGAGGAGATCAGTAAGTAGTGAACATAGAGGTCCAAGATTCCAGAGACAGATCTTACCTGGAAATACATATTTTGAGGTCACTAGCATGAACACAGATATTTAAGACGTGAGACGACTGGGATTGCATGGTAAGTATCTAAGTACGGAAGGAGGCCTAGGATAAACCCTAAGGAGCTAGGCAGAGAGAAATGAGCCAAGCAGCACCCAGAGAAAGGGGGAAGGAACAGAGTGGGGTATCATGGCTGCTAAGGAAACAAAATATTTCGAGGAGGGAGATTTCAATGGTGACAAATGCTTCAGGGACTCCATAGATAATGAGGATTGATGCCAAAGTGGCACAAGCAGTTGGGGGAGCGGGAGGGTGGAGAGCGACAGGGGCTGGGGGCTGCGGCTGGGGGGCCGGGACGCTGGGGAGTAGCTGTGGGCAGAGGGGGAAGCGTGGACCCGAGTGGAAGTTTCTGAGTCAACTCTGCAGCTCTTGCCCGCCCACCCAACACTGGTGCATTCCATTCAAAGGACTACTGGAGGCGTGGCCTCTTTTATCCTGAAAGTTGGCCTTATATGCTTCCTTGGTGTCTTTCATAGTGTCCCCTCAGTTCCACCCCACCGGCCTCCTTATCGCTCAGATGGGGCCCCCTGAGGTCTGTCCTGCTTGTTTCCACTTTGCCTTTCACAAAGCCACACCATCTTCACCTTTTAAAATGCAAATGTGATCATCTTTTGTCCCCTGCCTAAAAGACCTGAGCGACTCTCCATCACATGGAAGATAAAGTACAAATCCCTTAGCACAACCATCGGGCTTTCCAAGTTCTGGGCCCTGCCTCCCCCTCCGAGGGCCCCCTCCCCACCCTGGCCAATTAAGCTTATCCTCTGAGGCAGCCCATAACCCCTCAGACTCTGTCAAATAGGCTATGTTCTCTTGTGTCTTTTCTTTTTTCAAATGGTTGGTAAAAATCTCTACTCATCTTTCAAAGTCTACCTCAAACACACCTTCCTTTGTAAGGTTTTTCCTGATTCCCTCCTTGCCCATCCGTCAACACTCCTGTACTTTATTCTTATTTATTTGAATCATTATTCTTGTCATTTTTTAATCCAATACATCCTTTACTGTATTCTATGTTTACCTCCCCCAGGAGATATTACTTCCTGGAACACAAAACTATCATACTCACCTTTGTACTTCTAGTTCTTGTGACAGTTCTGGGCGTGGAGTGCAAACTTTAAATCGTTCTACCAGTAATGCCGAGGAAGCATTGCTGATATTCCTGATACTGGCATTGCTGCTTTGCCAATATCAGAGGTGGCCTGCAGAGAGACAAAGGATGCGTGTCTCTGGGATTACATTATGTCTACAGGGTGCCCCTGGGCTCCCTTGAGTGAAAGAACACCTTTCACATCAGGCTTGGGTCTTTTGTTCAAGTTCACCTGGGATATCAAATACGTTTCTTTCCATCTTAAGGACTGCTGGAGATCTATTCTCAACCAAAATTTCCCTGCAGAATGGTCTATTACTGCAAAGCAGGGATGTTCAGTTCAACCGGCCCATTGAGGATTCTGCCCCAGAGACCCAGAAGTGTGAGGGTACCCGTGGGTTGGGTGGGAAGAGGGTGCTGGATGATACTGCCCATCTTAGTCCATTTCGTGCTTCTGTAACACCATAACTGAGACTGGGTAACTTATAAAGAACAGAGACTTATTTTTCACAGTTCTAGAGGCTGGACAGTCCAAGGTCGAAGGGCCTTCAGCTGGCAAAGGGTCATCTTGCTGTGTCATCCCATAGTGGAAGAGAGAAGGGGAAGAGAGCAGAAGAGAGAGCAAGAGGGAAAGGGGTCAAACTCACCTTTTTATCATGAACTCACTCCCTCAATAACTAACCCACTCTCTCAATAACAGCATTAATCCATTCCCACCCTCATGACCTGATCACCCCCTAAAGGTCCCACTCTCAACACTGTTGCATTAGGGATTAAGGTTTCAACACATGATCTTTGGAAGCCACATTTGAACCATCGCATTGCCGGATTGCCTACTTTTCATTCAATGGCTAAATGAATGGAAAAAGCTGTGGTAGCACCAATGAAGCCAGTCTAGGTAAAACAAGAATTCTTCTAAATTCACCTATCTTTTACTCTTTTCCTAATTGGATTACATTTTTCCTTCCTTTATCCTGTGCATGTCTGCTCTACACATTTTTACAACTGGTACAGACAGTTTTTGTCTTGGTCACAACTTCAAGCAAATCACATTTCGATAGGTCTGTGTTGCTTTAAAAGTTCCCCCGCTACTTGCTATTACAGATTAATTCTTGAATGTGAGTATCTTCCTTTGATCAGTTAGGCACGGCTGAGTTCCCATTGACTAAATCAGTCCCAATGTGAGTCACTGAAGACCATTCTTAATAGGTCCGATTATAGTCATTGTCCTTGCTATAAAGTGATTTCTACTTCATTTTATACAATACTTAATTTTTTTATAGGTTTTAAGGAATAATCTGACAACGTCTAATTTGATAAATTCTGTATGGTGATTATTTTGGAACACAATAACTTGCCTTATAAAATGACTGCAGTTATCTTTACCTCCATGTGGGTTTCTGATAATTGAGCTTTTGAATTCACCAGGAACATCTTCATGTGCATGAGTCACGTATTCCATTCTTGTGCCTCTTCTCCATCAAGGCAGATGAGGCTCCAGAGGAAGAGGGTAGGAAAACCATGGGCAACCACCAGTGAAGACCAAAGAGAGGGCCCCGCCATCTAAGGAGAGGCCCTTTGTCCCCTGATACCCAAAATGGAATATAATTCACTGCTCCACTGTGTGTAGCAACCGAGGTCCCTTCTGCTGTGGGTGAGGCTAGAGGCTTGGGGCAGAGCCAAACTTTGAAGATGTAAAGAATGTGTAATCTACTTATTTATAACATCAGGTCAGTTTCACTCCTGCGTGGTGCAGGGCTCAGAGAGTACGTTGCTATTTTTCTGGCTACAGCTCTGCCTTGTTGTTCCCTTGTTGTCTACATTCCAGTCTGATTCTGGCAAAGTCATGCTTCAAATTCAAAGATGTCATTTACTGAATTACTCAGTAGCTCCCAAATAACTTCATATTAGTCATCCTCCTTGCTGGGAAGTAGTACTGAGCCTTGAAATAAAAGGTGTGACTACTTAAAACCACGTGCTGCTCCGGAGCCACCTAAGAGCCTTCACCAAGGCCACAGGACACAGGAGGTCTTAAAGACTGTGACACCCACGAAAAACCTCGGCCCTCTGCGGATGCAGCCAAGTAGTGTCAGAGAAATACTGCTTTAGGACCTTGGCACTTTCAGTTTGACTTTGGAGAATTCTCATTCAAGCTCTCAGCCCTAATGACTTGTGAGATTTGAGGAAAATGAAGGTAATATAGTGCAGATTTGCAAGGCTACCTAAAGCAAGTTAACCAAGTGTTTTATTACATCAGAAAAGGAATGGCCGCCGTGTTCTTGGGAAATCTAATTTGTTCAATAACAAATCATCCCAGAAAAATGATAACTCATGCTCAAAATGTCACAAGACTGGCTATGCAATATTCCTGTATTGAATCATTTCTTTAATAATATTGACTGTCACCTAGAGGTTATAGTCCAAAGGAAAATATCAAATTATGCAAGATTTTATCGGTAGTACATATGTCAAGCTCAAAAGAAAACCATATTAAAGGAAAACAGAAAAAGGTGTGTGCCTTTCTGGACCTTTGAAAATGGCAAACCGCTTCTCACCTTCTCATATTCAGGTTAGCATTCCAAGATGATGTCTCTTAGCTTGTTGCCAGGGGCAATACTACAGCTACTCCACTCAAAGACTTGCCTAGACTTGGGTTCGAATAACAATTTATAGTTTCCAATGACAGGTGTAAATGAAAAATGCCATCCCACATTAAAGTTTCTAGTTAGGTGGAAACTATACCTCCCCATACTCCCTTCCCCCACCATCCCCACTAAAGCAATAAGAAGAATGGTTTTGATAAATGAAGAATCTGGCAAGGAAGTGGAAATGATTTACTGAAGCCCAAACCCATAAAGAAATACCACTAAATAGTCATTTGCATTTGTGTGTAGTACAACAATGGGGTCAGAAGGGCTCAAAGGTATATTTTTAATGTGATCTTTGCCCTATTTGTTCCAGTAGTCTACAAGAAAAACATGACAGGAAGTGGGGGTTGATAAAAGGAAATAGTCTGTAAAATATGACATAATTACGTTAGGAATCACTTTCATTTTAAAGGCGTTTTCAACAACATGTGCCCTTTATGGCATGGCGGGACTGAAGGCATGGGTCGGGGGAGAAGGTGAACAAACCTACTGAATGAGTTTGTTAAAAATTTGCAGATGAATTGGTTGTGTTTCCATACACTAACACTGTACAACCTAAGAGGAAATTAAAAAAACAATTCCATTTATACAATACAATAGCCTCAAAACTAATACAATAATTAGGAATAAACCTAGCCAAGTGTTAGGATGGTGAAACTTACTAGGTGCTCACAGTGTGCTGGAGAAAGAATTCTCACACAGAGTTTAGGATAGAAAGAAGTACAAAGTTTATTTAATTCTCCAAGAAAGGAAGAAAGAGAGATGAAAAAAGGTGGAATGGCCACGGCACACAGAAAAAGTAGAGGGTAGTGCTGGGCAGCTGAGGAAAGTTTCTGGGAGTTTTAGAGGGTAAAAATGGCTTTTTTTCCTGCTTCAGCAGACTGATAACAGAAGTGGCTATGAGATATTGGGGAGTTCTTTATTTCTTTTTCTTTCTCTGTGAGGCAGGGTTATCTGAGTCCTTGAAATCTGTTTTTTTGGCAGGGACTGAGGCGGAGAGCTGGAGCAGGGAGTTTACATCCCTTCTGTCCACTTAGAGCTCTTCAAGGCTGAGAAAGAACTCTTAGAGATGATAAGTTAGGCCACGGGTGTTTTAATTAAACAAAGGGTAGTTGTACTGTGAGTTTATTTTTCTTGATTTCTGTTTGATAGTTTATCTTCCTCTGTTGGATAGGTTATTATTAAGACCACCTTTCACCAAGGAGGCAGAAGACTTATATACTGAAAACTACAAAACCTTGCTGAAAGAAATTGAAGACACAAATATTAATAATTGGAAACACATCTGGAGTTCATGGATTGGAATACTTAATATTGTCAAAATGTCTATGCTACCCAAGTGATCTACAGATTCAATACAATTCCTATCAAAATTCTAATTACTTGGGTTTTTTTGCAGAAATAGAAAAACTCATCCTAAAATCCACATAGAATCACAAGAGACCCTGAATAGCGCAAACAATATTGAAAAGGAAGAACAAAATTGGAGGTTTTACATTTTCTGATTTCAAAACTTACTATAAAGCTACAGTAATCAAAAAAGTGTGATACTGGCATAAAGGCAGACATACAGACCAATGCAATAGAATAGAGAGCCCAGAAATAAACCTTCATATATACCGTCAAATGATTTTCAACAAAAGTGACAATACCATTCATCTGGGAAAAAATTTTTTCAACAAATGGTATTGGGAAACTGGTATCAGTACATAAAAGAATGAAGTCAAACCCGTACTTTACACCATGTGCAAAAATTCAAAATGGATTAAAGACATAAATGTAAGAGCTAAAATTATAAAACTCTGAGAAGAAAACATAGGGGAAAAGCCTTATGATATTGGATCTGGCAACATTTTCTGCGATATGACATGAAAAGCACAGATAGCAACAACAATAAAGACGTACATCAATTGGACTATATTAAAAACTTTTGTGCATGAGAAGGCACTATCAATAGAATTAAGGCAATCCACAGAAAGAGAAAATATTTTCAAATCTTATATCTGGTAATGGGTTAATATCCAGAACATATAAAGATCTCCTACAACTCAAAACAAACAAACACAAACCCCTATTTAAAAATGAACAAAGGAACATTTCTCCAAATGAAATATACAAATGGCCAATAAGCACATGAAAAGATGTTCAACAACACTAATCATCAGGGAAATACAAATCAAAGCCAAAATAAAATACCACTTCACACCCATTAGGGAGACTATTGGCGAGGTGGAGAACCTGGAACCCTGATGCCCTGGTCGTAGGAATGCAAAATGGTGTCGCCACTATGGAAAACAGTATGGCAGTTCCTCAGCCAATCAAAAATTGAATTTTCATATGATCTAGCATTTCTACTTTTGGGCACTAAACCCCAAAGAATTGAAAGCAGGGTCTTGAAGAGAACCTGTACACTCATGTTCAGAGGAGCAATGTTCACAGTAGCCAAAAGATGGAAGCAATCCAAGTGTCCGTTGCTGGATGAATGGTTAAACAAAATGTGGTGTATACATACCAAGGAATGTTATCCAGCTCTAAAAAGGAAATTCTGACACTTTCTACAACATGGATGAACATTAAAGACATTATGCTAAGTGAAATAAGTCAGTCACAAAGTACAAATACTATAAGATTCCACTTATATGCGGTGCCTAGAGTAGTCAAATTTAGAGACAGAAAGTAGAATCGTGGTTGCCAGTGGCTGTGGGTAGTAGAGAATGGGGAGTTAGTGTTTATGGGTATAACGTTTCAGTTTGGCATGATGAAAACATTTGGTGGTGATGGTTGCATTTAATGCCATTGAACTGTACACTTAAAAAGGGTCAAATGGTAAATTTTATGTTATGTTTATTTTACCACAATTAAAAAATTTGCAAGGAATCTTCATAAGGAGGGTTTAGGATAGTCATTTAATCACCATAAGTTATTTTTGTTGTGCATCCTCTCTGATAAAGCAACACAAAATGACCTTTTATAAGTAAGACATGAATCTCATTTGCCTTAAACATAAAGGTATTATATAACCTAGACATATTCTAGTATCTAAATTGTAATGTAGAGGAATAAAAACAGTGTTATAAATTATGAATTATTGTTTCATTTCCATACTTGTCTTGTGAAAACATTAGAAGTATGCCTGCAAAATATCCAGAATTACACATATTTCCAGAGTAATCGCTGGCTAAAAGAAAATGTAGCGATGGAAGGAAGGGGATTTGGTTTTAGAGAGAATAGTCAGAAAGATTTCTGAGCTTCAGTTTGTACTGAAATATTTCTGGGAACATGGCCTTCAAAGATTTATTCATAGATGCTCTGGGCCATTGAGGAAATGTGTTCTGAGCTGAGAAAGACAGAAAAGTAATTGATAGATAAAACTTTTATTTTTAAATTTAGTGTGAAGTTCCTTCATAGCAACATTTACAATCTATCATTACTATGTTTATATGTTTTGTTTAACTTTTTACTCTCTACTATATTAGAATATAAGCTTCATAAAGATAGAGATCTCATCTGTTTAAATCACCATGCACCCTCATGTATAAAACAAAACCTGATATATAGAAAATATTTAAATACATACTTGCTGAATGAATGAATAAATTACTTTTTATCTCCAACACTACGCAACCCAGTGCCTTATGCATGGTAGGAGCTCAATACATAGTCGTTGATTTGATTAGGTATTTAAAAAGAAAATTGATGTTAGATAAGTCATAAGTTTATGATAGTAAAATAAGATTCACTGGTGCCTCAAGGAATATGTATTGTATTTTACTTAAGACACCATTGACCGTAGGATGAGAAATTATTTTATTAAAATTTAAGAAAGGAACAATGTTGCTTATTAATCCAGGACCCGTCATCAATTGTAATACATATCTTGATTGCAGAGATTTTAAGAATGTGAAAAACTTACATCTTAGAATTTAAGAAACATGGTATATATCATAGAATTTTCCCTAAGACCTATTGTAATATGTCTCTTTCTTCATGGAAATCTTGGACTGAAAAGAATCCTAAAGGGCATCAGTGTAAATTTTCACACAGTGCTAAGGCAAACATTTGTTCATAGAGTTATGGGGATGAAGTGAAGGTCTTTATACAACCAGTGATGTTCAGGCAGCATTTGAGATGAGGAAAAAGATGGAACTGAAATGCTTTTCCTCTTCGATCATTACCACCTCATCAGATTCCACACACATCTCTATGAGAAAGGAGAAGGAGCAGACTAAGAGGGGAATATGGCAGGAGGTCTTGATCAGATTTGACCTTCTGAAGGTCATCCTGTACACAATGACCGGGGGGAAACCAAAAACGGACGCGTGGAGACCAGCTGGGCGGCTACCGCGGACTTCTCAGTGCGTGATGCAGGGTGGCGGAGGGGAGGTGGGCAGGATGCACGGAACAGGAGACGTCACGGGAGCAACGTGGACGGGCTCCTGCTGTGATGCGTTACATGTGTCTGGCAAAGACTTGTGATAAATGCCTCTGTTTTCTAAGGTCAAACAGTAGCACACACTGGGAAACGTTCTACTAGTTTTTAAAACTAGTGTATTATGTATGTATTAGACTTAGAGCTTATTTTAGTTTGCAGAAATATTAAAATAATAAGCCTCCTGTATTTTTGAGCATATTTCACATTTAGCTATTTTTTTTAAATGACAGACTTTTTTTTTTTTTTTTTTTTGAGACAGAGTCTTGCTTTGTTGCCCGGGCTAGAGTGCTGTGGCGTCAGCCTAGCTCACAGCAACCTCAAACTCCTGGGCTTAAGCAATCCTCCTGCCTCAGTCTCCTGAGTAGCTGGGACTACAGGCATGCGCCACCATGCCTGGCTAATTTTTTCTATATATATATTTTAGTTGGCCAGATAATTTCTTTCTATTTTTAGTAGAGACAGGGTCTCGCTCTTGCTCAGGCTGGTCTTGAACTCCTGAGCTCAAACAATCTGCCCACCTCAGCCTCCCAGGGTGCTAGGATTACAGGCGTGAGCCACCGCGCCCGGCCCTAAATGATAGACATCTTAATGCCAGAGTTTGCAGTGTGAAATTAGCGTGGAAGGATAAAGGTGTGTTGTCTCTTAATATGAGGGCTTAGCCTCGGGGGCATTGAGCAGTTAAGGCAGCAGCACATTTGGGCCCTGAAATCTGTCCTTTGGGGTCAGGGCCAAGTTGTGGTGCCTCCTATGCTAACCCATGCAGCAAATTCTCACTGTGCTGTGAATTATCGATCCGCCTTTTTGATACTCTCTAAAGTGCTAATGTAGAAGAAATAACATACAATTCCATGTCTAGAGGTCCCTTACACTGTTATCATAAAAGGCGGATGAAGACAGCAATGAAGAAGGTGCCTTGCGAGTTCTACTTCCATCGCTAGCTATGTGTGCCTTCATTCTTTTCTTTTGCATCCCACACTCTCATATCGTATTTTGACCTAGATAATGAATGGATAGGAAGATCAAGGGCAAACTGAATAAAGTGAATAAAATTACATTTGTGCATGTATAGTTAGTTTAAGGGCAGGATTTTGGAGGAGAAAAAAATTTATTAGCACAATTCCAATTGAATATAAAATTCTGTAGCAAGTTAAAAACAAGGACACCTTGATATTTCATAATAATACGTACATATAGTACTTAAACAGGAAGTGGGAAATGCTAGAGGCCATCCATTCTACTTTATTCCATTGCCTGTAACTTCAGTGACATCTGATGAAGGAGTGAACTTTTAAAGACACAATAGAACTGAGTCCTATCACTAGAGGGTTCAAGTTGTGTTTGGAGAAAAAAAGGAGTGTGCACTGGGTGTCCTCCAACTCTAGCTAGGAGCTGAACCCACAGGAGACTTTATCAGAGATCCGTGTCACTGGGATAGTCGACAGTTGGATTCTTTACTTTCTTTTCCCTAGTTCTACTCTTAGATTTTGATTTCTGGCTTTTAAGTCATTCCACTTTAATTTCTCTCACTTAATTTTTAATCTTGACTTTGTAAAGATTTTAAATACATTAGAACATAAATTCATTCTGGGCTACAGAAAGGTTTTCTTGAAGGGGGTTAAGCTCTTTGCTCTATAACCATGTTATGGGTTGAAGACAGTTAGGCAGACTTTATTGGGCGGAGGCAGGGGGCTACTGCAATGGGGTTTTGTAGTAGGGGACAGAAATTGGGCTCATCTTTGAATACAATACGGAAAAGTGGGAATTTATACACAAGGAGCAGGGTGGCAGTCAGTGGATCAAAAACTACTAAGCGGTAGGGTAAATCTTTCTTGAACAGACAAGATCCTTGCTGAAGGCAGGTTGGCATGATCAACCATCACCTGGGGGGGGGGTGGTGGACGATGGGCAATTTGATCAGATACTGAGGGCAATCAATGGGGATTCTGTCTAAACTGACTTAGCAGGATTCTTGCTAAAATTGGATAATTCAGAGACAAATACAAGTCTCGGCAAGTCCAGAAGTCAGGGCCTAGTTAACAGAGTTTAGAGGAGTCTGGCTACAGTTTGGTCAAGGAAAGAGTCCTTGTCACTCCAAAATGACAGATTAAAGTCCTTAACTTCCAGTGCCTGTGCATGTGACCTTATTTGGATAGGGTCGTCACAGATGTAGTTACTTAAGATGAGATCATACTGGAGTAGGATGAACCCTTAATCCAACACTACTGGCGTCCTTATAAGAAGGAAGACACAGACACACAGATACAAGGAAAGAGAATACCTTGTGACAGTGGATGCAGAGATCCAAGTGCTGCAGCAGCAAGCCAAGGAACACCAGGGGTAGCTGGCAAACCACCAGCGGCTAGGAAGAGACAAGGACAGATTCTCCACTACAGGTTTCAGTGCCTTGACTTGGAAATTCTAGACTCCAGGACTGTAAGACAGGAGCATCTCTGTTGTTCTAAGCCATGCAGTTTGAGGTACTTTTAAGGCAGCCCTGGGAAACTAGTATACTATTCACTCATCCATCTGTCTATGCCTGTGTTCACTCATTCATTCCTTCATTCTTTCAAATGACACTCATTTAGCACTTACTGTGTACTAGGCACTGTACACAGCTCTGAGGAGCCAAAGATGAGAAAGAGACTGTCTCTGGTCCTGAGGAGTTTGTCATCTCAGGAGACAAGGTACTGTGGGACACAGAGAGGGTTTACGTATCTCAGTGTGTGGAGCTGGGGCCGTGGTTGTCATGGAAGATTTAGCAAAGAACAAACTTAAAGAGTTGATGGCTATGGTGAAAAAGATTGTCTCTTAAATATAAGAGAAAAAATGCAGTACTGAAAAGGAATTTAGAGTTTACACCATCTAACCTGTTAGCTACAAATAAAGATTTTTTTTTTTTTTTGGAGACAGGTCTTACTCTGTTGCCCAGGCTAATGTGCTGTGGCATGATCTTAGCTCACTGCAACCTCAAACTCCTGGGCTCAAGGGATCCTCCTGCTTCAGCCTCCTGAGTGGCTAGGACTACAGGCATGGGCCACCACGCCTGCCTAATTTTTCTACTTTTTGTAGAGTTGGGTCTTACTCTTGCTCAGTCTGGTCCTGAACTCCTGGCCTCAAGAGATCCTCCCACCTTGGCCTCTAGAGTGCTAGGTGCCAGGCCTAAATAAAGAAATTGATGCCCTCACAGGTTGTGACGAGCCCAACAGCTCAGAGCTTGTGGTGGAACCAGGACAAATGTCGACATGAAGAAAACCCGCTGTGCACTATGCACTGGGCCCCTCAGCCCTCCGCTCAGCCCTCATCTCACAAACAGGGACGTGTAAGGTCTAGAGAGGGGAGGCGATTTGCCCAAGTAAAGTGGATTGTCTATGGGATGGCAGAGTTCGGATCAAAGCCAGCACCACTGCAAAGCTCAGCCTCTGCAGTATGCGACGTGCCACAGGTTTAAAAAGATCCGATCCAGGTTTCCTGCCACTTTCTCTCCTTGCCTTACAGCAATTTATAAAATGCCAAAGTAAAACCCTACAGTTCCCTGTAATGTAAATGAAAACTCCTTGAAAGAAATTAGAATTCAGAATGTAATTGTGCCTGTAGGAACCATATTCTTTTAACCCCGACAGAACGTATATTCATAAATCATGTGAATAATATGACTATTCATGTATTTTTATAAATATTGAAATTAAATTACCATTCCTATTGTAGCTGCAATCATTGTACATATGGATGAGAATTAGTTCTCTTTCAAATTTTAGAGAAAGAAAATTCTAATGAAAATTATTGCTGCATGTTGTTAGTTCTGATAAGTAAGCTTATTTATTCCCAGGAGTATTTTCAAACACATTTATTTCAAATGCATATTGATGGTCTTAGAGTTCAGTGTAGCTGAGTATATTAAGTTAAAGAGTAGGACAATATAGAGGGTTAAAGATAAGGTAGTGGGGAGTGAGATGGAGAACATTGTATAAAGCAAGCTTAAACTACAACCACAGCAGTATGAAATTCAATATGGAAAAATTATGTGAAGGATATGTGTATATATCCTTATATAAGTGTGTGTATACATATATATGTGTGTATATAGGCCTATATATATATACACACATATGCACATTTTATATAGATCAAGAACTCTCAATTATTTACCAAATATTTTCATCCTACGGTAGGGGGGTATCCCTTGAATCTTACAGAAGCAAACTGAAGACAAATAAAAGTAACCCTGCTTTAAATAGGAATAGTAAATTTATGGATGCATTGTCCCAGGAGGTAAAGGTAGTAGAAACTAAAATTTTAAATAGCTTTACTAATGGAGGCAAATTAATGAATCACAGATACATAAGAATTTATTGATTTTTTTTTTACAGTGGTAAATCTTTAGGCTCTAGATTGCATTGCAAAGTATGATAAGGAAATTGCCATCTCTTTTCAACAATATGAAACCTCAGATCATCCACGTTTGGCAATGGAGGTGAATGCTTGTAACCACATTCGGCCTTGTCATGATGTGGTCCGTCACTGTCTCACCCAGCAGGGACCAGGCAGAGATGTTTACCAAAGCTTTGAGAAAGCAAATGGGAGGAAGATCTTTTTTTAAAAAAAAAAAAAAAAAAAGCTCTAGGTTTCCAGCCTTGAATAATATGGCTTTCTTTGATACTGGATTATAGATAGAGTTTCTTGTAAGATTTTTATTATTGAATAATTATGGTTAAGTCTTTGGTGTATCCATCGTTAATTTTATTTATTAAAATTAGTCTATGGCTAAGATGGAGGTACCCATTTTTATTTTCTTCCAGAAAGATTGCCATTTATGCCAGCATTGCTTATTAAATAAACTATTTCCCCCACTGAATTGAACTTTTTTCATATAATAATTCTCCTTTACTGATGCTATGGTTTATTTTTTGGCTCCGTATTCTATCCTACTGATCTCTTTTCCTTTCTTACACCATCTTGCTTTGGTGACAGTGGCTCTATTTTATGTGCTAACATAGGGTCTGGGGCAGCAGCCACGTGGTGCACTGCTCAGATCTCCCTCGTGGAGAACCAGCCTTTCAGCCGCCTGGAGCCCAGTGAGCTGACAGCCGTGGGACATTAGAGCCCCCAGCTAATGACTGACACAGCAGAACTATTAGGGTCTGGCCATTTCTGCCTAGTTTGTGACTCCTGCAAGCGCAAAGCTTTTGCTCCAGAGCTTTCAACTGAGTTGGCCTAGCCTTTGTCAGCTGTGCGTGGCCAGCAGGCGGTTTCCTTGACTCTCCTGTCACAGCTGGGTGGTCAGCTCAGGGCCTGATGCTCCCCACCCAGCCTTGCTTCCTCGCTCTTGTATTCTATTTTACAGGCATTACCCCATCCTCCCTGCAAAGGACTCAAACTGACACCTCCCCACTCGTTTATCTCCTTTTCTTGGCTACTCTTGGTCTTTTATTTTTCCATTTAAATATTATAAGCATATTACAAAATTATCTCCTCAAAAAATGTTGGGATTATGAATTGACTTGCATTAAATTTATGGATGAATTTGGGGGAAATTGACACAATCTGTAATAATATATTTAATTATATATTTGTTTAATGTTTACATCTCCCATTAAACTGTAACCTCCACGAGGACAGGTATTTTGTGTATTTTGTTCACCACTCTGTACCAAGTGCACACCACAGTGCCTGGTGCATAATAGATACTCTATAGATACTTGTTGGATAAATGACATAACCAACATCTAAGACTTATCACTTTGAAAGAGGAATAAAGACAATTTCAGGCAGACATTATGTGGTCAGGAAAGTAGTTGTTACTGAGAACATTCTTTACTGATCAAGCAATATACAATGCTGATCCTATTTTCCATAGTCAATTATCCAATAAAAATAGATTTTTTTATTTAAAAAAATTCTTTTTAAACATATTATTGGAACTTGGAATACATTTATCCATTGAAACAATATTTTCAAATAGAAGTGAGATTCCTGGATTATTCCACAGTATATGCACCTCTTAAGATGACATTTTAGATTAAACTGGCTTCTGTGGAAGTAATCACTATGGAAAGAGTAGGATAATACAATTAAACACATTAACAGATTTGATTTGGAAGCCAGGACATATTACTCTGCTTTCTCCCACCGTCTCAGCCCTTATAACAAGAGGAAGAGGGGGAGAGCAGAAGGAAAGAGCAGAGTTCAAATTTTATCAACCTCACTTAATAGCCAAGTGCCTTGCACCATTTACCTTTTTGCCTTTCCAGGCTTCATTTCTCTACCATGTGTAGCAACAGTGAGGTGGTTTTTCAACACTGGTTCTTAACCAGGTAAGCATGCAAGCAAATCACCTGGAGAGATCTTTTATTTTGTTTAGAACCAAAAATACAGGTGCCCAGTTCCCAACCTAGGATGGGGCCCCGGTATATGGATTTAACAATCTGCTCAGGTGATTCTGATGTGGACTCGTATCAGTCAGGAAGGTCTAGGTGATGGATGCTGCAGTAACAAGGGAAGCCTGAATTTCCTGCGCCTTTTGACATACAAGTGTATTTCTTATTCATGTCACATGTCCAGTGTAGGCTGTAGTGGAGCAGGGACTCTGCTCCACACTTCCTCAGGGCCCAGATTCACAGAGGCTCTGTGGTCTGGAACATTTTCATCACCACTGCAGGGTGAAGGAGGAGCGTCATGAGCAAGCATTTAATGTTCACCTTGGAATTGGGGTGTTACCTGCTCATAGCCCCCCGACAGGAGAGCTGGGGAATGTCCTCCTCTGTGTGCCTGGGCAGCAGAGAAGCAGCCGGTACTGGTGAGCGGTAGTTGTGTCTACATGTGGACATCGCTAAGAATGACATTTCTTGATTCTCTAATTAAATGAACTATTGCAAGTAAGGCCTATGACTTTGCCGTCCAATATAGTAACCAGTGCACACATATGGCTATTTAAATTTAAATGAATTAAAACTAAATAAAATTTAAAATGCAGCTCCTCAGTTACAGCAGCCACTTTTTAAGTACACAGTAGCCACATGTGGCTCATGGCTACTCTACCAGACAGCTCCAATATTTCCACCATGCAGAAAGTTCTGTTGGACAAGGGCGGTCCAGTACCCAGTTGGTCTCCCTGCTCTTGCTATACCATAATGCTAGTGTTAATGGCAGTGTTCTGTGTTAATGGCAGTGTTCTGACAATGCTGCGGGCCTTTGCTGGAAGCTTTCCACAGAGAAGCGCATTTGGGAGTTAGACTTTCACACGGTGGAGAACATAGGCGTGGGCTGGAGAAAGGCGTATGATACATTTCAGGTTAGCAAGGTTACTGATAAAGGGATAGACTACAAAAGAACAGATACGAATAAAAAAGGGTCAAAGAAGGGGTAAAAATAGTTGTAAAAGCAAAGCTGCAAGGATCCTGCTGTGATTAAATAACATGCTCTTACAAATAGGAAGCTTACGCAGAGTAAGTGCACTAACTAACCTGCGTGTCTACTAAATAGAATAAAAGGAGATGGGCTGAAATTTGTGGATGAGAAATTTCATCTGAAGTATAGGGTAGGATGCATTATGAGTGAAAAATAGCAAATTGCAAATACTCCAGCTATGGTATTATAAAATGGAAGCCATTTTATATTTTTATAGTATGGAGAATACTGTACTGTTTGAACATGTGGGGCCATAGAGTGTAAAATTTTACTGACGATCTCTCAATTCCTCCTCCAATGCTGTGATTCTATGCGGGGCTCCCTCGCACACCCGGTGCCCTATGATTCTGCAATTGGGTAAGACAGTCATTCTCAAAGTGTGGTCCACAGACTCCAGGAGGCCCCCAAGAACTTTCACATACAACTATTTTCCTAGTAATATTGAGATGTTCTTTATTCTTTTCACTGGGTTGACAATTGCATTGACAGTGCAAAAGCAATAATGGTGTAACTGCTGGCTCTTCAGAACAAATTGAGGTAGTAAGACACAACTGCTCTGGTAGCCTTCGTGTTCTTCAATGCAACGCACTTGCAGTTTAACAAAATGCCAGTTTCACTAGGAATGCCCTTAATGATGCAGTAAAAATTATTAATTTTATTCGATTTCAACCTCTGAAATGTCTTTTTAAAAATTCTGATGGTGAAATTTGAAACACTTCTGCTATATAAGAATAGCACGTGTGTGGCCATTTGACTTGCAAGCTGAACTAGCTGGTTTATTTTATGGATGTGATTGACTGAGAGACTAACCATAGTTACCCAGACGTGGGTATTTGGCAGACATTTTCTCAGAAATAAATGAAAAAACTTGCTATCTCAAGAAAAATACTTTGACAGAACTTATTCTTGCCAAAGACAAAAATTCAACCTTTCGTGTGATAATTATACAAAGATTAGAAAACTGTCTTTGTCACTTTTCAACTTTCTAAGTTTTAAAGATTTTAAGCTATAGTGATATTAGTATTATACCAATGAATGAGATCTTTTTGTGGGCTCAATAATTAAATATGTCAATGCCTAAAAATCTGCATAACCCAATAAACCAAATGGCCAGTGCATAGTGTTACAAAATCAGAAGTGCAAGATATGCCAATGTATTATAATGTAACAAAGTATAAGAAGTTTGTTGATATGGTTTCAGAGTCCACATATATCACTTGTGGAGTTTTGGTATAGTATCAAAGAACACCCAATTTTAAGACAAGACTATTAAAATACTCCTCTCCTTCCCAACTATTTGATTTTCTTTGTATACTTTGACCAAAATAATATATTACAACACACTGAATTAAAAGCAGATATGAAATTTCAGCTATTTTTCTCCCTCCTTCCTTCCTTCCTCCCTCCCTCCCTCCCTTACTTCCTTGCTTTCTTTTCTCTCTCTCTCTTTCTTTCTTTCTCTCTCTCTCTTTCTCTCTCTCTCTTTCTTTCTGTGCAGGGTCTCACTCTGTTCTGTTGCCTGGACTAGAATGCAGTGGTATCATGATAGCTCGCAGCAACCTCAAACTCCCAGGCTCAAGCAATTCTCCTGCCTCAGCCTCCTGAGTTGCTGAGACTATAGGGACACAGTGCTACCACACCTGGCTAATTTTGTATTTTTTGTTGAGAGGGGGTCTTGCTATGTTGCTCAGGCTGGTCTCAAACTGTTGGCCTCAAGAGATCCTCCTGCTGTGGCCTCCCAAAATGCTGGGATTACAGGTATGGGCCACTGAGCCCAGCCTCAGCTATTTTTCTATTAAGCCAGACATTAAAGAAATTTTCAAAATATAAAATCAATGCTGCTATTTCTATGAAAACCTTTTCTTTTGAAAAATAAAATAATTTTGATAAAAATGTTATTTCTGTTAATATACAATGGATTTATTATTTTAATGAATAAATATTTGTAACATTTCTCCATTTTAATTTCTAATAACACAAATATTGATAAATACAACTGACACAAAACACCTCTTTTTGGGTCCTCAGTTATTTTAACAGTATGAAGAGGTCCTGAAGCCAAAGTGTTTGAGAGCTGCTTGCTTAGGAAATATTCCAAACTCTGTAACAGAACACCATGGACAGCTCCAATAGTCAATTAACAGGACTAGCAATGCCTGAGATCTAGTACAATATATAGAATTACAGAATTCCATGTATTTACTCTTCAGACCTTAAATCATTCCAAGACATGAAAAAAATTTTCAGAACTGAATTTGGGGAATATTTATTGCTATTGATCTGTTCCTAGAGAGTACATTTAAAGAAATGATTATTCAAAATAGCTCATTAAAGTGATCAAAAATAAACTGTCAGAATGACATGTAGTATGTGCTAACATGATATATTATTCAGAAGTATGAATAAAACATAAGAACATCTTGTTCAAAAAGCATACTCACTTGAACAGCTTTACAAAAATATACTAGAATTATGTGAGTACATATACTAATTGCTGTTTAGCCACTATAAATGTGTTTCCAGGGTAAGTTTTCTTGTTATATAAACTATTCTATAATACTACTTGTTATTTAAAAAATTTTTAAGTTCCTGTCACTTTGTGAGTATGTGAAATGAAACATGTACTGTGATTTGACAGGACATTGGTTAAATATAAAGTCAGACATAATAAAAGCATCTAAAAATAGCTACCTAATGAGCTGTGTTCCAAACTCTCCTGGCTGCTGAGAGTTTGCAGTTATCTCCAGATTAGAAAAGGTTTTGTGACATTTTGATTCTATTTTTTAGAAGCAACAATATTCTATAACAATAAAATGTACTAAATTATATTTTAAGCATTTCTCCCATGCTATCCTTAGATGTATGCTATAGGCTGAATATATGTTGAAATCTAATCCCCAAGGTGATGGTATTAGGAAGTGGGACCTTTGGGAGGTGATTAGTGTCCTTATAAAAGAGGCCCCACAGAGCTCCTTCATTCATTCCACCATGTGATGTTACAGCAAAAAGATGGCTGTCTATGGAACAGGAATCTGCTGGTGCCTTGATCTTGGACTTCCCTGCCTCCAAAGCTGTGAGAAATAAATTTCTGTTGCTTATAAACCACTCTAGTATTTTGTTATAGCAGCTTGAATGGACTAAGACAATGGATATAGTAAATTTCCAAATATTGTTAGACAAGAACACCTGAAAAATTGCATCTATTTCTCCTTTGAGTTACTTTGTGCCCAAACAAGCAGAACAAAAAATAAAATATGGATAATATTAATTGTATTATATATGATGTTTCCATATATTGATATCTTTGTTAACTTTTAGGAAGAATAATATCCATCAAATTATATTTACATAAAATCTGATAGAATGATATTAACATGAAACATATAAATATCTAAATATTGGCTTTTATAACAATTCAAGTATTGAAGTTTCAAAGATACATAGAACAGCATGAACAAACATACCGATCTCACTTCCTTTGGGATTTACTGTATGTTATCTTTGTAGATTTCTCTTTATCACTGGAAAGAACATGAATATGTATAGAACTAAGTTTGTCACAATGAGATTTGGTATTTTTAATCATATTTCATCTAAAGAATTCAAATATAATCTTGAATATTTACTAAATAGTGTTCATTATCACTCCCTGAAGCAGATATGCTAGTCAATTCTTCACACTTAATAGAGTGAAAACTAAGAGTTAATGAAATGTTGTACAAGTATTTTGCATTTATAGTATTGCTTATTGCTATGCTGTATATACTCAATATATTATATATCGAATTACATGACATAGTCCCAATGTGCACGAAACTTAGGTCTAGTGGAGCATCAGATGAAAAACACATAGGAGAATTAAAGAATTAGAGAAAACTTAACATTCTAAGTCATTTGGTTCAGAATTCAGACAAGGAGGAAATCAATTCAGTCTATTTGAAGTTGTTGAATAAGCTTTACAGAGTAGGGGAGCCTGAGTTCTGCAAATATTTGTTGAGCTAAGCGTGGCAGGACTTAGGAATTTAGAAGTAGGCAGGATATCATTTCTGACCATAAAAAACTCTGAGTCTGGTAGGAAAGAAAGACATATCAATACTTTTGATATAATGTTGCATGCCTAATAGTAGGGGAATGCAAAAAGGCACGTTGCCTGGGGTGGTTAGCCATGGACACTCAACCATGGTGCCTGGGCTGAGCCCTGAGGAATGAGGGAAAGTCAATCCATTGAATAAAATGTCACAGAGGGTCTAGGTAGCATGCATAAGGTGACAGGGATGTGACATGGCAACGAGCATGTAGAGAACAACAGATTTTCTACTATAGATAAAATGTTGGCAAAGGTTGGGCCAGGTCCAGACCTTGTTGTGTGGATAGGGGGTCATGGGCAGTGGGTCAGGAGGGATGGGGGTCAAGCTAGAGATGGACTGTGGCCAGGGCTGTGGCAACAAGGCTTTGGAAGGTGACAAGGGACTCCTGGTGTCTCAACCTCTCCCTGACCCAGTCACATACTGAACTCACATCTGCATCGTATTTGATTTATCTTAGGCTCTGGCCTTGCTGGTATGAACAAGGAGGACCACACAGGAGGACCCAGGATCAACTTTCTCCAGGTGGGATAAGTGCAAATGCAGGAGGGCAGACAGAACTGCTGAGTCCTTGCTTTGCAGGGATAAGGACACAGCTGTGCCTGTGTCAGAGCCCAACATTGTCACTTGTACTTGAGGATGAATAGACCCATCTAAGGCTGCATCGCAAGAAAATCACCAAATTTCAACAACATTGGGCTCAAGAATTCTGATTTTGATGGAACTTGGGAACTTTGATTCAGGATCCCTGGAACTGAAATTAAAATATGGAACTGAAACACTCATAGGTCCCTGTGTACCTACCTTTGGCGCAGTCTCTGGCCCGTGCAGAGCAGAACTTCCCCACTGGTGCGCCAAGGCATCCGTGTGCTCCAAATGGGCCAAAAGGTAGGTGTGTTGTGAATGCTGAGTCTCTTACTCTATCGTCTCTGGCCTAAATTATTGCAAGGGCCTCCTAACTGTTCTCTTCACTGCAGCACTTGTCTCTTTATATTCTATTCTCAACACAGCAAAGAAAGGCATCCTTTAAAACATAAACATGTATAGTAGTTTTTCACAACTGCGCTATCAACTCTGCCATCAGCTTCCCATCTCGTTTAGAAAGTCCTCACAGTTGGTCGGGCGCGGTGGCTCACGCCTGTAATCCTAGCACTTTGGGAGGCCAAGGAGGGCGGATCATTTGAGCTCAGGAGTTGAGACCAGCCTGAGCAAGAGCTAGACCATCTCTACTAAAAAAAAAAATAGAAAGAAATTAGCTGGAAAACTAAAAACATATAGAAAAAAGTAGCTGGGCATGGTGGCGCATGCCTGTAGTCCGGCTACTCTGGAGGCTGAGGCAGGAGGATCGCTTGAGCCCAGGAGTTTGAGGTTGCTGTGAGCTAGGCTGACGCCACGACACTCTAGCCCGGGCAACAGAGCGAGACTCTGTCTCAAAAAACAAAAAAAAAAGAAAGTTCTCACAATGGCCTATGAAGCTCTGCATCATCTAACCTCTGTTATTTCTCTGATCTCAGATCCCATTATTGCCATCATGGCTATTCTGCTCCATGTTCAATGGCCACCATAATGTTGCTTGAACAAGCTGGACACGCTTCTGCCTTGGGCTTGGCATAGGCTGCATGCTGATGCAGGGGACGCTCTTCTCCCGGCTCATTTCCTCACCTTTTTCAGGTCTCTGTTCAAATATCACCTTGATAAGGTCTTCCCTGACCACACTAGTCAAAACTGGCCAGCACTGCCATCGCTCAGTATCTCCCATTTGTACTTTATTTTTCTCCATATCACTTATTTAATATAATATTTACTATACTAAGTGTTTAGTATATTAATTCCTAAACATTTTACTTATTTGTTTATTGTTTGTCTCCCCTGGCCAGGATGTAAGCTCCATGGGGGCAGGTCTTTTTCATTGTCACTGTTGTTCATGGCTGAATCACTAGTACCTAGCATAGAACTTGACAAATAATAAAAGATCAATAACATTTTTTGTACATATGAATACATAATTTTGAAATAACTGATATAAGTTCAATTGGATTTAAAAATCTGTTAACATTAACTCAAGAATTAAAAAAAATACATTTGTCAATATGGGAGCTATTGGAATATTCAAATATATTAGCTGCCTTATAAATTTTGAATGATTTGCAAAATCAATGCTTTTTAAATTTTTATTAGTTAGTTGTTTAAAGAAAAAGTTTCTTATCAGTGGAGACTCAGAATTTGAAGAAATGATCATTAACATTTTCTGTTCAGGAGTAATGTGGAACCATTTCAACCATAAAAAAACAGATATTTATTTAAGACAGAGTCTCGCTCTGTTGCCCCAGCTAGAGAGTGCAGTGGCATCATCATAGCTCACTGCAGCCTCAAACTCCTGGGCTCAAGTGATCCTTCTGCTTCAGCTTGCCAGGTGGCTGGGACTACAGGTGCACGCCACTACACTGGGCTAATTTTTCTATTTTTTGTAGAGATGGGGTCTTGCTCTTGCTCAGGCTGGTGCTGGAGACTGGTCAAGACCAGGTTGGATTTGAGGCTTCCCTGGAACTGGGCAGCCGGGGTGGCTTTTCTCCTAGTCCTAGGCCTCAGGCCAAAAGACTGAAGTAGCCCATGGTCTGAAGTCAACCCTGGTGATTAGAATCTTGAGATCCACCAATGAATAGTTTCTGTTTATGCTCCTCAAGGTATCATCAGACTGGGCCACACATCTGGAGTAGTGGTCCGCAGTTATCTGAGGCTAATAAAAAGCCTCACCTTAAAGTCACTGGGGCGGCGGGGGAGGGTATTCTGGAAGTCTGAGCTTTATGGCAGGCCAGACTTGGGTTGGAAATAAGGCAGCACACTCGCTCTTAGCAGGGCAGCTGACTCAGTGTCCTTTTGGTCCCAAATGCCTTGTATTGCTCGGTTCCTCAGTACTCAAGGACAGCTCCTCTGAAATCAAACTAGGCAGCACACCCCACAAATAAATTCAATCTTCCTGACAAAACTGTTGAAAGCAGAGCAAAATGATCTCTAGCATATAGCAACGTCTTGCAACATTACTGCAAATACGCTGGAAAGTGAAAGGTTATACAAAGCTGGGACCATTTAAATTTAGAATGCACGTGGTATTTGCATGGGCTAACCCTGGGTGAGATGGGGAGGGAGTCAAAGGAGGCTCTAAAACCCAGGACTAGTATCTTCTCTTCTTTGAGCTAGGAAAAGGAATTTCACCACTAGTTGGATTACCTCACACATGCGAAATTACATATATTGTTAGGATATAATAGTATGCTAAGTTTGCATTTAGGATATAGTTTGGAAATGCACAGAACTTTCTCTGTGTAAAAAGGAATCAAAATTATAAATATATAATTAATTGTATATGCAAAATGAAGATGTTGATGGGGGAAGTTAATTAATTTTAATAGACCACCCCCCCAAAGCTAATAGAGTGGGTTAATTTACCAGTCCCTACCTCAGTTCTAGAAGCAGTCACATAATAATTCTGTTCTTCAGCCTGAGTCATATTTGCTGTTACCCCGCTCCTCTCACCTAACCCGAGATGGAGTGGTTGGGATTAATACCTCTTTGCAAGAGTGCAGAAAAAGCGTTTCCACTTTAATTCACTGCATACATTCAAATTCTTTCATTATGAGTTAATTTCTAACGTATTTTGCTGATGCGATCGGGAAGCCATTCATTCTACCACAATAGCGGAATGTCTGAAAGATGTTGACGGTCTGCAAACAAAAGCCTGCATCGTGTGCATGGCTGGAAACTGTCAGCTGACCTAACAAAAGCAGGCAAAGGTGGGCCACATTAATACCATTCCATTTTTAAAAATAAGGCAAAATGTCCTTTGTACTTCAGCGTATTATTTCAGAAGGGGGAGGAATGTTTTTCCTTTACCATCTTGCCTTAATTTTTTGAAGTTATAGGTATGCTTCAATTCTGTAATAGTTAATTCTCATAAACACGTCCTAGATTTAATTCAAATGTGCTGGGACCTAGCACTTTGCTAAGACCTAGTATTGAAGGGCAGGGAAGTGAGAAGATTTATGAGTGAGTCCCGACAGTAACAAATGACCTCTGAGAAGTTTTGATGCTATTTAGAAGTGACAGCTTACATAGTAAGTGCAGAGTTGGAAGAGTTGAGCTGCAGAGACTCCTGCCATTAGAATGAGGAAGCTGGAGTGCAAACCGGTAAACGCATGCATGCTTTAATGTGTTTGGAGTGCATTTGTCCATCGAAAATCTCCCAGGTTACACTGAGTTGTAGAAAATTTAAAATCCACAACATATGTTCCAAAACACAGAATCACACAAAGGTCCTTGAGCCACTAGGGAAGCCCAGAAAACCCCACCTAACCCAAAGGTAACTGCAGTGCAACCAAGTATTTAACAGGGATGTGAGACCTCACCGCCATTTACAATATTTCTATTAAAAAAATTCTGTTCAAAAATGCCAAGGGCACTGCTCTGCCACAGGGAAAGGGGAGCCCCTTTGACAGACCCTCAGGGCATTGGCCATGAAAATCCCTTGCGGGGCAAGTCCAGAAGAGCAGGGCCATGGGGTTGGGTTGCCTCTAACCCTCAAATGGTTTCAATGGGCCTCTGGGATCTGTGAGAAAGAGCCCTGTGATAAATGAATAGTGTCCTCTTGGCAATGGGAGGAGAAGGCAGCACAGGTGACACATTGGCTCTTTGGGCAGAGACATAACTTCCAGGGTCATCACTAGAAATGAGTAATAGCTTACAACATGTCAGTACTATTCGAATAGCTTTACATTTAATTAGTTCTCACAGCATATGAAATTGCCATTTTTGTAGGTGAAAGTTGGTCAAATACTGTCATTTTGACTTGGTTCAAACTACCATCCTACAGATTCTCCCACCTGATAGATCTGAAAGAAAGAATAACATGCCCAACGTCACAAAGCTATACAGGTCGAGTGTTCTTGGAGGAACAAAGAGAACCCCCAAAGGAGATGGTTGAAGACACTGCGTGAAAGACTGTTTACAAACAGGGCTAAGGGACACCAACAAGGATGGGGAAGCTCCTTGAAAAGCCACCTAGAGAGTGGTGGTGGCTCCTGGAGAGGGGGCTGGAGCTGTAAGCCAGGTGAGTTGAGCACGGTATAGAAGGAAGGGGCTGGGAGGGGAGAGGTGACAAGTCACCACTACTCATGCAGGGCCTGGTAAGAGGCATCAGCATTTTTCTTTTTTCATATCTAAAGGGCTGAAGTCAGGTGTTTATTCTTTTTGACGGATAGTGCCTGTCAAGCAACTCTGCGGGAGTCATTCTGGGCACAGCAGTCATTTCATGGACTATTGCAGCAGAGTGACAGTTCAGTATTAGTCACAAATTCTTAAATAACATCCATTTATCGCCAGTCATTAATTAACGGGTATCCAGCTGACCAACATGCTCAACCAGATTTCTGTCTCCCCTTCATCTCCCGCTCGCCATCAGTGTATCTTTAGGAGGAAGGGGAAGGACAAGCAAGCGAGCTAACATCATGTTTTTAAAAAGTCGTCTATACCCAGAGCTGTAAGTTCTTGGTAAGTTCCTGGGCTTTGCCAGTCGAGCCTGGCGTTGCTCTCGACCCTCCTCCTTCAAACCCGTCTGTGGTGATGCTTTGCGTTGTCCTGACACGCAGTATGTACGTGCTCCACCTGCGACCATCACCTGCGCTGGGCTTGCTCCCACCTCTGCGATTCCTGCCTGGGAAGGCCAGGTGCAGACCCTGACTGTGCTTCTTGGGCGCCCCTCTTCCGTTGCTCCTGCATCTGAAAGTGCCCACCCTCCTCCCCTGTCTACCAGCCCTGACACTGACAGGTGGAAAACTGTTCCTTTCCCAGAAATGACTAGAAGCAGCCTGGGAAATAATTCCTACACAGGGAAGTCAGGTTTGCCCCCATTCCTCCTCCCCTGACTGTCTGAGGACATCTTCAAGGCGAAGGAATTTATTCCAAAAAGCAACCGTCGAGCAACTGTCCTGTGGTCAGTCCTCATCCATGTCTATTTCCTCCACCTGCTGTCTTACCCCACCGTACGGTGAGATCCGACATGAAGACTCCACGCACGGGAAGATCCTGAAAGGGCGCTCTGGATCCTCACAGAAGGAATTATTCATAGGATCACTGGCACTTCGTATATTACATGGCATTGCCAGTCTTTAAACATTGATAACTCGTGTAGGAAATGCATGGTATAAACTAGTCAAACTCTTCTATCCCAACCATTTCTGATAATGGAGAGTTTTTAATTTTAAAAATTCAACTTAATTCTTAGTTCTATCTTTTCAAATGGTTCCATTGATTCTTCTTTTGTACTTGAAGAAACAGCTGTTCTATCTTTAAACTGTCTTTACGTGGAAACATTGCCAGTGATATGACCCAAATCTAGAATGACAAAACTGGGAACAGTACTTGATAGGAAACCCAGTCCTTCTCCAAACCTTCTTACAGGGTATCCTAAGCCGCTCCCCAGAGCTGACTTCTGTTGTTTTCTTTTATGATCACTAGAAAGGAGATTCCCCACTACCTCCGTTGCCTGCCCCAAGTCACAGAAATCCTTCTTTGGCCTCTAATCCAACCTTCTCTTTAAGGTGCTGACTTCAGACTTCAGATTGCTCCTCCGGGTAGTGGGAGTTGTAACCACAAGCTGCAGCCAGCGCCCTTGGGTGGCGCTCAGCCTTGGCACTGGTCTTCTTACCCCTGGGGCATTTCCTTACAGCCCTGCTTGTCTGCACTCAAGGTTCATGTAGGTTAACGTTTCAGGTAACCTGCGGTAGATGACCGTTTGTAAGGCGTAAGGTGCTAGGCCTGTGAAGCACACCTGGGGGAGAAGCTTCTATTTTCTGACAGTTCTGCTCCCCGCACCCCCCCAACCTTCTTTGGGGTCTGATGAACACTACATTTCCTTCAAGGATCAATTCCAATGTCACTTCTTCTATCCCACCTAGACTAGGCTCTAGGAAGAGCCTCTCCTCTGGGCTCCTAATTTTCACTCACCACTATATTTCCTATCACATTATATTGTATATTGATTTTTTTTTTGTCCACTTGCACATTGCCTTATGAACATCTTTATGAGTGGTCATGATTGATTCTTCCACAGCATAGTTTATTTCAAAGCTTTATGAAGAGTTTACCTTTAAGGCCTATTTTGGATGATTACAACTAATGCATGCTGGAGCACTTTTTGGGGCATCATTACAAAATATATTTTAAAATTAAATTTTATTTTGTAATTAACACATAATAATTGTGCATGTCCATGGGGTAAATAGTGATGTTTTGATACATATAACATACAGTGATCAGATCAAAGCCATTAGCGTATCTGCCATCTCAAACATTTATCATTTCTCTCTGTTGGGAACATTCAATATCCTTCTAGCCATTTGAAGGATTTTTTTATTATTATTGGTGTCTCTGGGAAACTTTCTATTTTCTGTCACTTCCGTTATTCTTATCAATGTTTTCAAGGTGAGGCTGGCTGTCCCTGTCAGATAAAACCTCTTTTACTGGACCCATTACTTCCATCCTGACTACTGGTGTTACAGTCGTTGCTTTCATCCTTTTGTTATCCTTGTTCTCTTAGTGTCCCTGGGAGTCACCTGGTCTGAACTCACAGACTCCGGGCATGTGGGGAGATAACAAACAGTACTGCCTTTAGCCTGCAGGGCACTTGAAACATTCCTTATGGTGACTTTCAGAATATTGTCGCAATAAATTTCTACAGTAATTGGTACATGGATGAGTTAATTTCCTTTTATAGAAGATGCAACTGAATCACAGTAGATAAAGAAACTTGTCACTCAGCTTCTCTCCATCCTAAATCGGTGCTCTGTCCACTAGGCCAGTAGTTCTCAAAATGTGGTCTCTGGCCCCGTGGTCTCAGCACTGCCAGCAACGCTAATTCTCAGGCCTTGCCCCCGAATCAGGAATCGGGCGAGGGCAAGGGCAGGATTGTAACAAGCCCTCCAGGAGATTCCGATGCATGTTCAGGTTTGAGAACCACCAGTACCACACATGAAACTCATATGTGGAGCTGTTGAAACACAGTAGGGCCTGGGCCCCACCCCCAGGGCAACTACGTCAGGATCTCTGGATGGAGGCTCAGCCTTCAGAATTTTTTTAAAAAATCCCCAGGGTGATGCTAATGTGCAGTGAAGCTTAAGATCCTCTGCTCGGATGATGCAGTTCTTGTGGGGCCTGTGAATTTTCTGTTTTAGTCCTCGATAAGCATCCCCAGAAAAGGTATCTGACATAAATTTAGCCAAGCACACAAATGTCCTATGGAATTTTGGAACCCTATCACTTATCGGCTCTCTAGATACAAAATGTGTCAATGCAAATATAAACCCCTATACAGAACGTCACTGTATCTAATCCACAAATACGTGCATGCCCAGGTAGATATACACCTTATCCGACAAGCAATGCAATAATCATAGCAACTTGTATATTTAGGTTTTGGATCCAATGCACATTTACTGCATGATTAATATCGCTAGGCATTGTCAGATTGACTGTCTCACTGACAATATTAGCTAAATTCTTACCATAGGAAACCATGAACCACCTACATAAGGGTAGTTCTGGGGCAAGGCCTGAGAATTAGCATTGCTGGCAGTGCTGACACCATGGGGGCAGAGACCATATTTTGAGAGCTACTGGCTTAGTGGATAGAGCACTGATTTAGGACGGAGAGAAGCTGAGTGACAAGTTTCTTAACTTACTGTGATTCAGTTGCATCTTCTATAAAAGGAAATTAACTCGTCCACGTGCTAATTACTGTAGAGATTTATTGTGACAATATTCTGAAAGTCACCATAAGGAATGTTTCAAGTGCCCTGCAGGCTAAAGGCAGTACTGTTATCTCCCCACATGCTGGGAGTCTGTGAGCTCAGACCAGGTGACTCCCAGGGACACTAAGAGAACAAAGATGACAAAAGGATGAAAGCAACGACTGTAACACCAGTAGTCAGGATGGAAGTAATGGGTCCAGTAAAAGAGGTTGTATCTGACAGGGACAGCCGGCCTCACCTTGAAAACGTTGATAAGAATAACCGAAGTGACAGAAAATAGAAAGTTTCCCAGAGGCACCAATAATAATCAAAAATACTTCAAATAGCTAGAAGAAGGATATTGAATGTTCCCAACAGAAACCTTTGTTTTGTGTCCCTCCATAAAGTGATAACTGACCCAGATACAGGAAAGATCCTAGATACAGTCACTCACATCGTTTGAATTACATCACAAGAAAAAGATTAGGTACCCAAGCTCAGGGCTCTTTTTCCTCAAACAGAGGCAAATGCTATTCCTGAGATAAAC
>CM052443.1:42608213-42673314 GCA_028533085.1 Varecia variegata
TGTTTTGTTGTCGTTGTTTTCATTGTTGTTTTTTAGGCCACACTTGCTTAAACAGATACAGGGCTAGTGATAGTTTTACATAGAGGGAGGTAAAAGTTAAGCAAACCCAGAGAAGCATATCTTTCAATTACACTATGGCGACACTTAAAATCACTTTCACAGTACACTAAATAACACCCTTAAAAAGTACAGGCACAGCTTAAACTGCTAATGTGCATCCAAGGAGAAGCTTATTCATCTGTAAAGATCTAACATCAAGTGTTACTATAAATAACTTCATTATCTGTAATAGAAACTCATCTGTCACCCCTCTAATTAGAAGGTGACTAAGGAAATCAGTATGTTACAAAGGCATTTGTAACATTTGGAGATTGTAATAATGGCTTCGAAGTTCCAGGAGAGTCAGTTTTCCAAATTTCTTCTCATTTACGTATCTATCACTCCCCATTATTCTCAGTTCCTAGATAAAATTATTAGCAATACTTCTTAAACTGTTTTTAAAAAAATATAATGTTGATAGCCCTGTGAAGAAACTTTGGAAAAATAGAACAGCACAAAGAAAAAAATCACTATATGCTCTCCCTTCAGAGAAAATCATGGCTACCATTTTGGTATACATCCTCCCAGGCATTTTATGTGCACAGATAAGCATTTTTACCTAATTAGCATCATAATGCACAAACTGTTTCATCTACTTTTTCACTTAACATATTGGGATTATGTCCTCCATTCGGTTGGCATTCTACCATTTTTGGTGGTTGCACAGTATTCTATCAGATGTAAATGCCATAAATTATTGACAGATATCCCACTTTGCTGAACATCTGTACTGTTGACACTTTTTGGATTTTATGAGCAACACTGACCTAGCCACCCTTGGACCTTAAGTCCTGTATGCCTCTGTGTCTTCTTAGGACAAATTCCCAGAAGTGGATTTGCTGGGTCAAAAACTTTGCAAAATTTACGACTGTCTGTCTATCCCAATCCTACTCTGGACAAATTACCAGATTACACTCTCACCAGCAGTGTGCTCCAGAGGCTTCTGTTTTGCATTCTCACCAAGGCTTAAAATTAAAATGGTTTTGGCCAATTTGACTGTTGAAAATTACACTGCATTAACATGTGCATTTCTTTGTCATTGCTTGTCTTCAGGAATCGTTTAGATTCAGTATTATTCAAGGAAAACGAGTAAGCTTGGAATTCAGCTGGAAAATATTCTGGCTCCTCGCTGTATGATGGGGTGCTCTAGAAACCCACGAAGTATCATGGCAGATAAGCTCTCTTAAGCTTGCAATGCAGGAACCTGGCCAATCTCTTACTGATTACATTCATCTCAAAGAAACTTGAGAGGCATGTATGTGTGTGTGTGTGTGTGTGTGTGTGTGTGTGTGTGTATTCAGAGCCTACTTCCATTCCATTTAACTTAGAATCTTTCCATGGGATAAGGGCAATTTCCAACGACTGTTCCTGTGAGGAGCTTGAACTCCATGATCCTGCAGTTGCCTTTGAGCTTGAATCTTGTGATTTTTGAGCATCACTAATACCCTTGGGGTGAGAGGCCGGAGGATAGAGAAGGTCTCCTTCCTTGGCTATCATTCTCGGTTATAGTTCAGCTGGCATCGTGGAACCTGGAACTCAAAGGAATATTTGGGGGATAAGCTAGTCCAACTTCTTTATTCTAAATTAATAAATTGATACTCAGACAAGTGAAGGCAGTTATTTGTTCAAGATCGCAAATCTAGTTAGTGCCACATTCGTGCTTTCCCCAGGATTTGTTTCCTAGTCCAGGGTTATTTAGTCCTTGGACGTATTTCCTTTCATAGAAGACAAAGATGAGGGCTGTTAACATACACATTTTTGAAGTTATACACAGGACAGTGTGAAATGTATGCATAGAGATTAAAGAATAGTAACACAACGAACACTCCTCCTACCACCCTCAGAAGCCCCCATGGGACCCTCTCTCATCACAGCCCTCCTTTTGTTAGGAGTAACCTCCATCCTGACTTTTGTGTTAGTCATTTCTTTGCTTTTATTTTAGTTTTTACCACCTACATATCTTTCCCTAAACAAACTTTTTGGGCAGCTAGCCCAAACCTAGCAGCACAAGGAAAGGGTACTTACAGTTGCCACTTGGAAACTAACTCACAACTTCAAAGTTGGGAAGTTTCATGAGTCATGGTGATGATGGCTCCACTCTCTGGAACTCCAGCTACTGGGATGGTGCCCCTTCTAGACTGCTCTGCTTTGACCTTTGTTTGCATTTTCCCATCTCTTTTATTTTATGCTGCACTTTCTAGGAGATTTCCCCAAATTCCCAAGCATTCTACTGAATTTTTTATTTCTGCCATTATGTTTCAATTTGTGAAAGCTCCTTTTTGTTCTCTGAATGTTTCTCTGTAGCTGTCTGTCTGATTGCCTTTTATGGATGTGGTATATTCTCTGCTCCGAGGCTGTTACTGAGTGTTTTTCTTTGTAAATCCACCTTGCATAGCCTGTTTTTTTCCTCGTGGTTGTCTCTTCCATGGCGGAGGTGTTCTCAGATGGATGCTCACGGTGAAGAGCAGGAGGCCAAAGAGCTAGTTGGGAAACTGAGCACAGGAAGGGCTGGCCAGCTTTGCTCTCCACAGCGAGAACTCTGGGAAGGTTGTTTACTGCAATGCCCAATGTACTTTCTTTTGTGGTAAAATACAACATGAACTTTGCCACTTTAACCATTTTTAAGTGCATACTTCAGTGACATTAAGCACATTCACAATGTTGTGTGACCATCACCGCTATCTATTTCCAAAACTTTTTCATCATCCAGAACTGAAACTCTGTGCCCATTAGACAATAACTCTCCACTCCCTCCTCCCTGAAGCCCCCGGCAACCACCACTCTACTTTCTGTCTCTTTGAATTTGACTACTCTGGGTACCTCATATAGGTGGAACCATATAATATTTGTCCTTTTGTGTCTGGATCATTTCACTTAGCATAATGTTTTCAAGAGTCATCTGTTGTAGCAAGTACATGAACTTCATTCTTTTTTATGACTGAATAATATTCCATTGCATGTATATACCTCAGTGTGTTTATTCATTCATCCATTGGGTTGTTGCCACAGATGTTTCCATTTGGCTATTGTGAATAATGCTATGAACATTGGTGTAGCGGTCGTGTTGGTGGAAGTATAAAGTTGGTATTGTAGAATGCGGGAGAAAAAATAGAGTTGGGATACAGCATGATATGTAGTTTCAACTCAAGTTCAGAAGTTTAGAATTGAAGCTTAGGGAATGAGTGAGGAGGTACCACTGATGGCTTTTTGGTTGTCATCATGGTGCTTTTAAGATTGATTAGGAAAGTGAGAAGCATAGGATTGAGGATACATTTGGGGTGGGGTGGTGGTGGTGGATGAATGGAACCTAGAGACCAGTTAGCAGCTAATGCAATAGTCCAGGTAAGAGATAACAAGGGCTTAAAATAGGATTGTAAAGAAAGGTCAGACATGCAGGAAATAAGAGTCAAAATACCTCCAAGGTTTTAAGCCTGCACGCCTTACTCTTTCATTTCCACTATGCTTAGAATGAAGAACTGATGACCTTGAGAAAGATGTTATCAAGTGGTTAAGACTTCCATTATCCACAAATAGTCTATCTAGTGAAGTTGACAACTTGGCTCTCTTTCATAGGTTTCCAGCTTCCAAGACACTTTAAAATACACATGAGGTTTAAGTATAAGGATAATCAGACCTGAAGCCAATTGAACTGAGCCTGACTTCACCAGATGTGTAATAATGCCTCATCTAATCAGGGAGCTGTCACTTCTAATGATATGTCTTTGGAAGGACCATCACTTGCTGAAGAGGTGCTTCCCAGATAGTAAGTGACTCAATGACTTGGTTATGGATCTGATGAAGTGTCTGAAACAAGAACTCCTTCCATTGGGAACCACTCCCCCATACTTGCTGGACTTCAGAGAAAAAAAAATCAATGTTTCAAATTTATCTTGGCAAAGAAACTTTTATCAATATGTTCATTCTTTCATGCAAATATTGAATGAGCACCACTGTATAAAGTAGGCACTGTGCTTGGAGATATGCCATCTGTAAGACCCATGACATCCAGAAGAGATCCATATAAAGAATTGGGCAGATTACCAAAGCAATCTACACATTCAATACAATTCTTACCAAAATACCAACATCCTTTTTGCACAAAATTAGAAAAAACAGTCTTAAAATTAACATGGAAACAAACAAAACAACAACAGAAGAGCCTGAATAGCCAAAGCAATCTTAAGCATAAAGAACAAAGCTGGAGGCATCACATTACTTGACTTCAAATTATGATACAAGGCTATAGGAACCAAAACAGTATGGTACTAGCATAAAAATAGACACATAGATCAATGGAACAGAATAGAGAACCCAGAAATAAAGCCACATACCTACAGGCAGCAGATCTTTGACAAAGTCAAAAAAAACATACACTGGGGAAAGGACACCCTATTCAATAAATGGTGCTTGGAAGACTGGATAGCCATATGTATAAGAATGAAACTGGATCCCTATCTCTCAGCATATAAAAAATTAACCAAGATGGATTAAAGACTTAAATGTAAGACCTGAAACCATAAAAACCCTAGAAGAAAACCTAGGAAAAATTCTTCTGGACATTGGCCTAGGCAAATAATTCATGACCAAGACCTCAAAAACAAATGTGATAAAAACAATAATAGGCAAATGGGACTTAATTAAAGAGCTTCTTCACACCAAAATAACCAACAGAGTGACAGACACCCTACTAATGGGAGAAAATATTTGCAAACTATGCATCTGTCAAAGGACTAAAATCCAGAATCTACAAGGAACTCAAACAACTCAACAATGAAGAATAAATAACTTCATTAAAAAGTGGGCAAAGGACATGAAGATTTTTCAAAAGAAGAAATACAAATGGCCAAGAAGCATACGAAAAAACGCTCAACATCACTAATTATCAGAGAAATGCAAATTAAGACCACAATGAGACACCATCTTATACCAGTCAGAATGGCTATTATTAAAAAGTAAAAAAAATTTAACAGATGTTGGCGAGGATGTGGAGAAAAAGAAATGTTTATACATTATTGGTGGGAATTAGTACAACCTCTATGTAAAACAGTATGGAGATTTGTCAAAGAACTAAAAATAGAAGTACCATTTGAGCCAGCAATCCCACTACAGGGTATCTACCCAAAGGAAGAGTCATTATATCAAAAAGACACCTGCACATGTATGTTTATCATAGCACTATTCACAACAGCAAAGATATGAAAAGCAACCTAAGTGTCCATCAACCCATAACTAAAGAAAATGTGATATATATATATATGTATATATATATGCACCACAGAATACTACTCAGCCATAAAAAGAATGAAATTATGTCTTTTGCAGCAACATGGGTGGAACTGGAGGCCATTATCTTAAGTGAAATAACTCAGAAACACAAAGTCAAAATACCACACATTCTCACTTAAAAGTGAGAGCTAAATATTAATAATAGGTACCTATGGATATGAAGAGTGGAATAACAGACATAGAAGGGGGTGAGGGATGAGAAATTGCTTAATGGGCACAATGTACACATTGTGATGGCTACACTAAAAACCCAGACTTCACCACTACGCAATACATACATGTAACAAAACCGCACTTGTACCCCCTAAATATACATGTAGAAAAAAAAGAATCAAGCACATTAGAAAAAGTTACAATCATGACATTTCTATTAAAGTGTTGGTTTGAGTGTATATAATAGGGAATGCTGATCCACAAAATCAGGAACATTTGAGTTGATATAAAGCAAAATTGGGGGCAGAGTGAAAGAGGCTGAGGATAGTTCCAGCACTTAAACAGAGCTGCAGCAGGAAGAGGGGTTGGAGAGTCAGCTGACGCCGTGTTGGAGATGTGGCTGGAAAAGTACGTGGGGAAGAGTCAGCCACGCAAGGCTTCAGACAGTGTGTGAAGAATTGAGTTGAGGCCTTTACACTGAGAGCAATGGAAAGCCAAAACACATTTTAACCACAGGAGTGACAAGATTAGATTTGTATTAATATTTCTTAGAAGATCACAAGCCATGGTGAAAGGGATTGGGATGATGTGGGTGGGAATGTGGGAACAGCAGCAGCAGGCTGTTGGGATAGCGCGGGTTTAGCGTCACGGTTAGATCTGGCTGGCAGTCTGGGGCGGTGACAGGGGAGGGACAGTGGTGTGAGTCTCCTAGTGCCCGGCTTGCATAGCAGGATGAATAGAGCATCCATATGAATAAGTTGTTTTTATTCACAGCCACTCCTCTGTAAGGTTTATTCTTAGATTTGTCCTCTTGTTATCAGGTTAGATGTCCTTTAGTGTCCCTGCAATTCTGTGGTATTAAACACAGGTGGAAGGTGTCTGGTGGGCAACAATGGAGTGATGGCTGAGGTAGGACAAGCCAAAGCCCTTTAGAGCTGGTCTTTCTGCTGTCCCCACCCAATTCCTGAGTGAAGCATGTGTGTTGTGTGTGTGTGTGTGTGTGTGTGTAACCATACTGGTGGGGGCATCAGCTCCTCCTGTCACCCTTCTTCAGAGTTAAACAGCTCTGAGAAGAAACTCTTTGTCAAACTATTTCTGGCCAGGCGCGGTGGCTCAGGTCTGTAATCCTGGCACTCTGGGAGGCCGAGGCGGGAGGATGGCTTGAGGTCAGGAGTTCGAGACCAGCCTGAGCAAGAGCGAGACCCTGTCTCTACTAAAAATAGAAAGAAATTAGCTGGACAACTAAAAAAATATATATAGAAAAATTAGCTGGGCATGGTGGCACATGCCTGTAGTCCCAGCTACTTGGGAGGCTGAGGCAGGAGGATCACTTGAGCCCAGGAGTTTGAGGTTGCTGTGAGCTAGGCTGACACCACGGCACTCTAGCCTGGGCAACAGAGTGAGACTCTCTCAAAAAAACAAAACAAAAACAAAAAAAACAAACTATTTCTGAGAACACAATTTTAGATGCACCAATGGCCTGCCACAAAAATGTTTCATAAAAAAATGGAATAATCCAGTTTTACTTCAGAAGTAAATATCCATTAAAATACAAGGCCACCTCTATGGCAATCCAAGGCAGACACTTCTATACCGGTTAATTTGACATAGTGAGATAGATAAAAGCAAAAGTAGCATTTAATGGATGGTATGTATAAAGCCTGTTAGTAAGTTAGAAGCAATTTTGGATTCACGTTCCAGACTCCGTTCGATTTTTAAAAAATAGCTAGGGCTGATGTGGACTTAAGTAACAGAGCAATAGATGTGCTGGCAAAAAGGTGATATAATGAGGGAAATGGATTACAGTGATTGTTTACAAAAACGGGCTGAGTCACCCCTCCAGGTGCAGGATCTCACTCACTGCGCCCAGCGAGAAGGGACACGGCAGCTCTGCGAAGTTTGAAAGGAACATAGACCAGATGGGAATGAGAAATTCCTTGGGGGAAAGTGAGACGACACGAAATCCCCACATCATCAGCGCTGCCCTCCTGTCTCTCTCTGTGGCGGTGGATGTCTCGGCACCACTGCGGTTCTCTCACCCCAGCCCCACGGGAGGAGCAGATGTGTCCCCACACGCGGAGGCCTCCACACCCTGGCCAAGCCCAGCCCAGCCGCACTGGATGGAAAGCAGGGGGCATTTTCCTGGAAGCAAGGCTGTTTTTGGACTTAGCAATGCACTCTAGGAGTCCTAACATGCAGATTTTTTAAAGGCTTGGTAAAACCGTAACTTGGGTTTCTGCAGACCCTTGTGTGATTAGCATGGGATGGCTCATTACCAATGGGTGGGACCAAAATGCCTTTAGGTTTGCAATTTGTCTTTCTGCTTATTTGAGAGAACCACAAATTCTTGTTTTCTTACCAACCCTAGATCTGAATCATAGAGAAAATTGTGAAGCAAACTTTTCTTTTTGGAAGGGCAAATAGCTATCTGATGTGGAATTCTTCAGTTTCTGGAAGTGTAACATCTGGGGTCTTTTTCATACTATTAGTAGTAACGGCTAAACAAAACACACTGGCATTGCCTAAGAGTTTACCAAGTGTAGGCCAGTGTTAAACATTAGTGCAATCTAGCTTTAAAATTATTGGATTAGGGATGTTAGATAGTGATTGACTACTCGCTAAATCTAAATTTTAAATCTGTTGACACCCTGAGCAGGAATCATGACTTAGGTCTAATGAATAGAACACGGTGAAGGAGCTGAGAGGCCACTCCCTCGACTCTGTGACGTTCTGTAGGACGCCACCTTGCCAGCAGACACTCTCTACGGTTTCCCCCTTGTTGCTGGCTTTGAGGAAGCGAGCTGCCGAGAGTCCTGCTAACAACCTGCGGGGGCCTGGGGTTAGGTCCTTCCCCAGCGGACCCCTCACCCCAGCTGACACCTTGATTGATTGATTGCAGCCTTGTAGAGCACCCAGCAAAACCGTGCCTGGACTCCTGACCCACGGAAACTGGGAGGTGATAAATGTACAGCTTCTTTTGGCTGCTAACGTTGTGGTAACTTGTCATACAATAAAACACAGAGACAGATGTCGGTACTGGAAGCGAGGCACAGCTGCCACAGATACCGAAGTATGTGGGAGTGGCTTTGGAACCCAGCAGTGGGAGGAGGCTGGAAGAACTTTGAGGGGCCTAAGAGAGAAGGAAGAGAGCTGGAGATATACAACTTCCTTGATAATGTACGGTTTTATGAAAATGAAAGGGCACTTATTGGCAAGGACAGAGAAGCAGGAACACATTAGCTTCGGTTTAAAGCAGCTGACGTGGGCAGAACTTTATGGACAGAAAGTGAGCAGATCCTGGCCCAGGCACCCCTGGGCGCCACTTCCTGTTGTTGTATAAATACAGCGTTAACTTTTCTGAACATAGTTTTGATTGGTCACAAACACCATTAAAATGATGCTTCGGTTCCTAAAATGAATACTTGGTATTGACAGTAAGCACAATACTGTCACCCCTTTAGAGACAAATGATAAGAATTTGATTCCCTCAATAAGACCTAGATATATGGTCAAATCTAACAATTTCCGAAAGTTTTTTTTTTTTTTTTAATCAAAGTTTTTTGGAGGGATAGGAGAGATTTGTTAAAGGGTACAAAATTGCAGCTAAACAGGAGGAACAAACTCCAGTGTTCTATACCACTGTAGAATTACTATAGTTAACAATAATATATATTAAGAGATTCAAATAGCTAGAAGGAGAATATTGAATGTTCCTGACAACAAAAAAAGGACGTGAGATGATGGATATGCTAATTACTCTGATCTGATCACTATGTTATATCAAAACATCACCATGTACCCCAGAAATATGTACCATTATTATGTGTCAATTAAAAAATCAATTTAAAGAAGAAAGTTAGATGAAGTATGATGTCATAGGAAATGCTAGCACGTGCACGCATTAGGTTGGCAGCTGGTTACAAAGTCTTAGTCTTAGTCTCTGGCATGAGAGGAGCTCGACATGAATGAGCGGCTGGGACAGGCGGCACGAGTCTTTGTAGAGCACATCGCTTGATCTGTTCAGCTACGGAGCTGATATCTGAGAGAGAGATGTCTCTTTGGTAGAGCAAAAGCACCCAGAAACACTGGGTTTTATAACAGAACCTCTTTTCTTATTAAAATAGTCAAACTTTGAAAATAAGATTCTATGATATACTCTTTAAAGCCTTTTTGGCAACCAAACATTTAGATACAAGTATTTTATTCCTATCTGCAATCCCTCAAAGGGTCCACACACTGTATACACTTTTTTTTTTAATCTTGTAAAGACAGGATATCTCTACGCTGCAGATGAAGGAGACCTTTGATGTCACGCAAATGTTACCTCTGGGCTAAACACACACAACACAGAAATTACTAAACATAGAAACTTACAGCTTTCAGTGCATTTACCATTTTTATTTCGTTATGCAGAAACATACATTCACCATGGGCTGTGATGCAGGTGACAGTGTAATGGAGAATATATCTTTTTGAAGGCTATTTATAACTAAACACTAAATAGTTTTAATTACAGTGGAAATTCTGTACAGTTTAAGGCTTGGCTCTGAACTAGGTTGTAAATATGGACCAGATTTGGAAATAAAACACGTTTTTTTCAAGAAAAAGAAAAATCAATTTAAAAAACACAAGGAAAAGGAAACAAAGAAAGAAAACAAAGCAACAGAAGCCCAACAGGTTCTCCTGGAGTGAAATGTCATAATATTGTAAACTAACAAAAATACAGGTTTTCTTCCCAAAATAATGACAATTTACATATTGGGGACTTGTCAGGGAACTCTGGAGAGCTTTCCGGATTGAACGCAGACCAAAGTGGACAGTAGGAAGAAATCACATTAATATGCTAAAATCAGTACTACCTTATAAGGAATTAAATTAGATACACAAAGCAAGATTGTAAGCGTTAAATATTTCCAGAGGGTCAAGAGAGTCATTACTGTTTACGGATGAGAGTAATAAAACCGGATGAAACAAGTACAAGATTCAAGTTGTTTACTGAATAAACTCGGTTATTGGCACATCTAATCTGGGATAAATTTGACACACCAGAGCTAGACAGCTTCTAGTATTTTAGGGAAATCTTCATTTATCTGTAAACAAAAGATCTGTCATCTAAGAAACTGCAATGTTCTTTAAGACTTTAATAATAATAAACTATGAAAGGCATGAATTGTTTATGTGTTACATGAGATCACGGTTTATATTGTTGGTTATGAACGTGCAGGTATAGCTGAAAACTTAGACATTTTGTGAAAATTAAAAATGCTGCTTCTTTTGTAATTTTATCGTTGCTTCATGCAGTATCAGTTTAGTGATGCTGATTCAGATTGCTTTATTATGGGAAGATCTCTCTGCCAGTGTCTTTATTAATGGTCAAGGTCAATTCTTCTGGATTGAAATTTTCCACAGACAGATACAAGTCAGTTGGGTTAGAAGAGGGAACTCCATATAGGCTCTGGTTTTCCTAATGCTTTGCATGACCGGATTCATGTGCAAACTAAGTTATTCCTGTAGGAAAGAGATTTGATTTGTTACCCATTTGAAAACATCTGAAAATTTTTCTCAGATCCAAGTCACAAAAAAAGTATCTTGGAGGTTTAGAATTTTCTTTTTGACAAGATACCATGCTTAAGTAATTGATAATATCACTCAAGTGACTGAAGTTCACTGAAGAGAATCTTTTTTTTTTTTGTTATCTTCTAAAACATATTAATTTAAATATAATGAGTGACTTTTATATTTCTTTTTTAAGATATGCCACTCATCAATCTATGTTTCTTAAACTAGTGTTAGAGAACTTACTTATTAAGTCTCTTAAACGTTTTATTATACCACCAAGTGTGCAAGTAGCTCAACTGCTGCATTCAGCATTCAAAGCCCTCTTAGAAATGCTCACAGCCCCGTGAGTTCTTGCATGGCAGGTTAGTTCGCATGACAAGTCTGTGCACACATAGACAATACAGTCTGCTCATGACACTGGCCAAACAGCTGCTGGAAAGGCAGGCGCATCCTGGAGGACCACGAGACTGCATTTCTGCCTCCTCCTGACACACAATGCTACATTAGGGAGAAAAATCATCCCAAAGAATGCAGGAAATTAAGACATCCAAAAAGCAAGTGCATGCTCACATTTCAAATTAAAAAACAAAACACCAAAACATAAACCAGCTATAACCAAACACAGTTGAAAAGAAGTATTACAATGGAATAGTGTTGCCATCAAAATGAGAAAGGGGTATATGTTATTTCCCTAGTATCTGGAACACACAAATTAAACCTCTCAGAACAAAGTTGGCTCAGTTCTGATTCGGCCACATGGCAAGTGAAATCAAATTTGAAATGTCAAATTTGGATAATGAAAAGAGTGCAGGGCATGGATTAAGAGGGAACACCCATGAGACCACTTGAGCGAAGACTGCTTTTCCTTTGTCCTCTAACTGGCAGTACATGCAAAACCCCACAAGTATGGAACCTCCAAATGTGAGACAAATGGCACCCGCAAACCAATTCTCCATCCTCTTGGTAACCAGCCCTACAAACGCCAGTGAGAGAAAAAAGGAGAGGAGGGGTCAGGCGAAGGGTGAGAGGGCAGTGCCCCGTGCCACATGCCAGCCTAGGCAAGCCTGGAGAATCGGTGCCCCTCTTACCTCTGGTCAATCCTCTCCGTCTTCCGGTGTGATCTCTGTCTCTTTATGGACCACTACTTTGGTCACTGACATGTCAGGGTGCTGCTCTTTGGCCTCTTTAATTGCCTGAGCCAGCGCCTATCCCCAGGAAACCACAGAAGGGCAAAAACAGAAAGGAGGTGGAACATGCATGATCAGTAGCAAGGTGGAGACTTACAAGCTAGATCTATATTCACAATTTACAAATGAGGAACGATGATTACAAAAGGGATCGTAAATCATATATTGAAAAATTAATTCAGAACATTTTTTAGAATCCATGCTGGACTAGAAGAATTGCACTGGGAATCAGAGGGCCCACAGGCTGTTCTCTGTTTCTCTGCCCGGGTATTTACTGTCTCACACATACTACCTGGTCATGGTCAATGTCTGCATCTCCCGTGATGACTATTCGCTTTTCAATTCTTGTCTCAGAAATGCCTCCTTTCACAGTCTGAAAGCAACAAAGAGAAGCTTTATGGACTTACTCCCCAGGAGAAACAATCGTTGTGTGATGGGGGGCAGTGGAAGAAAATGGTGACAGAGTGTTAAGTAACATCATTCATTCTTCCAGAACTGAAGGAGAATTCTGCAGCAGTTATTTAACAGTTTTTATTTCAGAAGTGACAACAGAGTGGAGTCCTTTGGGTTTGGATGGCCAGTGTTGCTGGAACACCTACCGCATGCCAAGTGCTAGACCAGGTGTTAAGCACAGGAGATCAGAATGTATATTTCTAAACACAAACTCGCACGTAAGGACAAGTGCATCATAAACACAGAAGTTGTGAAAGCTTTTCTTGCAGCTTTGCCGGCATCCTGATAATCGGGCCACTACGTGCTTGTGCAGCCACCCTGTAAGAAGCTCTGAGCGAGCGCCTTTCTCCAGCTCTCAGGGAACCCCCTCTGGCTTTGCGCCCCACTTACTTTGGTGATGTGTGTGGTGGTGGTGGTGCTGGTGGTTTCGGATGTGATCGTCTGTGCGCTCATCAGCACACCCGGCTCCAGGTCCGTCCCTGGATCAACCTAAGCAAGCACAGGGACAGACACCTCATCCAGGTGCTTACGTTTCCTATGTTACTTAAGGCATTACAGTGATTTATTTCATTATCTCCCACGCTGCACTGTTCAATCAGCATCTGGGAGCTGCCGCCAAGAGTGACAGCCAAGCACAACCAGAGTTAACTTTCATTTAAAAAACCAGGGTTTTAGAAATGTGAGCAGTGGATGGTTGAGTATTTTCCCTCCTCTATGGCTAGGGAGATAGCCACCTTTTTCTAGATTTCGAGGTACATGAAGACTTAGTGAAGTCACCTGCTGCTCCACAATCGGTAATAAAATCACAATTCCTGCATCGCTTTTGATAGACACAATCTGGCTGCCGGATCCTCTTAGTCTTGTGAATTAAGTATTGTGTAGTTATATTAATATGTAAATGCCTTAAGCTGTAAAAAGGGGTAAAACAAAATGCTCGGGCTCTGGTCTTCATAGATTGTCTTACCTGTGATGACTCATATGTGATGGTTTTTGTCTCAGTGTGCACGACTGGCACCTCCTTGGTCGAAATTTCTAGCTTTACTCCTCCTGGAGAAACACTGCCAAAACTTATGGTTTCCGTCTTCACAGTTGATGACTGTGCCGATGGGAAAAAAGTAGAGTGGCTATTACAGTTTGCACAAACACACAGTTTTGTTTTTTTCCCTTTCCTCTTTGGTGGTTATAAGCACAGGTCAGTATGAAATAAATGTGTATGCAGGAAGTAACTTGGAAAACGAGGCACGCAACATATGTATGTTAGTGTCCCAGAATTCCATGACATTTTTTATATGGACTGTTATGAGTAAAGGAAAACATTCTGAAGAAAACAGTAATGATAAAAAACTATAAATAAGCCTTCTTTGTCATAAATTATTAGAAGAAACAAGTAATAAGACATTAACCCCCCCCAAATACTTTAGAGATCTCAATAAAAGAGAATGATGACTGAAGTTCTGGCATCTGGTACTTGAACAGGCATGGGTTTGGGTCTTTCTGGATAAGTACATTGATCAGAAATAAATTTGTCAATTTTTCTAATATCTCAGCCAACCATGCATTCCTCGGGGTTACTGTCAATTACAATAATTTCAGTGAGAGCAGACACCATCTTCTGGAGCTACGTATAACTAATCATCAGGAGATGTGTTTGCACGTGACCCAAAAGCTGGACAACAGCACCGAGGCCCCTAACTGCTGTGCAGGAAGGAAATAAGAGGAGACACAAACTGCACAAGGAAAAGGTAGAACATTAACTTTAGCTCCACCTGTATGCTGATCTAAACTTCCAGGCACCCTGTATCAGTTTTACTTTAGTGCTAAAAGTAACAACAACGACCAGTTACCTCAAAATGAGGTTTTTGTTCCAAAGTTTCAGCAACATGGATGGCTGTACTCTGCTCCTCTTGCCGCTCACGGGAGGCAGCAACTGTCTCCACCTGCTCCAGGACGGCTTTCTCAGCCTCCTCCCCTCTTTCCTCCTTAGCCCCCTCGGTCAGAACGGGGCCCTCCTTCCCTCTGACGCCGGAAGCATCCACCGGCGTGGGCTGCGCGGCCTCCACGTCGTCCCCAGCCATGTAGGACGCGTCCCCGCTCGCGTGCACCTTCATCACACGCCGCTCCTCCACCAGCACGGTCTCCTGCACCACCTTCTCGGCGCTCAGCGGCTGCTGGTGCGACGTGGGCTCCGCCTCTGTGACACTGGACTCTGTCTTGGTTTCCACTTTCTGCATAGGAGAAGATGGTGGCATCAGTATGACTTGCCATAAACCAAAGGTTGCAACGTAACAGAAGCCGCTACTAGACAGGATGCCTAAAGCCAGCATCAACCAGAAACGCTGATGGAAAATACAAATTAGCTTTCATTCCTCCTGCTAGGACCTTTGATGCCTGCCCCCGATACACATGCTTGAACCTGTGCTGCCACTGCAGGATAGCGGCAAACCAAACCATGCAGTATAAAATACAATTTTTTTTTTTAAGGGAAAGCACTGTAGCACATTCACACTGGTTTTGGTTGCTTTCTTAGACCCAAGTGGTAAAATAAAATGCTTTTATAATAAAAATTAAATGCTGTGAAAATTTCTCAACATGCTTGCCTCTGGAATATCCGAAGTACACCCTTGAGATGGAGCTAAAGGCACATGACAGATACACCAAGCAGGCACGAAGGACAACAACTGAAGACACGTTTTAGGGGTTAAAGGCAAAGCCACTTGGATGTAACACACACACACACACACACACACACACACACGCATGCATCCAAAAAGTTATAAGGAAATGCAAGTTAGCGCATTCAGAAACATCGAGGACAGAAGCGAATGACCACCTGAACCCAGCTTTGAGAAGTAGAAGCAACCCCTCCTATGAATTCTGTTGGTTTTCGTGCAGACTCTAATAAACTGAGGATTTCAGAGCCATCCATGAGTTTTTCGCCAGAAGACTGCTTAGTCTGAGTGAACAAAGAAAGGCAGAGTCAAGCACGAGAGAGAGACAAACTCAGGCACATACACACTCACAGCTTGTTAGACAACCGTGGGCAGAGGAAGAAGGGAGGAGGAATGAAGGAACCTCAGATACAGAGTTTGGAAACAGAAAAGAATGGGAAATAAAATAGCAAACTGGGGTGACCAGGCGCTCTCGTTCGGTAAAGCAGAGTTATCAGGGTCAGGGTGGCGCCGATGTAAGCAGATGTTTTCCTTCATTGCAAGCCACAGCAGCACTACCACATCTTGGGGATGGGGAGCTGGAAATAAAATGGAAAGTATTTGAATGCTGACTTTGCGCGGCGGTACTGATTTAACCATGAAAAAAATCAAAAAGCTGGGTTGGCTGGCTCTGAACATAATGCCAAGCAGCAAGAGAGACGGAAGGGTTTGGGGTGGAAGGGCACTGCCTCAAGGGCCGTCATGCTGGCATCGTAAACTGTGGCCTGAGTGAGCGCCACTGGTTACCACTACTCGGGACGCCGACGACTCGGTAACGTAATGTGCAGTGGCGACGGTCAAGGCCGGCTCCTGGGAGTATCTCCATTCCGACAGGCTCTTCCTTCGGGGCCCAAAGAGTCCCACTTTTAAGACCTCACTCTCTGGCACTTGCTCCTTTTTACCAAACCGGCCACTTTCTGGGCCAGGGTGGACAGCTGCAACCTTCCCCAGCGCGGGAACCTTCTCGAGGTCGTCTTCAGGACTCTGCCGTCGAGACTCGGCTTCCTTGATGGGAGCCAGGGATTCTGACAGTTTCCGCTTTGGTGTCTGAACCTCAGGTCCTCTCTTGGATTTCTCATCTGCAAGGGCTTCCAGGACCTCGTATTCTGCCAGAACAGGAGCGATCTTCGCTGACTCTGATATTCCTCTCTCCATTTTCTGAAGAGCTTCCAGAGTGGAGGGTGACACCACTCTCTCCCCCTCTTTAGCTTTCCCGGTCATAGTGACAATTCTTCCGGAGACAGTGTCGTAGGATTTTCCTAGCGTGTATATTTTCTGTTTGCTATCTTCTTTAAGTTGCATGTCTCGAGTCAAGTCATCGAAGCTATCCATTGTAATAGCACCAGATTTTAACAGGTCAGGTGGGAGGTCACCAGTTCTACTGCTCACTGTCACCACCTTGTAAGTCACAATCTTTTTCGAATCACCATCAACTATCTCAGTGGGTATTTTGTCTACAATAACCCAATCCTCTGTGCCCTATATTTGAAATATAAAAGCTAAATTAGAAATTCTGATGGTATCTCATTTCTAAAATAAGAATCCTTTAAGAAAATCAGGGCAAGGGCTACACACAGGTCTGTGATGGGACTGCAAAGGCCTGGTGTTATTAACTAATAATTATGACTGTAATCTCTTCTCTGACACTTACAAACTATAACCTTCAACTCGGAATACATCCTGCAGGTACAGCTGCAATTTCAGATTTCTTTAAATAGGAACATACTTTGGTGGTAAATTTTGCAAGAGATATATTTGCTCTTATGACAAAGTTCTAACTGTTTTATACTTTAATTTCAAATAACGTTATTGAGTTGTACAAGTTACCTGGCTTCACTTGTGTGGATACAAAAGGACAGTTTTCTACATTAAATATACTACTTCTTATACTGTTGTTCTCACAAAGAACTTGCCAACATTCTACAAATTTCTGCAAATACCATTTTCCATATTTATAAATTGTACTTCCTTATACAGGGAAATGAATCCACTATAGCACTTACTATCCAATAAATACTGAGTGTGCCTGTGTCCAAGTCATTGTAATGACATTTCCCACTGACGGGACACGGTGGGAGCCTCTTATGCACAGGCCATAGTGATCTGTACAGAGTGCCAACCTCATTTACAACCAGAGTTCACTGTCGCAGTCATTTCTTGCCACCTTCCTTAGTGTTAGTTCCAATGAGGCAGAAAAAAGGCAAGTTAAGAAACCTCGGTATTTGGAGAGGCCCGACAGGATGTGACCAGTTGGGTGACTGGCCTGATAGGTTACAGGCGGAAGAGAGATCAAACCAGGAGCAGGTGAGCACCTTAGTTTACATTTTAAACTAGGATATTTTCTACTTTTGTATTTATCATAGCCTGAAAACTCAAATCTAGAAATATGTGTGCCTGAAGGAAAATGGTTTCAGATTATCTACATGCTAGTGTTGGATTAAATGAAATAAATTGAAAATTAACCTCTAGGGTTGATGGGACAGTTTTCTGGAAAATTATTTGACGAGAAGTAACCATAGTGTCAGCAGAGTCGCCTTCCTGCATTTTCTTTATCACACTCGGCTAGTGGGAAAACCAATACAATTTTAGAACTTTTGAAATCAATCAATGTCATCTAAATCAGCACCACTCTATGCGTAAAAACAGGCAGTAGAAAGTTTCAGTAAGATTATTGTGAAAGTACAATCATAAAGCTCCAATGACAGCATATAGATAAAATCGCCTCCGAGTAGAAGCCACAGAGAAATGACGCACAACTGATTAATGAAATATTAAGAAAATTCCATTTTCCCTTCCCCAGAATCTAAGTCAAAATTATATACCCACCTCAGTATCAAACAAGATAAATTTAAAAACGAAAATAAAAACAAAGGACATTTCAATGACACTGAATTCTGAAGAGCAATTGCTTTTAGAAGATCCTTTATGTGTGTTCTTTACCTGAGACTCAAGGAATGGAGAGCTTCCTTGCTGCAAAAATATAACTTTTTCAGAAATCTCTCTTTCTTCTTTGGTCTGTTTAAATAAAGGGGGTTGGGTTGGAGAAGAGGAAGCAGACAGTTTCCAAAAGGCAAGTTAGGAAGAGAGTTCTTTTATTGTAATATATATATATATATATGCACCCATAATATTCATTCATTTTTTTCCTAAAGTAAATCATTGTTTATTAATTTGAAAAATGGTCTGAAATCACCTCAAAATTTAATAAGTATTTCCAAAGATTATTTTTGGAAACTTTGGTGTTTATATGACTCAAAGCATTTTTCATTTCTATAAACACAGAACATGTAAGAACAATCTAAAGGGCTTCTTAGCATTTGAGCCATGTTTATGTCCCTATTAAAAAGTGAGTATTAAAAGAAAATGTTAAGAAATTTTTAAAAATTCAAGTTAGGTTTCAATCCTGATTTCTATTTCTGACAAGTATTTGATGATATTCACCATTCGTGTGCTGCCTGTTCAGAGTAATGACATAACACAAGTTCACTGCATCAGCCACGCATCTGAATAAACCCAGTTATACTTAGATTGATTTCTTTATTGTCCCACAAATACACAAAAAATACTCAAGGTTATCGTCAATTTCAAAATATCTTAGTGAAAAATTAAGTATATCAAATCATATTTTTCTTTAACATATATAATTAAGAAATATTAAAGTAAATATTTCATGTTAGGAACTAGTTTTTTTACTTTTTTTTTTTATTTCAGCTTATTATGGGGGTACAAAAGTTCTGGTTAGATATATTGCCCATGTCCCTCCCATTCCCCCGAGTCTGAGCTTCAAGCGTGTCCATTCCCCAGACAGTGCACATCACACTCTTCTTGTAGCTATACACCCACTTTTTATTCCTTTCTTTGGTATGAAATAGGCGTAATTCTGGTGGCGATACCTTAGCTACCAAACCCAGCTCTGTACCGCGTATAGCTCCACACAGGGACACAAAGCATATTGTGGAAGATTAAATAATCTAAAAAATTATCATGGAAACTTCAGTTTCTAGAAGAATGGAACTCTTTAAAAACCTATCGTTGTGAACAATATAATTTTATGAGGACTACTTAAAATTCCCATCTGTCTACAAATCTATCAATACTACATTTAATCATTTGCCTGTAGAGGTTGTAGAGAACATCTGGAACATTCTCCTGCAGGACCTACTCACAGATTTTGATAATATCATTCTCATTCTCATATGACCCTGTCTAATAAGATACAAATAAGCCATTTTCAAAGGAGGAAAAAAAAAATCCCTGTTCTGCTGCATTTTGGAGGACGGTATTGGAAACGATAAAATGTACCATGTGGAATCATTAAATGTGGATTTTTGCTTTGCTTTCAATCATAGCCTCTTTTTTTCAAACATAAATGAGAAGAGGAAGGAAAGGTCAAAATTATAGGTACTTTTCAGAATAAATACTGCCAGGCCTCTAATTATAATCACTGAACTAAATATTATTCCTTAGATAAAAAGCTTAACAAAAGCCCCAGAAGAACAGTAGTTTTCAGCATATTCTGTGGTCTGAAACCAACTAATTTAAAAAATGTCTGTGTCTTATAATTGAAAATGTCAACCCTGTCCACATTTGGCATTGCATCTGTCCAATAACAGACACAGACAGGTAGCATAAGGGGACAGATTTTAGAATTAAATTCTATACATGGTTAACCTCCCAACCCAGTTAGTTAAGCTAGTAGAAAAGTGAACCAGTACTAATAAAGAAAAAGTGATAATCTAAAAAATATTTTATTAGGGTTTAGAATAGAGTTGGATGTATACCCCAACCATTTCATTTAGTTCCATCTCTGTACCATATTTAGGAAACCCTATGACTGGCATGCAAAATTCACAAAAGTGTCATTCACTCTTGAGTGAACAAGGGTTTCTACAAATAAATTTTAGGAAATAGGCAAATTTGCAAATAAATACAGAATTTGCATATAATGGGAATTGAGTATACTAATTGTCTAGCTCAACGAATTATTATACAATGAATATGCCTGTAAAACTACCGCTCATGTAAAAGAGAGGACAATATTGGCACAGCATAAGTACTAGTAGGTATTGCTTTTTGACTGAAATTTGGAAACCTTTGGTATTCAAATAACCCACTAAGGAAAATACCCCTAACATGGACAAGGCTTAGGTGTATCACAAAAGGCTGTCACGGGCAATGTTTGTGGACAGAGGATGTATCTGGAAGCCTATACATATCATGTGCCTACCTCTTTTCTGTTTGGTAGGCCCCGTATGCGGGTTTGTCTATTTTCTAAAGTCAATGAGGATTGGATATTATCTGCTGCTTTGGGGCATCCTTGCTACTTGTCTCCTTTTAACTCACATATCTGAAACTTGAAACCACTGGCAATCAAATTGCCATTTTGTATAGAAAACACACATAAAAATCTCAGAATATAATCATCATTATTAGCTCATTATATATAATTCTAACTCTAATTTTCTTCTAGTTATTCACAAATTGTTAGCATTTTATAGAAATAACAATTACTATTATAATAACAATTCAACTACTATAGAAAAAACAAAATAAAGAAAAAAGATGGTCACATTAAAAATCAGAGATCACTGGATTATTTTCTTTTTCAAAATACCACGTTATCACTGAGACTTAAAAAAAAATAAAATCAAAACCAACGAAGCTTGGGGTCATAAATTTGGTGTCACTGAATCTAAGTTTCTTCCTGATTCTGACACAAATAATATTACTTTATTTGAGATGTCAATTAAAAAAGTTAAATTAAATATTTACATTTAGAAATAACTGAACTTCTTTCTAAACTGGTTGATTACTGTTTAATCAACGTGGGCTGTATTAAAAAATAGGGTTAATTTGATATTAAAGAATATCAAATTAGCAATTTACTTTTAAAAAATACAAATCATTTGGTTATATGTTTGTAAATCAATATGCTTTGTATGTGCCTAGCTGGGCAGATAAAATTATCTTTTGTGCTTTTCACACAATAACAGATACCATAATTTTAATATAGAACTACAGGGCCCTCAACTGGAGTAGAAGCTTGGATGTCACGGATGACCACGAGTCCTGGAGAAGAGCGGAAGGAAGCAGAGAGGGCACTCTGCCCGGCCCTGCCACCGAGGGGGGCATGGCGCCCTAACTACCTAAAGAGATCTCGCTCCTCTGGGACTTGAAGCTTCTCAGAGCTGCTATCCAAAGCACCTCTGATAACCAGGGTTAATCTGCCTGTTTCTAAGAAGTTTTTCTTTCTAACTAGTCAGGCTCCGTCCGCAATGTCCCCTGTTCATGGTGGCGATGGAGCGCTGCAGGACTGCACAACTCTGCAGATACTTGGAAGCAGATACTAAGCAGCCTTTGGTCTCCTCCACTCTAAATAACCAAACTGCTTTGCTCTTCTGCAGAGGATATGCTTCTAGCCATTAATCACGTTCAAAAAATCCTTTCTTGATCTTTCCCAGTTTTTCTGTACTAACACAGAAAAGGCATTAACATGCGAGGAAAGTTCAGCATATTCAATATATCACCTCCTTAAATTATTAATGTCCTTGGGGTTCATCAAATGTCATTCTCTAAGAGTCAGGATTTAATAGAAGTAAACAGAATTATTTTACTAAAGCCTAGACTTATAAGTCCCCTTGTTTATTAGCACACCTTTAACTTCTCTAAGCTATTACTAGACTTTCATTCAAAGTGGCTGCCACCTACCATTTCTTAAATAACAGCATGGGAAGAGAGGCTTGATCTTTTTTTATTTTGTTTTTGGTGGTTATTTATTTTGAGTTTTTGGGACTTCATCCAGTATTTGACATCTTTAGAGCCAGCACATTATTTCCAAAAGAGATGGTAGAAACAGGGTAAGCCAAACTTGACCAAATACAATAAAATTTATGAAAGCATAACTGATAAGTGGTGTTCTTAATAAAGCAACTATTACATTTAAATCAATCTGAATGTGAAATTTGTCTCTTAAAACTCAATAATTTGGATGGAAGTGGTATTTAATGGTATAGGAATACTTTGATTTTTGTACTTTTCATTTTTTCTGTATAAAAGGTCCTTTGAAAGTAACTGAAACGGATATATACAGGTATATAACTCTTCTCTCTTTAGCTGGGATTGGAATTGTCATAAACATGGTGATGGTGAGATCCTGATCACTTTTCACAAACAGCTTTCAAAGGAGGTTTAGAAAATTACCAACAATGAGTGCAATTCGATTCTTATTTTTAACGTAAGGACTTAAGCACTGCATACAGACCACTGTTTAAAGGACTTTTCTCCCACAAAAGCCTGTGTTTTAATTTTCTATTCTGTTTCAGCCTCTTGGACAAATATCTCACAATAAAGGGGTCTTCATAAAAAAGGTAGTTAATTGATACAATGCTAAAAAGATGCAGTTTTCAAAAACTACTTCTTTTGAAAGAGAGATAAAGCAACATGATGTCTAATAGTAGACAGTCAAATTAGCACTACAGCAATTTGTGGGTCCCACCCAATGGGAGCCCTGCAGTAACACCACCTGAATACTCACATTCCCTGGCTGTATATTTAAAGAGAGCTTTACCATATGAAAGAGTCATACTTAAAAAGAAATTTCTGGCCACTGTAAAAAATCAGTTAAAAACTGATTATAAATCAGTTATAAATAAAAATATAATAAAATACTCATTATACCAATAAAAGCCCGGTGTAATATCTCAAGAGTAAAACTTTCCTGAAATACTATCAACTTCAGATCTCCATTTAGTCAAACATTAGATAATCACAACAGGGTGTCATCTTGCAATTGATGAGAAATATACATGGGTTTTCCAGGGCATTTCTCCAAGCAGAAGAAGAAAGTATATTCAGAAAAAGTGTCACTTCATGAAGATAGTACCTCAGTTTTTCCTAGCTATAAAATCTAGGTGATGGTCAGAATTAGCTGATTTGCACTGTTGTGGCTGTGGCTCCCTGGTCACGCTAAGGCCCAGCTGATGCCATTGCTCACTCCTCACCACTCAGTCATTTTACTCTGCAGCTTTCCTGTGGAGTACTGAGCATCTCGGTTCAGGCTATACATAAACCAGAGGAGAGATCTGCCACTCAGAAGCATGCCAAACCCTTGTCCCAGTTCCACACCCTGTGGAGAAGCAAAGCTAGTGAGCAGAACCAAGTCCAGCTAAAAGTCTGTCTACTGACCTCTTCAGGTACGAGTGGTTCGATCATGGGAGCCTCCTCCTGCCTGGCAGCCAGCCGCACTGGGGAGGTGGAAAGCCTCTTTTCCCATTCATTCGTGATGGCAGTGTCTGTTGAAGTTTCTAAGAAGGTTCTTTTCAGCTCACTAATGTTGGTTTGATGTTTCATCAGGTCATCTTGAGTTTTTTCTAGCTCCTATATCCAGAACATAAAAAATCCAACAGTCAATGTTTTACATTTGTATTCCTTTTAGCTCCTTTTTTTTTTTTTTAACATAATGTCAATCTTATTAGTAGTCAAAATAAAACAGAATTTTGATCAGGGTTCATGGCACTACCACAAACACTCTGGTGAAAATGTGATTTTCCATGGAAAAGAAAGGGGGAAAAAATCTAGTTCACACAAGCACAAATACCAAAAGAATTTTAGAAGGTAAACTGTAAAGAGTGTAATTCACACGTAACCAAAGAGAATTAAAATAAATACACACACAGGAAAAGGGATCTATATCTAGGAGAGAATAAAAAATCAGAATAAGCTGAGAAGTCAACCCACTTATGGACAGGTGAGCACACAGTGCATGCATCATGGTATGAGCCCACATGTATTCCACTAAAAGAAAAACAACACACACAAACATGCACTGGTATATACCAATACCAACCTCTAACATAAGATTACTATGTTTGACATACACATTTTCACCCTTTATTCGCTTAATCAGACTATTCTGAAAAAAGTGGAGAAGAAAGGGAAAAGTAAGGGACATAGTAGTCAAGGGAACAAATGCCAACCTGCACACTGCACCAGTAACACGGTAACCAGCTACGGAGCATGCTGAAAGACTGAACACTGTAGACAAACAATGACTTATCACACACTGGTTTTGCTTTTGTTTTGTTTTTTGATTTTCTACCTGTGCCTTGAGCTCTGCATCTTCCTCCTGGTCCGACTGTCAGCATCAAGAAAGAGCGGGAAATAAAGTCTTACCATGCAATTTACTCTGAGACTGAAGCACTATGGTCTATGCAAACGTGCTAAACGTGGGCACCAGTGTGTTCCTGCATGTGGATGCCATTTCCTTCTTATACACAAACCACAACATTCTCACACACAACTTACAGAGCTTAACAAGAAATAGGAACGCAGGAGGAATAGAGTGCTTGCCCAGCGGGTCTTCGGTATTTTGATGCGCAGATCCACGTGGTTGGGAAGCTGACCGCAAGGGCTTGGAAGGTTGTCCATAATGAACATTAGATGTGGTTCAGGAAGTGTGGGGAGCCAGAGTAAAATTAAAATTCTTAAGAATGGCTCTGATAATGACAGCTACCTTGCAGCGTATGAATCCTAACCTACGAAGTTAGCTATTATGATCCCCAGTTTCTAGATGAGAGAATCCAAGCTCAAAGAATTTAACACAGAGGTTCCCACATTTTAAAATTTCTTGGAACCTTGATTTTTAACCTATACACTCACAGACAAATTTGGGAGGGGAGAAGATTGATATGGGGAAATTAAGGAAGTTCAAAAAAAAAAAAAGAAATTAACTACTATTAACACCAACATCATTTCTTTCAAATGTACACAGGACAATTTCTGAGATTTTAAAAACACTTATCCCAAAGCCACTTCATTATCTTTATGTTTATCATTTTAAGGACCTGTCTAATCCTTGGGACTGGCATCTGAGTATCAGTAACTAGTAGGAAGGTCAATGCACATGTGCACGTGGTAGCAAAGCTGTGCTTCTCACTGTGGCTCTTGGACTCGGGGCCTGGGCTTTATTTACAGAGCGAAACTGTAGCTGAGAAAAGGGTCAACTCAAGCAAATGGCGTTAGGCAATTCATTTAGTCTACCGCTGTCTCAGTTTTCTCATCTGCCAAGGGGAACAAGGCTGTCTGCTGTGCATACCCTGCGCTGCACCACTGCTGTGCTGCTACCTAACGAGAAGGAAAAGTGTTTAAATAGTGTCACAGGGCACACAGCAAACTTTAGCACAGTGCTGGTGACATGCTAATTCTTCAGTGCATGGTGGGTTCATGGCTCTCCATTTTATTTTTAAGCTTCACCATCTACCTATGGTACACGGATTCCCTTACATGCTTAAATGGCTATGGAATACATTTTAAGACTACTATAGAAATTTAAAGTATTATTGTTAATTTCTTTCATTTATAGCAAATATTAGGATTCTAATGAAATTTATTGAATGTGTTACCCTGTGGCTACATGTAAACTCTTATAAAATCACGGTGTCGTTTTGTTATATTTGGCACAGAAAATTATTAACTTATGATAGATTTATATATGACTGCTTAAAAGAATCTGGATAATTGTTTTACAATATTATCTTTAACTTAAAAAATTATGATTTTCAAGCTTTAAATTGAACTCTGGCATTTATAAAGAAAGAAACAATAAAATGCTATCATGAAACCTTGTTTTCTGAAGATATTTTCAATTAAGTGGTGTACAGATACCACTTACAACATTTTTCATTCTTTATAAATAGCCAACTAGAAAGTATTATGATTGGAAAATGTAAAAAAGAACATAAAACCTAAAGTAAACATTACTAACATAGTAAAAACTAAATTCTGCTAGCACTTCGGGATATAAACATCTTGACTTTCATGATATAGGTAAATATTGTTTTTATAGAAATTTTAATTAGTTATCCAAAGAGCAGATTTGAAAAACAACATAAGACCCTCCACCACACACACACACTCTCACAGAGACCATATGCATGTTTAATGTACCCTAAAGAATCAATACAAGAGAAATGATAGTATCTCTCTTATTACTGTTCAATGTGTTACATATTTTTAAATCAAATGCTAATTTTCTTTTCCTTAGAGAATTCACTTTTTATGAGTGATCTAGCCTATAGCCAAAGGATACAAAAATGAGTTAAGAGAAGTATTATTTTAACAAGAATTATTTCAACATTTGGAATTTAAAAATATATCTGTATCCAGCCAATAAGCTAATTAAATTAATTGTGACCCTTCTTCCCCCTCCACATGGCTATCATTCATACATAGCTTCTCATTTGGGATAGGAGAATTTTTTTAATAAACATATTATCAGTTTAGGCAAGTGGTTCTCAAAGTGTGATCCTAAGATTAACAGAGTCATCACCTGGGAACTTGTTAGAAATATAAATACTCAAGTTCCACTTGGGCCCTTCTAAATGAGAAACACGAGGCTGGGACCCTCCAGGTGATTCTGATGCAGGCCAGAGTTTGAGAACCACTTGTCTACAGGCAGCAAAATACACTTGTCTAGGCAGCAAAATATGTATTTAACTCCTACTATTACAATCAGAACTGATCTCCTCTCCAAAAGCTGGTATGCAGAGCTCTTAAATGACGAGCCACCCCACAAGGCATTTGGGTTAGGCAGCCACCAGCCACCCTCAGTCGTGACACCAACCTCAGTGGCGGTGGTCTCCCCATCGGCTGCGGTGTCCGTGCGCTCACTGTCAGTCTGTGGACCACAGAAGTGATCGGGTTCCAAGAGCAAGGCAGGGATAGAAAATAAACCATCTGGTCAAACACGGTCCAGCACAGGTCAGACAGTTCATTTTCCTCCTCTGTGATCTGTATCATGCTACCATCCCACGAGAATGCGGGTTCAAGCAAAAGCAAAAAGAGGGGCCATAGCTGGGTGTCATCAGCAGAGCCCACTCAGAGGAAGACCCGAGGCGCCCAGCCTGCAGGAGCTGCAGGAGCCGCACTGCCCTGTCTGGTCCTATGTCTCCGGAAAACCAATTTGTCATCCCCACCCAGCACCTTTTAACTAAAACCCCGAACAAGAGCTCCTAACAATGTTTAATGCAAATAAAATTATTGTTTATATATTTCATTCCAGTAATACGTCACATTAGAAAGGTAAATGAAAATGTAAATTTGTATTAAAAGCTACTGTAATAGTCACTGGACTTTCAGCCCCTCATTTATACCATTTTGATAATTTATATCCATTTATGGAGACTAGGCTGTCTGCATTACCTATTAATTACAAAAGGCACATACCAGTGACTCATGGGCATATGTTTTATATAAGAAAAATGTAACTCAATTTGCAAGTAGCATTGCTAACTAGATGTTTTTAAGACTATATGTTGTTTTTATTTTGCCCCATCCTCCAATATAAAGAGGTGTATCAAAGTATGTATTTAAATATCTTGTTTCAAATACCATTCAAATGAAGCAAATAATAATAAGAATAATTTTAAAAAATAGAGAAAGAGAGAGAGACATCTACTTGGAAACAAATAAAACAAAGCACAGCATTTGACAGAGCCTACAGGTTTTTAAGGGAGAATGAGAATAGTCATTTCAGGACTGGTTTTTAATCTGTTTCATAGGGGTTTATGATTGAAAACAAAAACTATTTTTTCTTGAGTAGAGCCATGGACGTCTAAATGCCCTGATATAATATTGGCTGACTTCCCCTCCACAAATACCAACTAATAATTAATAAAATTTCCTTTATCAAAGATTTGTGATTAATATTTTGAAAACAAAAATCAGAACTGGTGGTCTAAGATTATGAATCTGCTTCTTAAAGTAATCTCTTACTCTAAAGAATAAGAAATGTCAAGAAGGGACGACTGGGACAGTGTTGATTCTATTGACATAACTGTGGCGATGCTGATTTCTTGGCCCTCTCCTCAGGTTCCATCTTATATATTCCTGAAAGAAAAGGAGTCGGGATGCACACTAGGCACCTGTACCCAATGACACCATTCTGGCAATCTTGCTACCAAGCCTAACATAATTTTCAGTAGGTTGGTAAAGAAAGCGTGCTGACACATTTACATGACCTGACCAGTTCAGTTAACGACTGTGGGTGGGGTGGTTATTAGGTTTCCTGTAAGAGTGATTGTTGCTATGGTATTAGCATGGAAAGGCCAGTTTGAATTAAAGAGAGACTGGCTTTTTGTTCAAATGCATACAATAACTCCAAGATCTTAGGCTTTCATGAATAAATAAGAATGACCTGTGCTTAGTGTCCTAATTAGTTATGTCAAACATTTCTAAAGTCCTTGAAAATACTTCTCCTCCCTTATAGATTATTTCTCTTATTGTTTTAAAATTTACTTAAGTAACTTTCAAGCATCACACCATTAAAGTACAGTCATAGTTAAGAGTGAGAGGGGGTTTGATGTCAGACTGACACGAACTCAAATCATTGTTGTTCAAACCTGTGACACATTGAGTACTTTTTCTATTTTAATCCCAGTTTCCTTCCCATAGAATGGAGAAAATAACAACCCTAACTATACCGGGTAATGGATGCTATAATGCCGGACATACACAGAGCTAAATACTCCTATAATAATTGTAATATATTAATATTAATATGACATGATTAGGACTACTATTTTTCCTAGCCATATGCAAATAGCTTAGTCCATTTCTAAACTCTCTCAAATTCCTACTTAGTCAACAGGATAGTGCCTGATCAATAATTAATAGACGAAGTAAAAGCAGCTTTTACCGCAACTGTTATTTATACAATGCACTATGACTACACAAACTGCAAATGTACAGCACATCATAAACTATCATATAATACTATGTTCACATAATTTAAAATGTTATAAATCAGTTGTCCAATTAGTTTTTCTTCCAGATTTAGATCCATCTCCTTTTTCTTTGTATTATTAAAAAATTACTCAGAAATTCACACATAGTCACATTTTATGGTATGGGGAGCTACACTCATCTTACATTTCTTGATAGATGATTTGATATTCTGCCCCTTATCTGACCATTCTGAAAGTACAAAAGGAAAAAAACGACTGGCCAACAGCTTTATTATTTGAAATGACTAAGCCTTTTTATACTGGGTTTCACTCTTGAGAAAGGCTAGAACTAATTAAGCCCCACTATAACATGTAAAAAATGTAAGAAGTGATGATACAATGTTTAAAAAGAATTATAGTCATTAGTGATTTTGCAAAATCAAAGTGACAGAGCTGAATTGTATACTAAGAAGTCACCCAGTATAGCTGCCAATGTGCTTGAGGCTTACAGAATTAAACAGGCCATGTAAGTAAATGGCAGTTTTTTTTTTTAAATGAATGACCTAAATATGAGTGCTCTAGCTCAGCCTGAATTGGAACACACAGCTCTTAACACTTAGGGTTAAGAGACAACATTGCACAGATGGCCAGATACAAAGTCTAGTGGCAGGAGAGCTGTAATAGGCTAACTAAGGCTGCAGAGGAGGGTGAAGAAGACTGCAGTGGCGACAGCTAATTCATGGTTTCAGAGGTTTGCAGTAACGAGGACAGTCATGACTGGGAAGCTCCGATCACGTGTTCGCTAGCTTGTAACAATTAACTGCTGTGATTTGTTTTGCCAATGTAATGCAGACATGCCCAAGTTTAACATTAATTCTCATGCACTGATTACAACAAGATGTATACCCTGGATTAGGCACAAGATCTGTGTGGTTTGCTATATAAAAGTTCAAACAGTTACTATGAATTTAGAAAAGCATAAAACAGCAATCTTTTTGCTTTTTGTTAGCTTGATGGCTAACTCTACTGCCAAAGGGAAAATAGATCTCCATGTTAGAAATCAGCTAATATAATTAACAGTCATTGTAGATAATACTGTGTTCTTAACTGTAGTATGTTCTAGCCCTACACTGTTTGATAATATTGGCACTTTGAGAAATAGAGATTTTAAAACTCAGGATTTAGAGTAGTTCTCAAAATATTTTCCATGTAAAAAAATAGTTATTTACAGATATCTATATATATATATGTATATCAGTTGGAGCTAATCATCATTCCTGAGAACCTGGAAAAGAACTCTTAGGCTGTATCAATTGAAAAGCCTAGACTTTTATTTAAAAGACCTGTGAGATCATATTTTTTTCCCTTCTGCTGCAAAGCAATGGTCATAATAACACTAAATATAGGTACTTACACACTCACAGGTGCAGCTCAAATTATGACTTTCTAGCTGAGCACAAAACTGAATAGACTTTCTTTCCTTTTTTAAGCATTGCCTTGACTCTGAACTTTTTTTGTTAAATGCTAGGAGTATCTGGCTTGTCTCCTGCTACAACAGCCTGTGTTCTGTGGGAACAGGAGAGCAGGAGGGAGCCTGGGGAGAGGTGTGTGCGGGAGTGTGCACGACAGCGGGCGCCTCTGGTGGCGGCTTCTGCTCTTTCTCTCTTGCTCTACTTGAAGCCTGGAGACAGGGAAACTGCTGGGCCGTTCACAGGGCCGTAGGGTGTTGGGGAAGGAGAGCAATTAAGAGGAAAAACCACCAGTTCCCCCATCAGCTCACCCCATTGCTCAGGTGAGGGACAGGGGCCCAACTGGTGGCAGCGTGCCTTCAAGGACAGAGGCTGATGGCCTGGGATCTTTCTGCCACTAAATCCATGGCTGGCTGACAGCCACAGAGGCCTAGCCAACTTTCCTGACCTTACCACACTGTGAAAATGGGGAGATTTCTTTTTCTCATGCCGGCATTGGAAGAATCACTGCATCTGATATCTGCACCGGCATTGCTAACGCTGATGAGATTGCAGCCCATATTTGTAACGTGGAGAAACCTCAATTTAGTCTTTTCCTGATTGTTTTGAACACTGCTGCACTGCGTGCAGTTTTTTTTGGCCCTACCGATGACTGATGTCATGTGGGTGTTTTAAACTGCTCTGGAAGTTCTTTCTGTCCCAGCATATCGTGGGATCTGATGGATCAACCTCTGTGAGTAACAATGACCGTCTGGCAACGTCACTCAGAGGGTGGCGGGGGTGTTTCAGAATCTCCAGCGGGAGATGCATTTGCAATTTTGGAAAGCTACGAGATGATGATGATGCTTCCCCTGCGGTAGGGCTCTCTCCTCCTCTCCCCTTCAATATCATTTAAGTTGAAAACTACTGATCTGTCTTACATGTGACTTTATTAAACGACAACTGATCAGAACCTTTAAGTTAGCACTGATCTTTTGCATAGCTAATGGGTTCTTTAAAATTGACTTCTGGCTGAGTCCTTTACCCCACATAGAACTCAGTGGGTAGCAGAACGATTCCAGATTGGGCTCAGACTGCTACGTCCACATGGTGTTGTGCCTAACCCTGGGGCCCAGGTTGGACTCCCCAACACACAAAAACCTCAACATATTGGCACAGACAATAAATGAGGCTCTGAAAGTAGGACCACTCTCGCAGCAGCCGGCTAACACTGTTTCGGACTGAAGCACGGAACACGAAGGGGAAGCGTGTTCTATGCCGAGGTACACACCTCTTCCTCTGAACTGTCACTCGGGTCATTGTCTAGGGAGGCGCTCAAGGAGGCCGCCTTGGGCTCCAGGTAGCAGAGGCACAGAGCCAGAGGGAAGGAGAGAGTGAGAGCGTATGGCACTGAGAAGGAGGCAGACAGCAGAAAGAAAAAGATGAAGAGGAAACAGGGCACGAGCGAGGGTGAGCGGATTGGGAGGTAATGCTGCAAGCTCTGGGGCAGGAGGTTGGTTTCAGAAAGGTTGGGGAAAGAGAGGTACCCGTCATCATCTAGGAGGGAGGGGAAGGACTCAGGGAGCTGCAAGGAGAAGGAGAACAGGGTGGTCCCTTTGCCAGTTTGCTGTCTGTAGCTAAAAGCCACATCTTGTTCCCCTACGTAAGGCTTCCCTTGGCCGTCAGAGTCCAGGGAGGGCTCTTCGCGCACGTGCTCAGCTTTGGACGGCTCACAACCTGGCGGTTTGCACTCATTCTCCTTACACCTCCTACGCAGCTCTGTGGGAGAGGCAGGGGCACAATGGGCTGATGGGGGTGACAAGGGACATGAGTCAGTGCCAAGCCCAGGTGACTGATGTGAAAGAGACAGAGAGAGACAGAGAGCAGCAACAGAGGTGCAAAAGGACAAAAAGAAAACTGCAATTAGTTAATTTTCTTATGGGTATCAATATAAAATTGTAAAACAAGAATTTTAGCACTAGGGTTGCTCATGAATTTTAAGTATCCAAGCTGCATGCCAACGTTGCCACGAATGGCTACAGTTCTCCCATTAGACCATCCAGTACAAGGTGGGTTGTTTTTTGTTTTTTTTTTAAAGTCAGAATAGAAGGTATTTATGGGCAATCCCAAAGTCTACATTGTTTCACATAATCAAAAAATTTCATCTTAGAGCAACAACTGTAGAAAGTTTTAGGGTTTTGAAACCAAGCATAAATCTCTGATAACTTAAAATCAAGACTTTCAATAACCTTCTTCCAATCTCCAGGTAACAGAGCTGTTACTATAGTTCAGCTGGATTAAAATGAAATTCAATCCAAATTTTGATTAAAAGAAAAATCTCTAGCATTACTCCTTTCTTTGGTTAGTCAATTCCATCCAAAACAGGTAAGTTTCTGGCCCCACTCCTATCTGATAAGCAGTTATAAACAGGGGATTCGACAGTTAGTGTTTCAGGAACTCTAATTCTCCACAAAGAATTGGGGTTCCCTTGAAAACTCTTCTATTTTGGCACCTTTATCTAGGATGTCAGTGGAACTTCAACTCAAGTAGTGGTTTCAACAAGCTAACTAGCAAAAAGAATGTGTTTTCTTGTAACACGGCTTGTGTTTACTTTCTGTTACTTAAGTAACAGAAAGATACAATTTCCCGGCCTTCTGATTTTTCTTAGCAGATAAAGGACATGTTCATACTTTTGGTGTGAGCCCTAAATATAATGATAAAAGCAAGCATTCCTACAAAAGTGCTCCTGTGGTGAGCTCAGCGTTTTGTGGGGCAATTCTAGGTCCCATCCCCTCTGGGCCCTGGAGGTCTCCGTGACCAAGGCCAGTTTCCTCTGCAGGCAGCGGAGGGGCCACTGGACAAGGGGAAGAAGGAAAGACAGCAGCCCCAGGCAGGACCTGGGCAGGCACAGGAGCCGCTGCAGCCTGGGAGTTCAAGGCAAGGTCACACAGAGGCTGAAACTAATTAGACTCCTGCTGCTGTGACTGTGTGTGTGTGTGTACATGTTTTTTGCCTAGCGACCTGACAGCACGGAAATTACCCAACCTGCCTTGTGGTGGCTATCCAATCCTGACTTGGAGAGAAGTGGTAAATATAGCAACAGAGGGAAGGAAAATGCACAAATAAAATTATATCTGAGGCGTGAAGGAAAGAAAATGCACCAATAAAATTATATCCTGAGTATATCACAGCATTAGAGGTGTCTCTTTTTACTATGAGACAAGTATGTCTTTTCCCACACACTCACATTAAACACTGCATTTTAAACAGGAACCTGCACAAACCTCATGCAGCTAAGAATAATGTAGAAGTTACAAGCCGCCTTCTGCATGAAGACAGCGGTCCTGCCGCAGCGAGGTGAGGCTGCCCGGTCACCTGGGAAACACGCCTCCTCTCCAGGCAAGCCAGGGGACCAGTCTTCTAAGCACTATTTTCAGTAATACATTTTCATGTTGGTTAAAAAATAAATACCTTCTATGATACTTTTTGAAGATGGAGAACAATAACAGGAAGGTTTAACCTTCTGTGCTGGCTTTTAAAGTGGTTTTTAAACGACAGCTTTGCACTGGAAACTAGAGGCAGCTGTCACCTAGGTAAGCACTGGTCCCAGCTGCGGCCTTCCTGAAGGCATCTGCTCAAGTGCTGCATTCTCAGGGACTCAGACTCAGAGAAGGGGAGCTTTTTTTGTCTTTTTATTTTCCTGGCATAAGCAGCACAGAATGAGGATAGCTTAGTGCTGCATTTTACATAAACAAATTGGTGGTCTTTTAAAATCAAATAAAGCGAGACTGCCCAGACCTATTATGGGTGCAAACTAACAATCATTTACTTTTATGCCACTTCACTATATTTACACATCCATGGGAATCTTATGTTGGCCTGGGTGATTTCAAGAAACGTTGAAATAACTAAGTAGAAGAACCATATATTTACTTTTTAGGTGGCTTATCTTCTTTTCCTGTCCCCTTTAAAACTTGCCTTGATTGAACTCAAGAGTGTAAAAACAAAATTCAGAACAAAAGCACATTTTAACAGGAAAAGTGATCCACCCCATGCTTATTTTTGTGTTTGTCAAATAAATGATCTTATCCTTAAAAGAAAAAAAAAAAGACGATGGACTGGGTCATTTGGAATATTGTAACATAACTACAAAAATTATTTGTTTATCCATCCATTAAGATGTTGCTGCTAGATTCTTGTCAAAAGGAACACTGAATGAATGTCCTTAGAGTCTGAAGTGGTGATTCCCTATCACATAGATCTATATTTAAAGAGCCAGCATGCAAATGAGCACTTGGGAATCAAACTTACTGTGGGTTACACGAGCATTTTCATTCTGCCTTTTCCTCTAACTCTACGCTCTGTGCATTCCAGGAGCCACTTGTTTTTCCATTATTATTAGGTCTAAACCTCCCAAAGGGTCTTTTGACTTTTATTTTTCTGAAAAGTTGCTTTTGAGTGCTGGATCATCGGAAGTAAACAATGTTTAAAAAGAAATTAAATTTTGGGTGAAATGGTGTCAGAAAATTTCATGAATATAAAATACCAGAAGAAACTGCGGCCAAATTTACTTTTTCTCTTCTGTTGCAATCTTCTGCCTTAGTATCCCTTTTCAAAACATGGCTACTCACTATTTTGCTGATTATAAGACTAAGTAGGAAACTGTGTGTGACCGAACACACAGGCTATGGTCACTCAAGGCACCTGTAGTCAGAAGAATAGCAATGTGATTACTGTATATCTAGAAAAATATGCCATACTTGGGTAGGAGAATGGGGCCAGAAACAAAGAAAGCAGCTTTCATGACACTTCTGAAATATGAGCCCAAACAGAAATGTGTAATATGCCACCAAAAGTCTTTTTAAGATACACATACAGGATAGCTGCTGAAAGTCTTACATAGCATACAATTTGTTAAAATAAAAATTTTCAAAAAGTCACAAAAGAATCTTTCAGAGGAAAAATGTTGAAACAGGAATAACAATTTAAAAATTGGCATATGAATGTGACCCATACCGATATATGAACTACCCTAAGTCTGAACACATTCCTGGTATATTCTATCAGTATTATGTAGTCATTCTTAAAAGTCGGAACAAGCTCTGGAAGGCAGCCTGGGAGCTATACCTTTCCCTCGTGCCGGATGGCCGAGACAGGCGTGACTTCCTCTGCCTTCTTCCGTCTGTCCTCTTCCTCGTCCCGTTCCTCCTCAGCCTTTTTCTCTGGAGTCACAGTGGTGATCAAGTTGGTCTGAGAGATGCCCTTTGTTGTGGCGTACTGGCCAGTACCAACCTCTGCAGCAGACATAGAATCCTTCATGTATATTTCATGGTTTTCATTCACTGATGCTAAAAGCAAATACAATTGAAGAAATAAAATCTGAAATAGTGAAGTCAGAAGACAGATGAAAAACACCAATTGTCCCATTACTGGGGAAAAAAAAAGTACCACTACAAAATACCAGGTTTGTCCTGAAAAGCGAAATGAGCACCGCAGGCACCTTTATCTAGGCACCACCATAGATCCACCTTTCTGCATTACCCAGCCCAGTGTTCTAACGTTATTTAAATGCTTATGTCTTGAAATCCCAGAATAATTCTCATCCATTCTCAGACTCTCGGGGGAGGATGTGTGTGGGGGGAGGTGAGGCTGTTACCCCAAGTCACTGGTGGGGCTCGAGCACCAGAAATTGGTGGCCAGTTCCACAACTAATAGCGCTATTTGCAGTAGAGAATTGCTCTCATACACTTGACTTTGAACATATCTTTGGAAGTGCCATTCAGCAAGGAGCACCAAATTGGTTTTATTATCATTAATGTTGAAAAGTCTATCACTCCTACAATATAAGAGCCCCATGGATAATACTGAAAATTAACCATCTTCCCAGAGATTATAAAATTCAGATGGCAATTCCGTTCAACTAAAGAAATGTTTTAATTTCTATTTCCTTTTAAAGAGAGTACCATAATATGCATATACATTTATTCATGTCTAATATTTTGGGAAAAACAAGACAAATGTTGTTAAATGAAATTCATGCAAATGCAAAACATGCAAACAGATATAAGATATAGCCTTTCATCCCAGCTAAAATGTCTTAGTGAAAAAATGCTTAATTTAGTTAAATTTTAAAATTTGGTACTCATTATTTTAGGTTTTAGATATCATAACATTTATTAAAACTTATAAATACTTCTTTTCAAATACACAGTAGCCAATCACAGATAAAATATAATCTGCATTTATATTTTAGGAACTTTAAAACATAAATAAAAGAAAGGATTCTGAAATGAAATCCTCTCTGAAATCCTTTTAATAGCTAAACCATGTCACTAAAGTATCTTCACTAAGATATTTTACAGCTCTTTATACTGATGAGTCACAGCTTCCTAATGGACCAGTTAGGCTATTCTCTGTAAGATGCCACCTTGCAAAAAAAAGCAGCTTATCTTCCAACATGCAGCCGTGACACCCAGCTCAGCAGCGGCAGCAAACATACTAGGGCTGGCAGCACGGCAGAGTGAGAGACAACACATACTAACATCACTTTTGGGCAGGGAGGAAGAGACAGCATGATATTAGTACATTGATTGCACAATTGTCTTCTGTCTTCTCAGCAGTCATTATCACACAAAAGGTCATGAAGAAAACAACACTGACAACAAATGTGTTCCCTGGGGTGCACGTCACTGAACAAGGTGGATGGTATTCAGGAAAAAAAGGCGTGGACTTTCTACAAAAGTTCCTCAAATACTGACTTATAGAATATACAAATAGTTAAAAGAGATTTTCTAAAGGAGAAAGAGAGTCAATGAGACAAAGTAGAAAGAAAAGTCTCAGTGTTAACACGGATATATCAGTATCTTCATTCAACTCAAAATAGTCCTGATAAATATTTTATTCCACAGTCTTGGCTCTAAGTCTGATATTCTAGAAACTCTTAGAAGATACAGAATGGTAATTAACTTCCTAGGCCAACTCACAAATTCCTGTAAGAATAATTATCAATATAATCAGAGATAATTATGTCTGTAGCAACAGTACTTTCACATGTATCTGACTCACACTTCACAACAACCCTGTTGAAGGCCTTACTCCCATTTTACTGATAACTAAAACTGAGGCCTGGAAAGATGAAATCATTTGCTGAGACTCTTTGAGGAGCAGTGGCAAAAAAGGTGGGAAGGGAGATAGTCCCAGGCACTTGTAACTTTTATTTATGCTTTTCCTAATTATTAAAATCTTACATGCATACTAGAAACTTTGAACTCTTTTTATTTGCACAGGATAAGGTCTCGTAGAAAACAGCTACTCTACAGGTGTTCTGGATTAGAAGGCAGAGTCCTGGCCATGATTCAGTTCCTAAGTATTACTACAGCTGGCACGCCTCGTAGCAGAAAGCACACCTCCACATTACTCTGCACAGCAACATGAAACCATTAGACAAGACAAAAGCCTACTAAAAACTCATTGTTATCCCCTAAAAAGGTAACCTGAGTGATTGTCTCCTTGTTTTACTTATCTGATTGGCAGCACAGAACCCGTACACAGCAATGTTCTCCCCGTCCAGCTGGTGTGGTAATTAGTATTAAGCAGGAGACTTTAACTTAGGGCCCTTTGCTCTGTTATTTGAATGCCATCCTTTCTACCAGCTATTATCAACTGGCTGATAAAGTCCACATTTTATTGATAAAAATTTTTTAGCAGAGATAAATTTAATTTACAGTTTTAAGAAACACATAGTCTGAGACAAACCTGCTAATCCTCTAAGATCTGCTGGCACAAGACTCAAAGTACTTATAGAGTATGTGGCTACTATACTTATTCTAACTATAGTTAGAATAAGAGCATCTTTCTCTAAATTCAGGGTGCGGCTTATGGAAGTTACTTTCTTCATTCCCTAAGTTCCATTCTTTTATGCAATTTTATACAAATCTACAGACATCAGACTGACAAAGACACTTTTTGGAGACTTAAAAATCTGCCATTCAGCCACAGACCAACAACTGCTTTTCAATTTACAATATCCAAGAGGATCTATGTTTTGAAAGCTCGTGATGCTTTCGTACTCTTTCCCGGGTAGCTGTTAAGGGCCAGTACGTGACACCTACCTCCATCCAAGCTGCGAGACATGGTGTAACGTTTGCTGGACGATCGTTCAAAGTAAGGCGCTGGGCGGTCTATCAGCGCGCTGGCTCTCCGTGTCTGGGCTTGCGTTCTGCCGCTATAACGAAACTTGGAACCCAAGGTTAGGAATTTCTTTGGAGGTGCTTCTGGTAACAACAGTCTAAAGGGATTAAAGAAAAACACCAGAAAGACTAAGTCAAATGTTAAGAATACTTTTTACTCTGTCATGAGAGGTAACGTGCTTTGTGTGGTAAAGATTTAACACATGACTTGCAGTTAAATGAATCTGATTTAGTAAAAAAAATCAATTTATATAGTATATGTCAACTAGGGATGTTGTAGAGAGGATACAGACAAAACAGGGGTTGTGTTAAACTAGATGAACTTTTAACCTTCTGTGCAAGTGGAGGGTCTATGGGTCTAACGGCAATTAAATAGGTGATATTAGCGAAAAGAAGAGTGACAATTTGTTATTTTGTAGGCACAAACTTGATGGGCCTAGAAATACATGTGGGTGAAGGAGTCCACAGTATTGAGAAATTATTGAAATAGTAAGGAATGGATTGGATACTTGAAATGGACATCTTATAAAAATAATGAAAAAATCTTAAAAATAATAAAGAAGGGGGTTGGGGCAGATAAGCATATGATAAATTAAGGAAAATCCTTCAAGTTTAGTCAGAAGTTCTTTTAGAGTTTTTCAAGAAATCTGGTGACAATGAACTTGAAGAAATAGAAAGCATATGCTTCCATATTCTTCTTCCCAACTTTTTTCAGTGTAAGCGATTCCAATTATCCCAATTTTTCCTTAGGAAAAAAACGAAATAACCTCCACCTACCTGAAAAATGTATGGTGCTCGACACATACTTTCCATAAACGCTTGGCAGCTCGATGGTTTGGCAGCTTAAACCCAATGGTGCTTTCAAATTGTTCAAACTAAATTAAAAAAATACATTGAGAGTAAAGTTTGGAATTATAAATAACAGAACCTGTAAGCAAATAATTTACAAAATCATAATACCACCACAATTTTTTATTTACACACTAAATAAATTCCCATATGCACAATTCATGGTATATACCTTAATTCATTAAAAAAACCTTATTACCTGTCTCCTTAAAATGCTGCAGGTATAGATAGATAACCATGTTATGCATGCAGTAAATGTTTTCAGCACAAGGATGGATCTTATGCAAACCAAACACACAAAAAGAGAGTATTTGGATTCCTTCCAGAGATCAGTTTGCCCTGATCTCATTTTTAAGCTTTATTTTCATAATTTCTCAATCACACAACGACTTCAACTGGAATGTATAGAAATGAACAAAATGTTTACAAACACAGTCTATAGCATTCTTAGAAATGACACTTTCTCCTAGTATCTGGCCAGGAAATATGTATACTTCCTAGATATTTGAGAACCTGGTGTCAGATACTGCAGATTTTATTTGTGTGTTCACCATGGATTATCATGATAAATGCTGACATCTCTCTATATTATACATAAGATCAGAGATTGGGAGAACATATTTTTCAACCTGTACATTTCAGATGATACTCTATCAGCCATTTGATTTTTCAAGGTGAAATATCTCATCTGATTTCCTGCATAACATGCTTTAGTATCATTATTGCAGGTGCACAATAAATTTTTATTTTCTGAAGAAAGGAAGCATCAGGCCACCAGGGGGCAATCATCATAAACAGTAAAGACTTCCCCAAAGAGCACAAAACAACTAGACTATTGATATAATCTATAGCAAAAAGTAATTTATGTGGCAAAGAACCAAGGTGAGGGGTCACATGCACAGCATGAGATACAATCAGGCTTGACCTCTATTTCTTGTTTGTTGAGATGACTGGGGTACTTGGGAATTCATGTCCAGTGCAGGTTGTAAAAATCGCTACACAGTCAAGACAGAAGTACTGTGGCTCTTGACTACACCATCATCCATTTATTCATCCTGCATCTAACATGCACCACACACCAAGCTAAGGCCAAGGGTTCTAACAAAGAGTCAACAAACTTAACTTAGGCAAGGACAATACTCTGAATGTTTATCTCTCTGTGCTTTGTAGTGTGCCACCAATAATTTCTTCTTACTCACTCTTCTCGGCCTATAAATATGATCACAAAAAAGGGAGGGCGAGAAACCGACTTTCTCTGAGCCTCCTTCTGCAGGAAGCACACCCCATCATCTCCTTATTGCTAAGCTTCATGAAAAAGAAGTCACTACCTACTGCCTCTGCAACTCACTCCTGACCTCACCACATGCTGGGGGTCCTTGCACCTTCCTGAACTCTGACATGTCATAATGGGACCTGTCAAGTTTAATGCACTTTTGTTAGTCCGCATCATATGTGCCCTCTCTGTAACACATAGCACTGCTGGTTAACAACCACTGTCCTCTGAAACTCACCTCCTGGTCATTCGTCAGTCTCTGTTCCACCTCTTATTTCTCTGGCCATTTTTCTTAATCTCCCTATGTTTTTCTCCTGCCTGCCCCTTCTCTCAAATAGTGGGCCTCTTCTCTAACTTCCCTTGTGTGTTTTTTTTTGTTTGTTTGTTTCTTTTTAGACAGAATCTTGCGGTGGCGTCATCATAGCTCAGTGCAACCTCAAAGTCCTGGGCTCAAGCGATTCTCCTGCCTCAGCCTCCCTGGTAGCTGGGACTACAGGCACACGCCACCATGCCTGGCTATTTTTTTCCATTTTTTGTAGAGATGTGGTCTTGCTCTTACTCAGCGGTCTCAAACTCCTGAGCTCAAGCAACCCTTCAACCTCGGCCTCCCAGAGTGCTAGGATTACAGGCCTGAGCTACCATGCCTGGCCTCCCCTTGCTTTTGAGTGCTTTATTCCATGTCTAAGGCCTTCAAAAATGTATACAATTGATAACTCTGTTACATTTCTTTTTTTTTTTTTTTTTTGAGACAGAGTCTCGCTTTGTTGCCCGGGCTACAGCGAGTGCCGTGGCGTCAGCCTAGCTCACAGCAACCTCAAACTCCTGGGCTCAAGCGATCCTACTGCCTCAGCCTCTCGGGTAGCTGGGACTACAGGCATGCACCACCATGTCCGGCTAATTTTTTTTCTATATTTTTAGTTGGCCAGATCATTTCTTTCTATTTTTAGTAGAGATGGGGTCTCGCTCTTGCTCAGGCTGGAACTCTGTTACATTTCTTATTATGCAAGAATCACCCCCTGAAAATCTGTCCCAAAGGAATTTCAATCTTTTTTTGGAATCCTCCCTGTTTTTTCCTCCTGTCTAATATCATCTCTGTAGACTTCACACATGCAAACTGAAAACAACCTGTGATCATCCTGGACTCTCCCCCTTTTAATCCCTTCCTCCATCTTGTCTCTAAGATCTACCGGCTCTGCCTGTGAAACTTCTTTCTCCAATTTGCTCTCTCCATCCTATTCCCACAGCCTCTGCCCTAGTTTAGGTCTTATCACATCACATTATTAAGTAGTTGAATTTCATTAAGAAATCTATCATTCCAAAATATTTATCCAGTTGTGTCACGTCCTAATTTAAAACCTTCTGGGGCTCACTACTGTCTACCGATTTATTTCTCCAGCTCTCCCTTCTGGCCTTTCACAATGCTACGCTCATGCCGTGTCTATGGAGTAACATCCCACTGGTGTCACTGTGTTACCATTCAAAGTGTGAGTCTGTTTCTCTGCCAAATAGAGAATCCCTTAATGACAGGAACAATGTTATATTTATCTATTTCCAATGCCCAACATGGTGCCTGACAATTAATAGGTGCTCACTTAATAAATGTTCAATGAATTCATAGGAATATATATTGGTTATAAGTTTAGCATACAATCTTTAGGAAATATTTAAAAAATAATACAGTTTCAGGAATTTATATGAAAAGCTTACAGATTATTTCAGTCATCATAGATAAGTATGCATTTATATTTACATTAAACATGATTGCTTGTTTTATATTCTAATTTTTTAAATGGCATTTTCCACCAAGAAACTCCTGTGGGGAGGTAGATTTTGAAGACGAGATAATTCTATATTGTACCAGAAAATGTTCAGAGGTACAAATTAGCTAGAATGTTTGGGCTTTCATTGCCTCCATTATAGTAAGCACACCAATTAGACACTGGAGGTATTTATGAACTGTTTCTTAAGCAAATAAAAGTTGATATTTAATACTATTATGCACAAACCACTAAGGAGGAGATTAATATAAGTTGATCATGGAGGCTGTCGCTCAAGGAGTAAGGATTAGTTAAGAATTCTGATTCTTTCATTAGCTTCTCTGATTTAAAAAAAAAAGCCAAAATATTCTGAACTGTGCAACATTGACATAATTCATGCTCATTGTCCTTTGTTCTAATCTTCCTTGTCCTTTAAAGTATGTGACATCTAAGCCATTCACTTTAGGGTGCAGCCATATTTGTAGGACAGGTCAAAAGGGCACAGAAACCTAACAGGGCACACAGGAGGAGATCTATTCATCACAGCTTGAAATACACAGAAAATTATTCAGGACTCTGGATTTTATATTAAGATGTTTTAAAAAACCAATTAATGCATACAGTAGAAAAAACTGGAACATAATAAAGAAGAGAATATTTTACTTATTACCCTTTCCTGGACAAACCTACAATAAGTTCTCTCAGGCATTTAGAGATCACTCACCATGTTCCATGATGCTCGGAACTTACGAGCAGATAATTTAAATTTCTGTTTCCTATCAGGCACTTTTCTTCCCAATGCACATGCAAATGCAGGTATGCTTACCTCTCCTGGTCGGATCTTAATGTAAAAGTTGTTCCGTTTGTATGAAATTTTTAGAACCTTGGGCCAGGCAAACCTGTTTATTCGCAGTCGGTCACGATATATCAACAGACCACTTGCACAAACTCCTAACATAATCTCTACTCCTTCTGAATCCTGGAATATAGCAGCAAGAAACAATGAATCAGTATCTTGTTTATTTCCACTTTCAGCTGGGTACAATATTTAAACCTCCACAACAGAATCTATAATTGACATTTAAAGATGAAAAATACTGCAGCCACTTTTTAAACACTGCCATTAAATAATAGCCTTTTAGTGAAGATATTCATCAGCACACAGATTTGTTAGAGTAAAATCTCCTCTCCCAGATACCTTAGACTTGCAGCTTAAATACTGCACACCAAGAAGGCCAGGCAGATGAAGGTGTGTTAGTATCAGTAATAACAGCCACAGCTATGGCCTATTGAGTGCCAGGCACTGCTCTAACTGCTCTACATATGTGAATTCTTTTAATCTTCACTATGAAATGGTGGGATAGTTGCTATTATTATTCCCACTTTACAGATGAGAAAACTAAGGTACAGAGTCTCAGTTGAACATGGGCGGCCTGGTGCCAGAGGCAGTACTCTTAACTGACATTTGTTCTAACAAGATGGGGCCTGTCCTTCCCTATGAGGGTTTTGGGTTTTGTTCCTTTAAAAAGAGTCTTGCTACACCATTATTTCTTATACACCATTACTGTCAGAGTGAAATTTAAATATGAAATATAACAGCTTTTTAAAAGTATCAATGCATTGTCCCCAACAACCTCGCTCCCACACACACAAACGCACTGTCCAGTAGTAATCACATTTAACAACATAAATATAAATAAATTTTATGTATATAGTTTTATAAATACATGTGTGTATAGTTTTGTTTTTAAAGAGATCATATTAAAATTGCAACTTGCTTTTGCTACTTGCACATTTCATTTTTCAGTAATTTCCTAGAGATGTGTGATGCCCAGAGGTCGGAGATGTTATACTGAACTCAGGCAATATACCATATATAGTCTTTCCCTCTTAAATGCTGCATTCCATTGAAATCAGGTCAAATGAACAGCTCTGGTGGCCCTGAATGGAGTAAAAAGACAGGACAGAGGCAGGACTGTATGTGAGGTGAGTCCACCCCTTGTCCCACGTATAGCTGGAAGCAGGGGACAAAAAGGGTTGTGGGCTGGCCACACACAGAAAGCTAGGCTCAGATCTTATGGCCCACAATTGGCAGAGCTGTCCCCAGCTTTGAGTCACTCTACAGCACCAGCAGAGCAGCGGAAAATAGAAGAATCCAAATGGGAGATGCTGACTCGTCTATATCATGGGAATTTACTTCCTCAATCCTGTCCCCGCAAGATACAAGATGGACATTTCCAGAATCAGAAATACATCGGTCCATCTTTGGGAAATGTACATTTACAAGCAGAATGTAATTGGTTTAAAATGAAATATTTTACCTTGGAAACATATCATTCCATTAGATACCAAATTACTCTACAGGAGAGGAAAGATTTGATGACAGGATATTACAATGTAATAAAATTTGAGGAGAACTCAAAGACCAGAAACTGCCCACCATTTATTGAGGGCTTTAATTTGAAAGAGCAATTTAAAGAGCTATAACCTGCTGCTGACAAGTAGCTGGTATTATTGATCTGTTAGAACGAAACCAGCCAATCTGTTTGCCCGGCCACTCAGAGGGACCACTCTCGCCGCGGGCACGATGCAGGATGAGGAAGGACTGCTGGAAACTGGTCTTTGCTTTGCTTTCTCTTTGATAACTATAGAATATAAGTTTAGGAATATGTTTTTGACCTACAGAGGGAAAGGACATTCAAAACCTTTTTCATGAATAGATAATAAAATGTTTAAATCGACCATTACTGTCTTTGAATCATCAGAAAACAATATCCCTCCGTGGGGAAGCCGAGGAAGGCTCTGATGCCCCCTCTGCTTGTCCTCTCCAACGGAGGCTTCTGTCCCCAAGTCAGTCTGTTGTCTCTAGCACACCCTCAGCAGGTGGCGCTGACATAAACCTCCCTCATCTTCCTCCCCTGGAGAGCAAGTGCTGGCTGAGAGCAGGAGCTGCTGTACCGGCGCGACCCGCAGAGCCAGCACAGGGCCTGCCTTGCATGTGCTCGGCCACTACATGTTTACTGAAAGAAAAGGTGAACGAGAAATAAAAACGGCAGGAACAAGTAGGATTTTAAACTGGATGAAAGTCTCCATTTCATTAATTGCACAGCAACAAAAAACCCTGATACTTTTCACATCAAATTTTCTACCACAGCCCATAGTATTGAGATTAATTTGATAAATCTTTTGTTTTAAACACTATAATAATAGGCTTTCTTGGGGACATGTGCATTTCACCATCAATAAATATGTTTATACTCCCTTTAGCTGGGAGCACTGAAGGTAGATTTGGATAGTCTCAGTCTAGCATCATGAAAATAAAGGGGCATATTATAATATTTCCTTAATTTAAAATCACTGTTCCAACTTTGCCATCCTTCAATATCACTTGGTCCATGAGATATCCCATATAGATTTATATCTACATTTCAGAATCTTACATAAAATAAATGACTCCGACAAAGCCAATTAAGACTGACATTAAGTGACAAACAAGAAGAGACAGACTTCCAAAGAAAAAGCATTTAGAATAGGTCCTCCAAAACACATTTAGAAGAGGTTTTCCAAAATGTAAGATCTTCATCTAATATGGGTATTTATTCTTCATACAGAGCTGTGGAGTACAAGATCACAATTCAGAATTTCTAAATGGATCATAAAGCTCAGAGCATTCCATATCATCAACAGAAGAAAAGCATCTTGCTTAGAACCGGAAATTAGCTCTAATTCAATTCAGTAAATTTCCTTCTTCAAATGATGGAGTGTGGTTATATGGGAAAATGGAGTCTATAACTGAATTATCTGTTATACTTAATATTCAGATAAAATCCTAAAACAGGCTGGATTTGCACTTCCTTAATTCTCTTTCTTTTTAATTGGCGTAATTTCAAATCACATTATGGAATGAAAAAGCAGCCATCTATTTTAATTCAGTAGCTATAGCAATGTTAAATGATTTTATTTTTACTAATAGAAACACTGATACATCCTGAGTTGCACTTCCTTAAATGTATACCCTAATCTTTTATTTATTTATTTTTTTCTGGGCAGTTAGTGAGTCAGAACGCGTGATGTAACTCAAAAATAGCTTCAGATCCACTCAAATTCTTAGGCTACCGTCCTTTCCTTTTTGATTCCTTATCTTTCAGCCACCTAGGGAAAAATTCTAAGAGAAATAAAAAAAAATCTTAGTGTCTGTCTTCATTTTTATTTTTAAATCCTTACCCTACCTTATGCCCTGCATAAAACAGAAAATATCTTTGTTATCTCAGTGCGCAATAAGTGAAAAAGTATTAACAACCTGCAAGTAAACAGAGCTACACCTGCTGTTGTAATTACACACAAATGTCAAAGAGCTTGGCATTCAGTGTGCCAGCATTTCCCTGGTATGGGTCCCAGCCAAGTCTGGGGATTCTGCTGGTACTCGGGCCTTGGGAGTACTCACCCTGGGTGACGTGCAAAGTGATCCACACACAAAACCAATCAAACCTGCACTGCAACGGCCACCACTCCCCTGTCCAAACTCACCGTGGATCAGTCTGCTCCCCAAACACCAGCCAAAGAGCCGTCCGACTTCCAGCATCAACAGAACCCACAGTGGGTTTGCAGGGTCCTGGAGATGTTTACTTGAGCAGAGCCAGTTGAAATTCTCTTCATTTCTAGGCCCTAATCCTGACTGTGTAAGACATTCGCTTGCCTGGAAACCTGAAACTGCACGTTCTTGTGAGTCCCAGACCGTGAAACTGGTGACTAATGCTGTCTATCAGAAGTCAAACACACATCCCTACACAGAAATGATGTTATCTTGTCAGCCGCCATCAGAAGAAACTACCTCTGAACTTTAAACATTGACCCTTACGCTGCTGAAGTACCAGCATCCATCTCTAGGATCCTAACACATTTTTAGGCTTTGCTGATAAAAGTTTTCACAAAAGCTTCTCTGCTTTTCCACAGGACTTTTATTCATGGCCATTTAAATAGCAGACTAGTAGTGCACATGTACCTTCTCTCACTGCTGAGAAACACAGGGATTCTAGAAAGGGCATGACACAAAGTCCAAGCTGCTCTATGTGTCCTCATGACTGTCACCCTCCTACGGTCTAACTCCAACTTCTTTCTTCCCAAGACTCTTGACCTGATATACTTCTTTAACATTCCACTGATCACCAGTCAGAGAGGCAATCTGTTGGCCATCCAGAACGGGGGCATAGACACTACCTGGCACGTAAGAGATGTGACACTTGGGTCTTGGACAATCGGACAGGTTTCGAGAGAGAAGAAAGAGCAGGACAGTCCAGAGACAGGCATATTCAGGGAAGGGCAGAGATGGGGACAGCCGGGAGCAAAGAGCACATGTCGGCACAGTGGGAGATATGATTACAACAGGAGACAAGAGGACTTGTGGGCTCAGAGCTTGTATTAGGTCAAGATCAGTGTCCAACTGCATCAACAGGCAGTCAGAGGCTCTGCCTATCAAAGGCTTTCAGTGGGCTGAGCCCACGAGTGATGAAAGTTTGAGCCATGAAGAGCAAACCCCTCAGCAAACATCAGAGAGCTAGATTTGTTGTATCATGGAGTAGGGCTTAAAAGGAAAATACAGATTTGAATCCCCAACGTTTTCATTTACATTAACTGAAGTAAAAGTCACCAGCTTATGGCTATAACATTAAATAGAAAGTCTGGGGCTTAAAAATGCATACCTTGGCATGGTGCAAATCTACCCCGTACATGGACAGTTTTTTGGCATTTTCCAAGAAATGCATCTCTGCTTCTGCTGGCGTCATTCCTCTGATAGGAAAAGAGAAAAGTGTTAGAATGCTGCTTTTCCTTCTTCATACTAGTTGATTGCTTTTCCCTCACCTGGTGGGGCTGTAAAATTTCCCACTTGGCTCCATCCTATCTAACAAGAAAGCCTCCATCCACCCCCACACCAAGAGAGACAAGCTGTGCAGCAGCAGATATACGGGAAAAGAATCACGAGGAAAACGGCTTTGAAAGAAAACATTACACATGAACGCCTGGATGTTCTGAGTGAGAGCTTACCCACCCAGAACTTTTACCTTGTGCACATTCTTACTCTGCTCAAGTCCCATCCTTAATGGACTCAAACCAACGCTGGAAGAGATGGGTGGTGTGAGGGATGCCCACTCGTCAAGGCCCAACTTAAATGAGTGTTCGCAAGGTTTCTGCCACTAACCTGTGGCTCTTGTGCAGCTCAATCACTTTGTCTTCCAGCTCTTTAGTGTGGTTTGGTGCAAAGCGGAACTCACTAATGTAATCGCTCCCACATTCATCAGGGTCGTAGTCTCCCAGTTCTGACTGGACGGTGTAGGAGCCCAGCAGGGCCAGGGTGACAAAGGAGCAGGGCAGCCTTCCGGATACGATGTCATCTCGCAACTGTAAGCAGAGGTAGTACCTTCCGGGAGCCAAAAGGATGACACAAAAGGCCAGCATGAGGATAGATGAAAAGATCATTCCATGTAAATTGTGGGTAATTTCTCCCTGCCAAATAACTTCTGTAGGATAAATGTCCTATCTACAGAAAATATAATTGCATCTATATTTGATATAGAACTAAGGGGAAAATACTTGGCTACAAAATATAATATTTAAGGGCATCCAGAAGCAAGTCAACGTCCATAATAAAACAGCATTTTGTTAATAAAGACAGAGTAAAAGAAACCTAAGGACATATTCTTCTAACATCTTTTAAAATAACTTTTAAAGTCAAATGAATAGTTTCCAACACAATCCCTGAAATCCTTGGCTGGGGAAATTATAGTATGAAAATGATGCTCTTTACGTTAACGACAGACTGCATATATGATGGTGGTCCCACAAGATTATAAAACAGCTGAAAAATTCCTATTGCCTAGTGACATCATCGCTGTCCTAACGTTGTAGCATAATGCATTATTCACGTTTGTGGTGACGCTGGTATAAACAAACCTATTGCGCTGCCAGTCATATAAAAGTCTAGCACATATAATTATGATACAGTTAATACTTGATAATAATAAATGACTGTTACTAGTTTTTGTATTAACTATACTATACTTTTTATCATTATTTTAGAGTGTACTCCTTCTACTTAACAAAAGTTAACTGTGAAACAGCCTCAGGTAGTTCCTTCAGGAGGTATCCAGAAGAAGGCTTTGTTGTCATAGGAGATGACAGCATTATTCCTGATATTGCCCCGAAGACCTTCCAGTGGGACAAGATGCGGAGGTGGAAGATGGTGAAATTGATGATCCTGATCCTGCGTAGGCCTAGGCTAATGTGTGTATTTGCATCTTAAAGTTTTTAAACAAAAAAAGTTTAAAAAGTAAAAAAAAAAAAAAAAAAAATTTAAATGGAGAAAAGCTTATAAAATTAAAATATAAAGAAAATATTTTTGTACTGCTGTATAATGTGTTTGTGTTTTAAGCTAGATGTCATTACAAAAGATTCAAAAGTTTAAAAAATTTGTAAGCTTATAAAAAGTTACAGTAAGCTAAGGTTTATTATTGAAAAAGAAATTTTAAATAACTTTAGTATAGCCTACAGTGTTTGTAAAATCTACAGTCATTACAAAAGATTCAAAAGTTTAAAAAATTTGTAAGCTTATAAAAAGTTACAGTAAGCTAAGGTTTATTATTGAAAAAGAAATTTTAAATAACTTTAGTATAGCCTACAGTGTTTGTAAAATCTACAGTAGTGTATCGTAATGTCCTAGGCCTTCACATTCACTCACTGCTCACTCACTGACTCACCCAGAGCAATCGCCAGTCCCACAAGCTCCATTCACAGTAAGTGCCCTATACTGGTGTACTATTTTTCCACTTTTAGACTGTATTTTTATTATACCTTTTCTTATTTAGATATGTTTAGGTACACAAAAACTTCCCATTGTGTTACATTTGCCCACAGTATTCAGCACAGTGACATTCTGTACAGGTTTGCAGCCTAGGAGCAGTAGGCAACACCATATAGCCTGTGTACTAGGCTATGCCGTCTAGATTTGTACAAGTACATTCTATGATGCTCACACAACAACAAAATCGTCTAAAGGCGCATTTCTCATAACATGTCATCGTTAGGCGATGCATGACTATATAATTATTAGGCCCCAGCTAGTCTTAGGAAGTCTCATTTGGATATCCAGATGACAGATCTTGCCTTATGACCAAGACAAGACAGATCTCAAGTAACTCAACAGCTATGACTTCATAAAATCAGCTCTCAATTTCCTGCATCCCTAATGAGATAGTCTCTTTACAATAACAAATAATTTCTCGTTTAAAGTTCTCATTTAAAAAATTTAGATAGCTTCTTAGAATCTGATATGAAGAATAACTTTGAAGAACTACTACCTTAAAATTTGAGAATCTTGTCACTGTAAGTAAACAGTTTTCAACTGGAGAAATATAGTACATTTTCCACATAATATTGCCAAGATAGTACAAAAATATGTCCATTGATAGCTGATTTGTCTTCTCTGTTATTCTACTTTTAAGACTTATAGATATAATACTAACTGAAAAGACCCCAAGGTAAGTGTTAACATTGATGAGTTTTAATAACTATCATGGTTCAGCCTATGGGTATGATAGAAAAACACACTTTGTACCTTTCCAATATGAACTGTTAATCTGTGAAGCAGAGGATTATGATAAAGGTTTAAGGTTCCCTCTACATATGATTTTAGGCTGGTGATATATATAAAATCTACATAATTCAGACAGAAAAATTCTTAAACATTTAACAGGCTCTACCAATATTATATAGGTAGACAGAAAGAAACCATGCACTAAATTTTTAAATTCAGGTATATTTATTGGCTCTATAATCACAAATTAGCCATAATTAAATAGTTCCTCAATATTGACTAAAAATTATCTTTCAATAAGAAATTATAATTTTTCTGATTTAATGCAAATATTTAAAAAATCCTCCAGAACTAATTTTTACCCTTCTCCTATAAGTCTGGTAAAACTATTTTTATCATTTTAATTTTACAATTTTTTTTTGAGATGGGGTCTTGGTCTGTCACCCAGGCTGGAGTGCAGTGGAGTAATCATAGCTCACTGGTGCCTCAAACTCCTGCACTCAAGTGATCTTTCCTCCTTGGGCCTCAGTCTCCCGAGGAGCTGGAACTACAGCTACTCAGTAAGACACCATGCTCAATTAAAAAAATTTTTTTGTAGGGTCTTGCTATGTTGCCCAGGCTGGTCTTGAACTCTCAGCTTCAAGCAATCCTCCCACCTCAGCCTCCCACCACAGTTCTGGGATTACAGGCTTGAGCTATGGCGTCCAGCCTGGAGTTATTTTTAATTGTAGCAAGTGGTTGAAGCTGTTTTGAGTAACTTCCCTTTCCTGAAAAGCCCTCCAAAAAAATTATAAAGCTTATACAGAAAATGCCATTCACACTGGAAAAAATCACTTTGGTCATAAACTTACTACCAAATAGAGCAAGAGAGTCAGGGCTTCCAAAGTGGCATGCAGAGAAGCCTAGAAGGAAGAGGCAAACCAAGAGCAATGGACCGAATATTTGTCCCACCCCCACTCATATTGTTGAAATCCTATCCCCAAGGTGATGGGATTAGGAGGTGGGGGGGGTCTTTGGGAGGTGATTAGGTCATGAGGGTGGAGCCCTCATGAATGGGATTAGGGCCCTTATAAAAAGGGCACAAGAGAGACTTCTTCCACCCTTCCACCCTGTGAGGACACAGGAAGTCAGCAGTCTGCAACCTGGAAGTAGATCCTTGCCAGAACGTGACCATGCTGGCATTCTGATCTCAAACTTCCAGCTTCCAGAACCATGGGAAGTAAACTTCTATAGTTTAGAAACCAGTCTATGTTATTTTGTTATAGAACCCCAAACGGACAAAGACACCCACGACAGCTTTATAAAGGGATTTCTTTTCACACTCAAAACTCAGTCACCAAGCTGGAATATTTTTATATTAGATTCCTCTCTTAACATTTTCTTTCTGGAAAACAAACAAATCATTTTCCTAATAGGGCATAGAAATTAAATTGTTAAGTTTATATGTGTATCTATCTATGTGTGTGTGTGTGATACAAAGCATGAGCATCCAAAGACATTTTTACTCTAAGTTTTAGAGTAGGAGCACTAAGTAAGGATTGCTATATCGTTTAAAGCTGAATCCCATCCAATTTGACTATGGTGGGTGGATGACAGTATCTCAATTCTGCATGTTTTCCCACCAGGGTCAGGCAGAGGGAAATATCAGCCTGGCACCAAAGATTCAACTGTGAAAAGATATGATTTGGCAAATCTTCTCATCAGATGTTTGCTCTCATTCAGTTGCCTTTTATTTGCCATTTGAGCGTGGATGATTACAAGGCTACCAGATGTAAGCGTGCTCTTCTCTGGAGCATTTAAGAGAAGCGCAACTCTCGCAATATTTCTCCTTTTCCATAACCAACTTTCAAATACCTGGTGATATCTTCCGATAGCTGGGCGGGGTCTGGTGGATAAAATTTCACATTAAATGAAAAGTGCCAAGCACCACCTGCAAAGATGGAAAAAAAGTTAGGAATAAACCCTTAGAAAACCTCCTCATAGTTATGATTCTAATTGACAGCCGAAACTGCCTTAACTCCAAGCGTTAACACCAGGCAACTTTTGATCATTAATGGAAAACTGAGAAGTCTCAGTTATATGAAATCCACAGGTAAGTCTGAAACCTCATCTAATTTCTAATCTTCTCCTCAATCGAATCCTTCACTGACATTTCTAACTGGCAAGGAAATTGACCAAACTTCCTCCTGTTCTCAGAATCAGAGGTAAGCTTTTGGAAGAAGGAAAAAAAGTGCTTGATACGGATGATCTTCCATCAGATAAGTCTGGAACTGAATGGATTTATTGCTGTGAATTTCTGGGTAGCTCACATACTGACACTACAAGCTTAATTCCCATTTCCTTTGTCCTCTCTGTTTTGTTATTACAGGTCAAATTCAATTATGATAAATGTCAAGGGGCTATTCAACATGTGTTTAGTTTATGGGAAAGGTTTGTCATAGTGAATGCTGCTTTACTGAATGGGCTACTCTGTGGGCTGTTGAAAATTCTTTTCTTGCTCAGGGAAAGTTTGGATGAAATAGATACTTGACTGCATTTGCTGTGCATTAGCAAATTCTACACCTCCCTAGCCTATGACTTAGAAGCATCCTCTTATACTTTGCTGTCTTTATCCTGTGGCATCTACTTACGACCTCTCCAGCAGTGAAAAGGGACAACCAGAAGTTAGCTCACAGGTTCCTATTCTGTTTGTTAACACATATCCTTGAAACGTTATTAAGCTTTACTAAGCTCCACATTTCATTGATACTGTCTCTTACTGTATATATTTTATCAATATAAATGTGAAAAAAAAAAAACCTTTTCTTTTTTTCTACACTTACTCACTCTATGTGATCATTCCTTTAACTTACATTCATTTTGTTCTTTTCTTTTAGCCTTTAAATGCAGTAGTTTACCCAAGTCTGGGTATTGCTTCTCTGCGGCACTGTTTCCATCTGTTCTCTCTGCCTAATAAGCCCACTGAAAGTGTCGAGGCCTAGGCCCTGCTTATGTTCCCAATGGACTACTGAAGAATTCCTCCTGGGAAGCCCTTCATCCACACCTTACCCAGTGGCCACAGCTGGCTCTTACCCATCATTCTCACAGTCCAGCCCTTATGCTTCCAAAACTACTCTCTTAGGCCTTCCAGATGCTCTCCTTCTCCCCACTAAATGACTTCTGGAAACTAATTTCTCCACGAGCCCTGCCCAAACATTTGGAAGAAAGGTACAGTATCGTATGTCTTAGCTCCTTTCTTGGCACTGTTCTCTTGCATATGTGGCAATACTTAGCTTCATCGGTTTCCTACGTTCTGTCATAAACGGCACAGATCCATTTATTAATTCTAGTTTATTCCTGACACTACCTTTTACATCACACTTAAGATTCTACATGGCAGGGAACCTGAGGTGCCCTATAAAGAATTTAGCATTGGACCAGGTATTATTGGGTGCTCAATACATTTTTAAAACCATTCAAAATATGTCTGTTAATCAAATATATTTCTAGTGACTACTTTTCCCACTGTTCTCAAAAAAGTCCTTTTGTTATTCCAAAAATAGCCTGATTTGGTTTTACTTTCCTATTGATTCCTACTCACTTGCTACTAAAATAGATCCCTTCAATGCTTGCCAATAGTGAGGTTCATAATGACAGCTGGCTTTCCTCCAGGCAAGTGAAATTAAAACTAATGGATTAGTTATGGGAAATGGATTTATTGCTCTTTTATAACTTTTATCCATTTCAAAGTATGCCTTCAATCCAATGAATAGTTTAGCGATGTAATTAAACAATTTTATAATAAATTTGGGGTGAACATTTTACGTTGGAAACTAGTAAGTAATAAAAGAACAGCAAAAACATTTCAATGCAAAAATCCTCATTCTAGGAAAGTGAGTTTCAAAACACAGTGAGCCTAAGAAGTACCTGAGGTGCTTGTTAAAAGTGCCAATTCCCAGGCCCCACACCAGAGACTTTCATTCCAGAGATCTGGAATATGGACTAGGAAATTACAGTTTTAATAAGCTTGCTTGTGATTCTGACACAAGTGGGCTATAGAATCACTTTTAAAATCACTACTGCTAAGGAATCCACTGTCCTAAGGTTGTAACCCAAATAACTACAGTATCTTTCAGGACATTATTTTGAAACAATGGGAAAGTTTACAGAAATGACAATCTACATTCCAATCAAGAAAAAAAAAATCCAGTTAAATGAGGCATAGAACTTGACATTAATGAGAAAGGCAGATTAAAGCTCAAATACATATCCCCATAAAGAACGTGGCAGAAACCAATCGACTGGGAAAGAAGTACTTATGCAACCCTGGAGCTGCTCAAATGATAGCCCTGGTTAGAAAGAGGAAATGAAACAGTTTGAACACATTAAAATGACTACCTCTATAATGCTGATGTAGGATTTTAAATCACAAATTTATGATAAATAGAAAATTATAACACTGAAGAGAATTCATTCTTATGAAAAATTTCCAATTTTAGTCTTCTCTGCCTGCCAAATATTAAAATTTCTAAATATACTGCATTTGTATCATAAAATTATAATATATCCTATCTCTGTATCATAAAATTACTGTTACTATCTCATAAATATACTATAATCACAAAATATGGTATATTTAGGAATTTTAAGATCCACCATGCAGCAAAGATGACTAGCGTAAGAATTTTTTTGTAAGAACTCTTCAGTTTCAGAATTTTCTATTTATCATAAATTTGTAACTTAAAATCTTTATCAGCTTGATCTTCAATGTATTAAAGATATCATTCTAGAGGCATACTGTGAACCTACAGCATAAAAAGGATAGAAACATCCTTTTGTCATCTATATTTAGAGGAAGAGGAGGTAATGGTACAATAATTACATTAGATATAACAATACTTCTCTGCTTTGGTAGAATGCAAATTTTATAGAAAGAGGGTATTTTAGTGGATGGGAAACAACAAGGACTATAGATAAAAATACCAAACTCTATTTTTAAAAAAATTCTGATTTTGTCTCCTCCTTTATCAGCCAGATTGTCAGTTTTTTAATGTCACGGCCACATTGCCTAAACTGCATGATGAAAAAAATCCTTTAAATCTCTTGTTTTGACTGTCCCTTTAGCTTTCTTGTCTTCGAAAGGCAGGTAGAAGACAGCATAAATTGGAAGTTAAAAAAAGAATTCTATTAACAATAGAACAGAAAATTAGTTTATACAGCGTTTCTTGTAACAGTCTTATGACTTATCCTTAAACATTTTATATATTTTCAAAATACTTTGCAATTATTAATAAGCTCAGCATTCCCTTAATTAGATGACTACAGAGGACTTTATGCACAAAAAATATGATATATAATTAGCATGTCTGTTTTTAGTACCTCTATAAAAATCTTTGGAATATATTCATCATCCTAAATTTTTTATTAGGACTCCTCAGAATAAAAAAAAATGTAGTGTTTTCACCTATTTAACACAACTGTAATTATCCATGATTTCAATCTTGATTAAATTATTCTATCAAACTAATTCATTATTAAGTTTCTGGCTAGTAGATACATCAAATTTCTCTCAAAAATATGGGAAAGACATTTTACTTGTATAATTAATCAGCAGACTCTAATATCTAGAAGTACAGTTACTATTTTTTTTTCCTTTTGGGATATTATCTATTAAACCATTTCAAAATGCTCACTCCTAATTATGTTTTATTAATACTTGGAGTATTTTGATATCTCAGGACATTCAAAGGCACTAAGAAGTATTTGCTTTCTCTTTTAATAGTAAATAGCTGAAAACTTCCACTTATTGAAATGGGAATGATGTTTTTATTAATAAACTAGTCTTAAATTTATTCTTTAGTTAGAATTAGTTGTCCAGATTAATTTAGATTTTACTGATAAAAATATGAATTAAAAATTAACTAGCTACTTAAAATTATAAAGATCATACATGTTTGTGGTAAAAATAGGAGCTAGGTGAAGGGTAAAAAATAAAACTAAAAAAACTCCTCTTTCTGAAGCCCCTGCACTGCATGCTACTTCTGGAATAATTACTGTTAATATCTTTCATGTCTTTCAAAAGTTTTCCACGCATCTATATATATATAACTCTTTAAAAACAAATGAGAATGTTATAGATATTATTCTGCAACCTGATTTTCACTAAGGAGAGCTAGGACGTATTTATATGGCTATTCCATGATTAATTTAATCATTTCTTCATAAATGGACATTTAAGTTGCTTCTAGTTTTCTGCTATTGCAAACAGTATTACAATGAACTTCCATGTGCCTGTCCACATGCACATTTTCCTCTCTAATACCTACACTGAACAAATTTCTATCAGTAAATGAAGGGTCAAAAAATAAGTGTATTGTAAATTTTAATAAATACTGACAAATTGCCCTTTTCAAGGGTTGCACCAACTTATTCTTATATCAATCGGATATGCAGTTGCCATAGTTTATTATTAAACTTTTAAAATCTTTGCTAATCTGAATATGTAAAAAATAATGAGGCTTAACATAACATTAATAATTAAATTTGGAACTTTTAAATGGTTAATTGCCAAACGAAACATCAGTTGGTTAAATCATGTATTTCACATCTATGTACAGGCAGGTGAAGAATACCAAGTGTTATAGTCATTTTAGGTTGCGATGATTAAACATGGGTACTATCTGAACTACACCAACCTTCCAGATTGAATTTGTGATTAAAAAAAACTTTATATTCATACTAGCCACTTGGGTATGGGCTACCAATTCAGACAATCTTGTTCTCTAAAAATCTTCACATTGTCACATAAAATAATCCAAATGAACTTACTTCGGATCTGTTTTTTTATTTCTTTAGCAGGGTCCAACCAGTTCTGAAAGGAAATGACATTTTGAATTTGAATCAGAGAAGAATAAAAATGCCTGAATGTTGATAGGTACCGACATGCCCTCAATATATAGTGGAGAGTGAGTGGTGGTGGGAAGGTTCTCCTCATTGTGGTCCGTCCCCCACACCAGGCACCCCGCTGCCAAGCCTCTGAGGCCCAGGCGCTGCTCTAATGAGAAAACGCGTATGTGTGCAGTTTGTGCTTGACGAAAAAAAAAAAAAAAAAAATTTAACAACCATTTCCTTCAGAGATTCAAGTGAGCACAGAAACAGAGGAGAAAAACTGGCAGAAGATTCTATGTTCAACCAAGTTACTAGGATAAATTAAAGATACACACAACTTGACACACTGATGTCCTCTAGGAGTGAGGAACCTGTGGCCTCAAGGCCACACGTGGCGTCCAGATCCCCAAGTCTGGCCCCTGGACTGAATCCTAAAGGGATTTGTTCTGTGAAGTTTGGATTCGGTCAAAAGGGTGCACTCAAGGACCGGAAGGCCACATGTGGCCCCCAGGCTGCAGGTTCCATTCAGTTCCACACTAGTGATTTCTGTGATTATAGATCACATCTACTGAGAAAATTTCCCACATGAATGAATACTTGTGATTTACAATTTTCCTCATCTGAAAAAATCAGATGTTTAATAATGAAGTTAGATAGTATCTGGTGAATTTGGTAGGTATTACGTATGCCTCATGGCACAACACCAAAACAAGTAACATCTACGAGCAAAATATCTGTGACTCAGTTTCCAGCACCAACACAATGGAAACAATTTCCTCTTCTGTATTTCTCAGGTAGTTGTGGGGATTAGTGAGGTACAGTCCCAAACAGACTGCATCTCTCAGGTTAAGAGTCTACAGAGGTATTGCATTAAACATAAAATGTCTACTGAGTGCATTAGACAAGTATCAGGCCAGCAAATGACACATCGCATATTCTGACTCAGTACGAATATGAAAACGTAAGATGAATTCAGAATGTCAGCAGCATCAGCAGTCAATTTCCCTGACCGTTTGTTACAACCATAATATCTTCATAGAATTTTGAAGTATGAACATGATGTTCATTGGTTCAAATAATCTACTGAAATATACTATACCAAAATAAAAAAGCACCATATAAAATGCTTTCCTGGAACCACAAATAACTCTAACTGGAAAAACAGAAGAGCTCACTTATTGTTTCTGGAATATTAAAGGAAGTTGTCAATGATTTGCTTCATGAAGAATAGGTGATTAACAGTACTTAGGGACTCAGGGTAGTAAATGTGGGTGTGTGAAGAGAGGTGGAGAAAATGACTCTCCTCTTCGGCGTTAGTTCACAGTAATGAGCAGTTCATACCATTGTATCTTGTGTTGCTTTTGATCTCTCACCTTCTGGTTTTCAGCATCTCGATATGTAAGCCCGAAGTAGTCTTTTTCTAGCAAGTTCAAGTGTTCGCACACTTTATCAAACAGCACTTGCCCTCTGGAGCGTTTCTGTGGAAAACAGAACAGAAAAACAGGTCAACACATAAAAACGTTCTCCCAACTGCCATAAATAAAACTGGGTAAAATTTATAGCACTCCTTGCTGTAACTGACAAGTGTGATCACTTTGCCATCTCCCGTTTAACCAGCAAAAAGACTGAAAAAAAAATGGACCTCAACCTACAAAAGCCCGCCCCTACAAATAAACAGACAGAAACTAAATGTTAACAGTGCCACTGAGTATGCTCAGGGCACTAGTAGATGATTTCTAAACAGAAGCAGCTGGGGAAAATAATGTGGTGCATAGAAGCATCAAATATTGTGTGAAATATGAAAATGCTGACAGTGCCAGGGAGAGTAAAGGACCCACAGCGCCGTGTTTCACGGTGTCCTGACTCAGTTCTCCACGTTATAAAATCCTGAGCCTGAGAAGAATGAACCCTGTCCTTGTCTTAGAATCTCACTTAAAACTTTATATTCCAATTCCTTACTAAGAAATTCTAAGGATCACTTTCTAAAATCCATTAAACTAACTTCATTAGTTTATTTTTGTTTTGTCTTTTTGCCACAAATTTCAGTTTTGTAGCAAGAAATTTTTCAATTTATTTTTGAGCAAATCCTTATTAAACATAATACAAATATTAAGTTTAAGGATTTTAGTTATCATATATAAATATAAGATATAGATATATGTGCTATATTTTTGACCATTAAGCAGGAATGTGGAGAAAGGAAAAAGGTAGTTATTTGGGGAAAGAAAATTCACCAGCTAATTTATTGTGCTACACTATCATTTTTTCACCTAATCCTTCCAAGGGTCTTTAAACATAGCTTTGGAGTTTGTGAGGAATTGACAGGCAACAAATAAGCTAAACTACTTTTTGTTTGTATGGTACTAATATTTTACATCTAACACATTAAGCATATTTGTCCTTAGGATTTAATATAGCAACAATGAGAAACATGAAAATTGATAAACTATGTCCATGCCAAAATCATAAGCATTCAAAAGACCCGTTAGTGGTGCGTTACTGTGCAGCCATAATTACGTTGAAAGCAATTACTCAGTCCCCTCAAGCATGACTATTTAGGAAAAAAGGTAAATTTATGATAGGAAAGTCAAGTCTAAATTGTAGCTAGCTAAATAATCAATGATATATTTGGAAAAAACAGTTCCATAAAGGATGAAAATAAATTATTTGTTAGTAAAACTTCATAATAACATTGCTTATTGGCTATGAATAAATATTAAAACAATGAAATGCCTGCTTACTGGTTTAAATCTTTTTTTTTGGAGACAGAGCCTCTCTCCATTGCCCCAGCTAGAGTGCAGTGGCGTCATCATAGCTCACTGCAACCTCCAACTCCTGGGCTCAAGCAATCCTCTTGCCTCAGGCTCCTGAGTAGCTGTGACTACAGGTGTGCACCACCATGCCCGGCTAATTTTTTCTATTTTTAATAGAGACGGGGTCTTGCTCCTGCTCAGGTTGGTCTGGAACATCTGACCTCAAGCAATCCTCCCTCATCAGCCTCCCAGAGTGCTAGGATTACAGGTGTGTGCCACTGTGCCCAGCCTGAATCTTTTATTTATAAATAACAGCATATCATTTCTTAATAACTCTTTGAAAATTATAAAATTTTTCATAAAAACCTGGTTTCTTCAGACGGCTCTGTTGTGAATGAGAGTGGCAGTCTTATGCAATGACCCTGGGCAGTGGCTTCAGAATCAGATAAACCTGGGTTTGAATCTCCACTATGTCCCCCTTGCAACTATGTGAACCTCTGCTCTTTCTCTCTGTAAAATGGGTATGAAACTACCCTACTTCTTTGGAATGGCTGACATTAAAATAAAATAAAATAATGTGTTCAAATTTGGTCCAGTGGAGGCACATATCAAACACTCCATAAATGTCTGCTATTATTATGGCCTGGTGGCTGACAAATGGCAGAATAACTAATGTAGAGTCAACTCCTGGTGGCACAATGAAGCAGCTTGATAATTAACCAGTCCCGATCTTTTCTTTAGATATCAATTACCTGCTTATTACCTAATAACTTTTGTTAGACCACATAACACACAAAAATACACATAAGTGTCTGGCCAAATACTTTCTCGATGAATAAACAAAAAACAAACGCAAATACAAAAACTTTTCTTGACAAGGTTTTGCTTGACTCTGTGCTTCCTATATTTTCTGATCCAACAGACCACAGCAGGATCCTCAAAAGGGGATCCTTCCTGAACAGGCTGCAGCCTGGACTGGTCTCTGTTTCAATCAACTGTCTCCTGGCTGCTGAGTCCTTCCCTGTGCCTTCTAGGTGGCGTGGATTAGTTCAAGCACAAACTGTTATCCTAACTGGCTCCCACGTTTATAGCTTCTCACAATTTGATTTCTATTAATGATATCTATCTTTCTCTTGAGTAGACCAGATATTTTCTTACTGAATATTTTAAATATTTGTTTTTAAGACATAGTGGTCCATACCAGAGATTTTTTTTTTCTGGCCCTAAGAGCTGAGACCAGTTGTCCAGAAGCAATTGTAGATGTTTATATGGAATGGAAACAATGAAATTCCGACCTGTCAGCACAGCCACCAGCTAAGTGGGCAACTCTGGAAAAGGCTTATAAATTATTTGCACCTCCACTGTCTCATCCTTGAGTGAGGATATAAAACTACTGAGCAAGGTGATTTACAAGCTTGAGGCCGTAAGTGGGCCTCCCTTTGCTTAGGGCAAACTATTACTACTAATGGACTGAAGCACTCTTTCCCACGTGCCAGATCCCATCGCCATGAGAGAGATGCTGCCAATGGACAGAGTTGGGACATGACATGACTATTTCCTAGCCCTGGACTGGATCCCCTCTGCAATCTCTCCCAACTCTAAAACACTCTTGATTCTTTTAACTCAGACGATTTTTTGTTCTAGCACATTCATTATTCAACTTTGTTCAAGTCAACTGTTTCTAATTGCTGACATCTGCATGTATCGGTAGGTAAGAACATTTAACATATAATAAAGTTCAATTATTAGATTGGAAATTTTGGAGAAACTGTATTAACTATTATGGTTCCCAAAGACATGTTCATTAAGTGATCAAATCTAGGTACCTACAGTCATGGGGTGTGGTTAGATATAGCCACTCTGAGTCAAGAATTGAGTAAATTTTTTGAAAAAACTGACAGAGGTAGTAATCTAAACTAATGGCTAATTTACCTAATCAGAGAAAACTAGTAGTATTTAGTCTTGCTGTAGTTCTTCCTGAGATAAGTCATCTCTGACTCAAAGGCTTTCACAGTTCATGTATACTATTTCACTAGGAACTACTGTTACGCCAGAAAAGTTGATTTTACTTTCCTAGAGTAACAAACCAAAGGTGACCTGCCTTCTTCCTGAAATTTCCACTGGCAAATTGCATTTCTGTTTCTGAGAGAGTAAATAGGAATATTATAGCTCAACAACTGGGAAGGCTTTAAATGAAATGATCTAAGAATGGCACATCCCCAAGCGATTTAAATAAGTTTCATTCGTAATTATTTAATTTTTTTCTTTAATTTAAAAAATTTCCAAATTGATTCATAAAATTGTTGACTGTTAGGAGAAGTTTGGCAAAAGAGAATGTAAAGAGAATGAAAAGACAAGCCAGAAACTAGGAGAAAATATTGGCAAAATATACATCTGACGGAGAACTGGTACCCAAGATATACAAAGAACTCTTAAAACTCAATAATAAGAAAATACCACAATTAAAAAGTGGGCAGAATTTCTGAACTGACATCTTCCCAAAGAAGATATACTGATGGCAAATAAGCATATGAAAAGATGTTCCACATCATATGTCTTAAGGAACTGCAAATTAAAACAGTGAGATACCATCTCACTAGAATAGCTCACATCCACTAGAATAGCTAAAATCCAAAATACTGACAACACTAAATGCTGGTGAAGATATAGAACAACAGGAACTCCCAGTCATTGCTGGTAGGAATGCAGAATGGTACAGCCACTTTGGGAGACAGTTTGGTGGTTTCTTATAAAACTAAACATACTCCTATCACATGATTCAGCAATCATGCTCCTTGGTATTTACCCAAATAAGTTGAAAACTCATGTCTACTCAAAAACTTGCACACTGGCTGGGCGTGGTGGCTCACACCTGTAATCCTAGCACTCTGGGAGGCCAGGGAGGGAGGACTGCTTGAGCTCAGGAGTTTGAGACCAGCCGAAGCAAGAGCAAGACCCTGTCTCTACTAAAAATAGAAAAATTAGCCAAGTGTTATAGTGTGCGCCTGTAGTCCCAGCTACTCGGGAGGCTGAGGCAGAAGAATCGCTTGAGTCCGGAAGTTTGAAGTTGCTGTGAGTTAGGCTGACGCCGTGGCACTCTACTCAGGGTAACAGAGTGAGACTCTGTCTCAAAAAACAACAACAGCAATAAAAAACTTGCACACAAATGTTTATAGCAGCATTATTCATAGTTGCCAAAATTTGGAAGCAACCAAGAAGTCTTTCCATAGGTGAATCAAGACACAAACTATGGTACAACTAGACAATGGAATATTGCTCACTGATAGAAAGAAATCAGACAAAAAGACATGAAAAATCTTAAATGCATATAGCTAAGCAAAAAAAGTATGTCTGAAAAGGCTACATACTGTGTGATTCCAACTATAGTCGTCCCTCCTTATCCATGGGAAATATATTAATATGTCCCAAGACCCCCAGCAGATGCCTGAAACTTAGGATCATACCAAACCCAATAGATACTACATTTTTCCTATGCATACATACCTATAACAAACTTTAATTTATAAATTAGACACAGTAAGAGATTAACAACAACTAATAAAACACAATACATAACAATTACAGTGTGATAAAAGTAACGTGAACGTGGTCTCTCTCTCTCTCTCAACATATCTTATTGTACAATACTCACCTACGCTTGAACTGCGGCAGTAACTAAGACTGTGGGTAACGGGGCACTACTGTATATGTCATTCAGGAAAAGCTAAAACTAAGGTGACAGTAAAAAGACCAGCAGTTGCCAGGGGCTGGGGGTCGGGGGCAGAGTGAGAGATGAACAGTTGGAACACAGGAGATTTTAAGGACTGTGAAACTATTCTGTACGATAACGTAATGGGGGACACATGACATTATATGTTCGTCAAAACCCATAGAATGTACAACACAAGAAATGAACTCCAATGTAAATTATGGACTTTAGTTAATAATGTGTCAATATTGGTTCATCAACTGTAACAAATGTGCCACACTAATGTAAGATGTTAAAAATAGGGGAAAACCTGGGAACTCTGGACTTTCTGCTCAGTTTTTCTGTAAACCTAAAATTGCTCAAAAAAAAAAAAAAGTCTATTAATTAAAGAGAGGAATACTGAAAAAAAGTATATAACCTCTTATTTTGAATTTTTTTTTTTTCTTTTTTTTGAGACAGAGTCTCACTCTGTTGCCCGGGCTAGAGTGAGTGCCGTGGCGTCA
>CM052443.1:42673414-42683830 GCA_028533085.1 Varecia variegata
GAATTTTAATATTTACTAAATGCTTATAAAAGTTAATAAACTTAAAACTTCCAATAATTTTACTTTTATGAGTGAATAAAAAAGTATAATTTTTACTAAAAGTAAACATGAGAATCAAAACTTAATCTGCAAGTTCCCAACTTATCTTGGTTTTCCCCGTGAAATTCATTTGTCTAAGAAACCAGGTCATTTGCCTGTAGAGTTCCCTCAGTCTAGACTTCGCTGTTTGCATCTTCATGGTATAATTTAACACATTTCCTCAGTCTCCTGAATATCCTGTAAATTGGTAGTGAGGTCTAGAAGCTTGGTCAGATTTTGGTTTATCATAAGTGATGCTGTGTAATTTCATCAGTAGGCATAATGTGACCGCGTGTGATACCAGCAGTCACTGATGACCACTGCCCCAGACCCGCTAATTCTAGGTTGCAAAATGGTGATGTTTCAAACCGAATCACTCCTTCTTCATTTATTAGCTGGAGCATGTTTATAAAGAAATATTTCTCTTTGTCAGAATTATTTGTTTACCCAGTGATCCAGTTTAATTATGAAAGTCAAGATAAATGCTTGCTTCTTTCTATCCATTTTCAAGATAACGAGCTGGTTCCCCAGAATCATCCAAAAGTCATCAATTAGATCTTGTTGTTTCACGTGATGATTCACCACGATGAGCTCATGGATTTAAACATGTTTGACATGTTTCAGTGCATCTCAGGCATTACCCACAATGATGCTTTCGGTGTCCCCAAAGGCTCTGCCTTGCCTCTTGCCTGTTAAGTCCTTCTCATCCTTCAAGAGATGTTTCCAGTGCCACTTCTTTAGAGCATTTCCTGTCTCCCCAGCCAAATGTGATTTTCTCTCCTTTGGACACTGTGGCACTTTATGGCAGCACTTCCCATCTCCTGCCCCATGTCCCAGCTGCGTCCCTGGGCACTTCCCTTTTATCCCTGACCCTAAGGACATCTGCTGCGGCATTATGTCTCCTGTATTTCATCTTTCATAGGGCCTCGTATCTGGTCAAATGTTATTAAGAGATTAAAACAGTAACTTGAAACTATACGTAAAATTTTTCTCACTACCATATTATAACGAATGACACAGAAGCGATATTTTACACTAGTGGTTTTCAACAGTGGGTCCTGGGAGCATTTAAAACACGCCAATGCCCAGGCTCCAACCTCAGGTCAATTAAATTGGAATTTCTGAAGATGGGCCCAAGGCAACGCAAATTGCACTAAATCCCAGCACAAGACTACAACGGAATTTAGTTTTTTTCCCCCTTCAGTCTCACAAAGCTATAAATCAGTCTGAGTAAAGCTCTCTTCCGGAAAAGCTGCATTTTTTTAAAGATTCCCAGGTAATTCATGCAGCCATGGTTGAAAGGTATGCTTTAAGTTAAATTACATTTACAACTTAGAAATTTTTAAATATGAGGACTTTAAAGAAATTTTAATTTTGTGAGGGAATGTATAACTTTTCCAGATTTAGTCTAGGCCCAATCCATACTTTTATGAGTGAATAAAAAAGTATAATTTTTACTAAAAGTAAACATGAGAATCAAAACTTAATCTGCAAGTTCCCAACTTATCTTGGTTTTCCCCGTGAAATTCATTTGTCTAAGAAACCAGGTCATTTGCCTGTAGAGTTCCCTCAGTCTAGACTTCGCTGTTTGCATCTTCATGGTATAATTTAACACATTTCCTCAGTCTCCTGAATATCCTGTAAATTGGTAGTGAGGTCTAGAAGCTTGGTCAGATTTTGGTTTATCATAAGTGATGCTGTGTAATTTCATCAGTAGGCATAATGTGACCGCGTGTGATACCAGCAGTCACTGATGACCACTGCCCCAGACCCGCTAATTCTAGGTTGCAGTGGGTCTGTTTAGGCCTCTTGTGCCAACACTTATAGGTACCTTATGATAGAATTGGTTTACATAGACATACAGCCTTAAAATCTTAAGACATCCTTTCCAACAATTTTTTTTTGAGAAATTTAAGTTCTCAAGAAATAATCAACCAGCCAAATGCTGAAATAAAATGATACAAATGAGAAATAATAAATTACTAAACTCTGAGGGGGGGAACCCACAAAATACTAACTTGCACTCAGAGCTAGGAATAAAATATATAGTAGAAATGTTTTGAAGTTTGTTGAGCTTTGTTTTTTTAAGGGGAGACACTTTCCCTTTGTATAGCTAAAATATAGACTTTTATTCAAGATTCTGCTACATTACTAAAGAACGGCCCCAGGTAGGTTCATAAAGCTCTGCGTTTCTCCTTTTCTGATAGAGCAGGAGCATTAGCATCTTCCCTAGCAGGTGACTGAGGTTAGCGACAAGTGCAAACACCTGACATTCAACCCAGGGAAGGCTGCTACCCTTGGCAGTGCTTTCTCCAGAAAGAGCACTGCCTCTGTGCCCGAGTCCCTAGCAGTCATTTCTTAATCTGTGCTTAAGACAACGAGTGCTAAAGTAGGAAAACGCAAATTGCACTAAATCCCAGCACAAGACTACAACGGAATTTAGTTTTTTTCCCCCTTCAGTCTCACAAAGCTATGAATCAGTCTGAGTAAAGCTCTCTTCCAGAAAAGCTGAAATGAGAGAAATTTGTCAAGTCAAAAATTATCTTTTAGCCTTAGAAGATGGGTTGGTTACAGTTATCTATCTGAAGCTGCACAACCATGAAGAAAATAAGGAACGTAAGTTGTTCTGCCTGAGAGCTGGAGCTGATCAGCAGTCCCTACTGCCAGGGAGGCGGGGCGGGGGACCTGAATCAGGAGGTTTGTGTATGAGCACCATGTGTCTATGAATGGGTGTATGCATTTCTTTACATAATCACACTGAAAAATGGGCGGTGGGGGGGACTCTTATTGTACTGGCTTAGGCCTAAACCAAACGTATTCATACAAGAAAATATGTAGAGCTATGATATTGAGAACTTTCCAGAAAACTGATGCTTCTGTACCCTTATTTCAGCTATTATGAAGTTTGAGGGGGTATCAACACCACAAGTACTTCATTCTTTCTGTCACATATCTTCCTCAAAGTGACCATTCACTGACTTTTTTCTTTGAAAATTATTTTCTTCCATGATTGTAGTATTTAGTAAATTTGCACTTCTGCTTCCTGAGGACAGGAAACCGTTCATCCTTTTAACTGCCCGATGCAGTGTCTGAACACAGCAGGCATTCAGTCTATGTGCCTAAGAAGTGCTACTGACGTGAATCTGAAGAAAGAATTTCTTCTCACATTATTCTGAATTAATCTTGAAGCAAAATGCCATCTTTTTTTTTTCATGCTTCCTTCACTAATTGCATTTTTCCTCCCTGAATGCTTTTCCATTTTCCTCACATCCAAAGGTCATTCAGAATTCTTTACTTCTAGATGATCACACTCCCACTTACCCACCATATAGGAGCCTCTGAAGAGCTCACCAAACTGTCTAGGCCAGAGCTGGAGCCCAAATCAGACACCTGCACTCGAGGTAAATCATCTTTCCTGGGCTTTTTTCCCACCTCTATTGGATTCCTGATAGAAAAACATTCTAATACTGTCTGCCCTGAAATTTAAGTGCAGAATGGGTGGGGCTTTTGTTGTTTTTTTTGTTTTAATCCTCTTGGAAAATACCAAGAGGCTGTGGTCAAACGCAGGAACAGAAGACAATGGTGTCTGGTCTGTGACAAGAGTCCATAAAGCCTTAGAGAGAGGTGGACAGCCCTAAGAAGCAAGATACGGCACTGGCTGCCCCAGGTGCATCTCCTGCCAGGATGGGCTTTCTGTCTCCAACGTACATGCAACGCCAAGTTTAATAAGCACAGTAGAAAGTCCATTATCCACATCACTACTGCCAGAATTCACTCCCATGAGGCAGGACTTAATGGGATCTTCCAGCCTATGTACTAATCTCAAATGTGATCTAGACAGCATATTCACAGACGGCTGACATGAGAGGCAGAGATCACATTTCTTCTCTCTAGATGTTACATATATTGTCAGTCCCTTTCTTTAAATTCATGAGTAATCAGCTCTTCAGAAAACCACAATGGTAACTTCTTTCAAAAGTTAATCAATCGATCAATAATTATTCTATCACATTCTCAATCAAGTTAGCAAGGACAACCTGGAGCGTTCTGCTAAAATAGAAATATGGGACTATTTTCAGGTCTTGATAAGTTTATAAACAAAATACTGAACACATGTGATTCATTTCCATGATTAAATTAGCTAGAGATTCGAATTCATCTAGCATTATTTAAATACCTTTAAAATGGACATTCCTACCTATTTCAAGTTTGCTTTCCCATTATTCTAAGTATTGTATATTAATCTCAAGGCTGGACTCCGGTTTTACAACTAACTAGCTCTGTGATGCCAGACAAGTTATTTAACCTCACTGAGCTTCATTCACTGTTTTCACTATAAAATGGAAATAATATTGGTACTTACTCATAGGATTGTTGCATTAAGATAAAACACTGGAAAGCATGTTGTCTAACTCAAAGGAAGCATAAACAATAAATGCTGGTGATTTTTTTATTTTTTTTGAGAAAGGGTCTCACTGTGTCACCCAGGCTGGAGTGAGTAGTGCAACCATAGCTCACTGTGGCCTCCAACTCCTGGGCTCAAGGATCTTCCTGCCTCAGCCTCCCAAGTAGCGGGGTGGGACTACAGGCATGTGCCACTGTGCCTGGCTCTGCTGGTAATTATTATTAGGCCCTTTTGATAAGGAGCCCCATAAATTTAAGGTGTCTAATGCTAAAAGTTGGGTATAGAGACTGACATACTATTGAAAGCCTATTTTTTCTGTTAATACAATGAAATCATGGAAGACAAATCAAACCACTGTTCTTATGAAAAGCAAATCTCACATGGGTAAAACTGGAAAATTATTCAAAAGTAGTATTAACATCAGTAAACTGAGTGTACATTCAATTATCTTTTACAAACACACACTCACAAAATGGTTTTTAATATGTGTGGGGTATATCGGCACATTTTGGTACATCCTAGGCCAAAACACAGGGTAGTCACATATCATCATATGTATGGCACGCAGCACTGCCAAAACTAGAATGGGTTGTCAGTTGCAGTAGACTTGACCTATGTTTGACTGAGATTCACAAACGCTTCTCGCACATACACCACCAAAGTCCCTTCCTGCACATTCAGTCCATCCACCTTTTTTAAAAGAGGTCTGTTTTTCTTTTATCAGCCACAATCAGTTTCTGCCTTCATTTGTTGTAGTAATTGCAGTCTCTGTTTGAAATCAGACTTTCGTGCTCAGAGACCTGCACCGTGGTAGGTAATAGCTTTCCAGTGAAGCATGCTTCTCCTTGGCCAGCAAAAACATTGGGCTTGATTTTTCACAAAGAGTTTCACATCACACATATGAGATGTTGGCAGTGAACTGTCAGACAACATTTCCTGCTGTTAATCTGCTAAGGATTCAGGTCACTAAGCCAATGTGTGCAAAATGAATGCAGAAAAAGAAGCCTAAAAAAGAGGAATGTTTGAAAGAGACACAAACTGGAATCATGTAAAATAACCCTATTAGCTAATTCTGAATGACGTGAAACTTTGAGAATTTTTTCCTGTGAGAGGAAGTCCTTAATGTCCTTTCTAAGAATTCTCAAAATTCCCAAATAAACAAGCAAAACTCAAACTGTGATTTGTAATTCATTTAGCCAAATAAAGAGCTATAGGAAGTACAAATATTGACAATGAAAACACAACTTTAAATATTAATTTAGTAAGTATGAATTTGAAGCACTGCCACAATTCAATTCTATAAAAGGCATTAATGATCAAAACAATATAAGAATAACATTGTCATTACTTTAAAAAATATGTACTTAGTGACCTGTGTCCTTTCTTTCCATCAACTGTTTCAGCCTATTAATAGGGCAAAGGTATGAATAAGCAGGATGAGGAAAAATATCACAGTTATTATATAAACTATTAATACTAACATAATTTAAAAAGTAGTTATTTATCATTTTACCAGTTAAATATGAGTTTTTAAATTAAAAGGATCTTATAATCTATGTAAGACTTATAATGAAATATAAATAAATGGTAAAAATAGGACATGATCATGCTATAAATGATACTTCAGTCTTGTCTCCATTTGAGCATGTCATATTTTAGATTATTAGTATTTAAAATCCAGTAGATAGGGGAGGAAAAAAATCTTTTCAATCATTAAATATTTTGATTCTATATATACCTTCTTCACATGTTTCTGACATATGTAATACTGCATATGGACCACTCTGGGGTATGGTAGGCCTACAAGTCAAAGGTCAGAATTGTTTTCTGACCCTGCTCTATCAGGGCATCCTGGCTTAATACCGCGGAGCTCACAGACCCGGAAAGCCAGCATTAATCCTCTTTGCCCTGGCAACCCCAGCCTTGAGATGGGGGTGGGGAGGAGGCTGCAGGAGCCTGCTAAGAACATGGGAGGCCTGGTCCTAATTCTAGAACCAGACCAGACAGGCCCTGTCTTCTCGGTTCAGCAGAGTGAGAAGGTGGAACAGCGGTTCCAGAGGCAGATTCAGTAGTGAGAGAAGCGTGCAGGACACAGACAGCCAAAGCCTGACTGTGGGAAGAAGACCCTTTGCGCCTCTGTGGATTCCTCCTGCACGATCACCCACCTCCACCGGCTCTCTGCACTCCAACAGACACTCTAGCTGCAGCCCCTCGCCCCTCAGGCCCCCTCCTGCCAAAGGCAGTCTGCACACACTACCTGCACACCCAGGACGCTCTACCTGCTCATCCTGCTCTCACCATTCCACCCCGACACCTCCAGGACTAGGCCAAACCCCAGAGAAGCTGTTTTCACAGCCCCTGCAAGGCACAGGTCAGGGCGACAATCTTACATGTGTTTATGTTACAATTTGAGTATCGGTAACGGTAGACTCCCAGGTACACCATTTTTCACTCATGACTGGATTCCCAGCACCTACAACAGTGCCTGGCATTGGGCAGAATCATTCTTTAAAAATATAAAGGAAAATCAAGCTAAATAAATGCATCTGGGGTTCATTTCCTGCTTCAAAACCCTTCAAAAACTGCTCCGATCTCTGAAATTTGTTCGTGACCATTTGGTTACATTTCTCTGCCATGTGGGTATAATCTGTTCTGGCCAGAACTAGACTGCTGAATTTCCCCACCCCCTTCATTTTTGTAAGAAGAGAATACTTTATTCCCACAAATGAAAGATCCAGTTTTTCAAAATTCCACCTTAAATGTTACAGGTTAACTTCCTAATAAATTTCTCAAATTGTCCCCAAAGAGTAAGTAAGTAGTCTTGAGCTGTGGTTTTACTCCATTACTTTCATTTGATACACACTTTTCCCCTGACAAAATAGAAAAATACAAGGTGTATCATGGTTTCTAAGGACCTCTCCTGGCTGACCTGCATCAGGCCAGCCTGCTCCCTCAGGTGTCAACAAACCTGCACCTGATACCACTTGCATAGTAGGTATGGTCTTTTGATGTATGTAGATAGAAATTCTGTGCGTAGCAGAGGAATGTGTCTTGGATTCTCTTTTTAAAACTTTTTTTGAAACCCCTGGGTAACTAGGAAGAATATTCTCCCCTCCCCCATCTAACTACGGAAACATAAACATGTGAATAACAGTTCGGAGCATTTACAATTAAGTGTGTAATTACTCCTGCTACCTAAAAACTGTTCTAAAACTGAAGTCAATATTTTTATAGCAGTCACCACATTTGATGGGCTAATAATCTTATAAAGGGAATGAACTCATTTACATATCTGGGCATATATTTAGATTTGAGGTTATCTTAAAGAGTACAGAAGAAATTATATTGCTCAAGCTTAAATGCACTATGAAGGCTTTAAAGTTTTTATGGGATAAAATTATTGAAGTCATGTCCTAGAAAGCAGTTTTGGGATCTTAAGCAATGTTTCGTCTCTACAATGGCCTAGATCCAAATTTTTGAGGTGTATTTTAACCTCATCCTTAGGCACTTCCATGACCCTTCCTTGTAGAAGGAAGGTGATATTCTCTTTGTGAATATGTTCTTGTCAAGCCCTCACTTGTCATGAGAGGATGCCTAAATCATCTCTAGTTCTGCCATTAAAAAATATAGCCCTGAAGCCAGGTGTGGTGGCACGTTTGCACCTGCAGTTACAGGCACTTGAGAGGCCGAGGTGAGAGCATCACTTGAGCCCAGGAGATTGAGTCCAGCTTGGGCACGTGGCGAGACTCTGTCTCACAACAAACAAACAAACAAACAAACAAAAATATAGCTCTGAAATACTGCACAGACACTGTCCTATCTGGATCTTCTTCATTGCCTTCTAGTAGGAGGAAGAATTTTTTCTGTTTTGAGAGTCTAATGTCCACTGGCCCACTGTAATCTCTTGAGTGACCAGTGTGTTCATGGCTGCTGTGCACGACTGGCCTCTTGCTAGGGTTCCCTACACCACAGTCCTTCAGGAAGATGGCTACAGCAGTATTACTCCGTAGGCCCAACACACCTCCAGTGACGACTGACGATGGTCCCACCATCTAAATTTGTTGGGGAGGGGAGGAGGAAGCCCATGTTGTCTCCGGGTACATGTCACATTTTTCCAGTTTTATCCATAAGAAAATATAAAATTCCTCTAATATCTATCTGCACTAAACATCACAAGAAGCCGCATCTTGGGTACTTAGTGAGGAACACAATCTCAAACTGACAAATCATTACTTAATGTTTAATAAAGGTTTGGCTGAGAGAAGTAACTAACAATCACTGAGACGTTCCTGATGGCTATCACAACCCACTCCCTAAATAAGCTATCAGAGAGCTGCAGTAGAGAGATTCTCTCAAACTGGCCCTGAATAAAGTTGCTTCTGTCAAACTACTGAGTTGTTTTTATAGTATGGACACTGAGTCACGGCTTCCTCCTCTGCCTGCGAGAGCTCAGAACACACACGCACTTTCTGGACTAACCTCACTCTTGCTTTCTCATTTCTCACTCTCATTTCCTCTTGGTCCTGGTTTTTACTTACTTATTTTCTCCTCATTATAGTGTGTGCATTTAGGCAAAACACCTTAAATCCTTGTTAGAGCATGGTGGGGTATGAATAATAGAAGCCCCACATTAAAGTAAAACGTACTTTTAAAACATATTACATTTCCAATTTTGGTGGCAGCGTTTTATTCTTTTTTCCCCCTTGTGACAAGGAATTCTTAATAATCATACTATTAAAGAAAGATCTGCGAGTCATAACGTCTGGGCAGTATTTTTTCTAAAGGAGTAATGGAGACATTAACTGAAGCATTTCGCTTGGGGTTATCATTTAAAACCATTCATGTGCTTTACGAGCTCAGTTTAATGGCATTTCCCTAAAGAATATGGTGCCTTTTTTGTGACTTTCTTTGCTGTCATCATGGCATTCCATAAGGAATAACAAGTCTCCATTCCTTCTAGTTTTCCAAACACCCTAACAAGAACCAATCCTTTATGCTGCCCGTGCATCTGCACACCATCAGGAAAATGAGGTGCATTCCTCAGTGCAAATACGACTGAGGGGATTTTCTTGTGCTTTTATTAGAAAATGATTCCGAATGTACATACCAGTGAAATACAGCTGTCTGTCACCCGGAACACATTCCCACAAAACAAAGACAGCTTGTTTATTGACCAGAAGAAACCCCCACCGCTCAGAGCATTTCATGAATTAATGTCTAATCTGGGCATTTTAATTTGTCATTTGTAGACTTATCCTTGACCCAGATTGCAGGAAACAATCACTAGGCAACACTAACAAAATAGGGAAGTCTACTAAGAGAAGCAACAGACCCTAAATTCCATTTCTCTAGAAATAAAATATCCATAATAGTCATCTGACAAGGGAAATAACACCAATTTTTATAGGAAGCTAACTTTATTGATGGAAATGTTATGTGTTCCAACAAAAAACTCCCACAACTCGAAGTCCATGACCTCTTGCAGAACAAGCAAATAAAAAGCTTAAGGTACACTAGCTGGTCAACACAACGCACAACATGGAAGAGAACAGTCCTCTCTCTGCTCCTCTGCTGTGGAGACGGGGAGTGAGCCCAGGTGTTCAGCACTGGCTAGATGCCTCCTGCCATGATAGAAGGAAAGGCAGCCCGAAGAGAGGAGGGGCGAGGGGTCCCCGAATGAAGAGCAGGGCATCACCACAGGCCCCACTTGGAAAAGCGCTGGAGGCTAGGCTTAAGGGGTTTAGTTATTCTACTTTGAGATGAACATTTAAGAGAACTTTCTGAATCACACCACTCCTTCCCACTTTATAGTACCATAATGGCACCTTTAAAAACCACAACTACGCAGTATGTTGATGTAAAGCTGCTTCCCAGTGTTCATCTTAAGTTGTTCAAAGAAGCACCAGGCATTCTTTGTAAGTAATGTAATGTTA
>CM052443.1:42701964-42721593 GCA_028533085.1 Varecia variegata
GGATATTGGTCTGTAGTTTTCTTTTTTTGTTGTGTCCTTTCCTGGCTTTGGTATCAAAGTGATATTGGCTTCACAGAATGAGTTAGGGAGGATACCATCTTTCTCAATGGTGTGAAATAATTTCTGTAGTATAGGTATGAGTTCTTCTTTGTATGTTTGGTAAAACTCTGAAGTGTAGCCATCTGGACCGGGACTTTATTATTCAGAAAAGCACTTTAAAGAATGACCCATCAATCCTAAATCCTGAACCTAATGTCCCTTACTTTATCTTCCTTATGGATGAGGCTTTGCTATAGGCTGATTATTCCTCATCTGAGGACTAAAGAGAACACGTTAAAAAAACAAAGAGCAATGATGGATATTTAAAACATGAATATTATATCCAAGAAGCATAATACCAACCACCTAGCCTATATTTACCATTAAACAATTTGGTGTGAGTCTTGTCTTTTTCAAAGAGGATTAACAATAAAAGCCAAGAGGACATTATTATTTGAGATATTATGAGACATTAGTAAGTGCCACTAATCACTTTTGCCAATTGGTATCAGTCCCTGATCTCCTACAAAGTGATGACACCTAACAGATTATGTTCAAAGTTTAGCTTTTCCCTTATTAACTGTGTGAATTTGAGTAAGCTACTTCAACTCTCTGAAAATCAATTGTTACCAATTGTAAAATGTAGATAAAATACCTAACTCTAAAAATTGTTGAAAATTAAGTAAAATAATATATAGAGAGTAGGATTTAACATAGTACAACACACATTGGAGGCATTCAATAAATGGGCCATCATTATTTTAAAACCAGTAGAGAAATTCCTCTTATTTCCTTGCTAGAGTTTATCCCAGTATTAGAAAAAAATGAACATCTTGTTAAAATCAAATGTTGATTTGGACCAAATTCCTTAAAATTTATGAAATATTACCTGCTTCTTGAGAGCTTCCTAGGCCTTAAGGATCACTAGTGCTAATATAATCATAATGAATAAACCAAATAAGGGACAGGTTCAACTCTCTCTGTGCCTCTCTGTCAGAAAAATAACAGCAGCATCTATCACTTTTGTGCACTTGTCATTTCCAGTAACGTGCTCACATGAACTCGTCTGAAACTCTGAGCTTGCGAGATAATTATCTTACCCCGGACTTTCTCAGGGGGGAGATAAGGGAAAAGAGTTCGGACAAAGGTTACATGGGACAGTGATGCCCTTGGTTAGCCAGGAAGATAATGAAAATAAATTTTCTGGGCATCGAGGAACCACAACTATAAAATCATAATTACCGGAGCCTACTTCTTATCTGATGCTATAAATATTTTGTCTTCTTCATTTAACTTCCAAAAGGTGAGATAAAACAAAAAACCTGCTCCATTTTCCAAGCTGTGTTCTTTCCCTGGTGATGGTAAAAAAAGAAAGGGAACAATTTTATATTAACATTGTCCAATCCAGCAGAAGGTATATTTTCTGCTGAAATATCTCCTGTTTATTCCAAACTTCTGCAAAGTGTTCCTTTTCTTTCTTTCTGTTTTCTGAACACATTCCCTTATCCCTCAATACCATGCACCTGCTTCTTATAGGTAACAGCATCTAATAAGAATCCCAGTTATTTGATGTGGCCCTTATGTAAGTCTGATGGCGACACCCAGACCAGTTAAGTGAAGATTATATACAACATAAACAATACAAAAGGCAGCATACTGTGCGTAACTATGAGAACAAAGATGATCTTTAGCAATTTCTAATCAATTCCATCTGCCTGGGAGCACTGAGAAGTCCCTCATGTAAGGTTACAAGACCAGCCTAGCACAGGCCAGCTTCAGAGTCCAGCTAGGAAAACACCCTTGAGGGTAATAAAGTAACAATTTTCATAATCAGACATTAGCATAATGCTGAGGAATTGTTCATAAACATTCAAACTGGTTTGGCATTTGCCTAAGAGGGCATTTTCAACAGAAAGGAGTTCCTTTCAGGATTTCCTTGTGGATATCTGATATGAGAGAATAAACCCAAGACCACTGAAGAAGACCAGCCCCAGTGGCAGACGAAGGCTCAGGTCCTCACCTGGCCCGAACAACTCCACTCATGTCCTCCACAGTGACTATTCCTTTCCTTGAGTTGGAGAACTGTGTCTGAAAGGACCACAGTAAGGTGTCCACTCCTGGTGAACAATGCTGAGTTCATCAGAGTTGCCGGCAGTGGACAGCAAGGTTCTAATGGAATAGAGTTAAATGTGGTAGGGAAAAAAAAAAAAAAAACAGTTTGAAATTTAAATGGGAGTGAAGGGCCGGGCCGCGGTGGCTCACGCCTGTAATCCTAGCACTCTGGGAGGCCGAGGCGGGCGGATCATTTGAGCTCAGGAGTTCGAGACCAGCCTGAGCAAGAGCGAGACCCCGTCTCTACTAAAAAAAAAAATAGAAAGAAATTATATGGACAGCTAAAATATATATAGAAAAAATTAGCCAGGCATGGTGGCGCATGCCTGTAGTCCCAGCTACCCGGGAGGCTGAGGCAGAAGGATCGCTTGAGCCCAGGAGTTTGAGGTTGCTGTGAGCTAGGCTGACGCCACGGTACTCTACTCTAGCCTGGGCAACAGAGTGAGACTCTGTCTCAAATAAATAAATAAATAAATAAATAAATAAATAAATAAATAAATGGGAGTGAAGACATTAATCCTCCTATCTCATGGTTTGGTACTTCAGAATCACAGTAATCTAAAAGGAATCAAAGGAGATCAAACCAGAGTCACTGGCTTCAGGGACTCTGAATTGCTCTGCTCACCTTTTCCAAAGCACTTTAAGTAAATTTCTATTTATAGGGTTTTATTGTTTTGCTATTGCTCTGCTTTGTTATGGTGTGCAAGATAATTTTATTTATAATCACCTTTCACTTATAACAACTGACTCATTTAATCTATCATTCAACAATATGTATATGCTATATGCTGGGTCCCAAGGACAGGAGACTTGAATATCTCATTTTCAATTTAGCCTACTTTTTTTTGATTTTTACCAGTGAGTATGTTAGATACTATGATCTTTAAAATAGCTAAACACATGCAAACAAGTGACTTACAGCTAACCACCAACCTAGACCCAGGTCAGGAAGAACCTGTACTCCTAACTAGAACACACACTCACCCCATACTACAGATGTGGGATTTTACTACGGAAATCAGAGAAAACTGGTATTGCAAAGTCAGTTTTAAAATAACACTTGAGGGCTTGTATCACTGAGAAAGAGCTCCTTTTCATTTCAAGAAAGACATTAATGTGATATGACTACATATGTACTGTATAAGTTTGTTATAAAACCAGTATTGGGGACCTACAGAACACGTGCATCTGAAGGATTTCTGGTCTACCAACAGCCCCCATGACATGCAATTAGGGAGGGACATGATTTGACACACTACACTTAATAATGGGAGGTCTGCATTATAAGAGGGCCCCGAGGTCCCAACTTCCTTCCTTAAGGACCCAGGTAAAGCACCATCCCTTACACAAAACCAAGCTCAATGCCCAGGCAGCTGTGGAGCCCTCATCTTTGCCCAAGAGCTGTGCTCACGTTCCTGGAACGCTGGCTACACTGTCCAGCCATCACCCAGCCTGACCCTGGGCTCTTCCTCGGCAGGGTACAACAATTTTTAGCTTTCTATCCCAATGCCTAGCACATAATTCAGTAAATATACACTTAATAAATCTAATTACTTTTTAAAGTATTCCCCATCACCTTCAAATTTCATCTGATGAATATTATTAAATTTATATCAATTTTTTTTACCTTAAATGATAGCTCCATTTGCCTACACATTTAGGAGGGAAGTAAATGAGGAATAAAAATTCACTGGAGGCATCAATTTGTTTTTTTTTTTTTTTTTTAAAGAGAGAGTATTTGAAATAACTATACAGTAGTGTGTGCTGCCCCTTTATTCAAGTGGGAAATAACTGAGCTCCACAACGAGGTAGCATCCCAGAAGCTCTGGGATTTCTACTACGCAGTGAAAGCACGAAGAACAGAGTAATCTGTCTGACCAAAGACCTTCATTCCCGATTAACCAGAGGCAGACAGTGGATTATCATCCACGGGCCACCCACTGACCCCTGACTACAGTGGACCTTACTGTGAGTATGATCTGCATTAGGACTTCCAACCCATTACAAGGAAAGGAGGAAAAAGCAGAAAGTATGTGAAATTCGAGTGAATTAATTTGACTTCTCTCCAATATCTCCCTCGAAAAACTGACTTGAAGAAGCAAGCAGAGATGGCTAAAGGTACTGAGTCTCACTCTTTCTTTTAATATCTGTGGGATTTTTTTGGGGGGATATGTATGCCCAATTTTCCCATATTTGCAAAGGATCAAAACTTGGGTTCTCCCACCTTTGAGGAGAGGAAACTTGGCTTTGACCCAGATTTGTTTTTTTTAAATGAGCCTAGCACAAGCAAGATGACCTCTGGTCAATTATTGAATCTGTATTTCACAAAACTGAACTGAAGCTTTTTAGGTTCTCTTATTTTTTACATTTACCATATAAAACAATTTTAGAGTAACTTTCAACGAGGAGAGTCCCAGTGCAACTTTCCAGCTGCGTACAGAACATAGAAATACGTGCCATGGACAGGGCTGGAAAAAATCAGAGAACCACCTAGATGGAGATTAAGAGCACATGAAAATTAATCTGGTACAGATTCAAAGTTCCAAAAGGCTTCCAGAATACAGTAACATTTGGGAACAGCCATTTCAGAATAGCTTTCAATAAGACAAGGAGATTAGGTAGAGTTACAATTTTCTTTCTGGTCCAATTCAGCAATACAAGAAAACAGGTTCAGGCTTGGAAGAAGAATCAGAGGGCAATTAGACTGGATTACATTGCCCAGTTGGTTGTTCCTTCAACTAACACAACACGGTATGTGAGTGCTAGGGACATAACGCTGAACAAAGAAGACATGGATATAAATTCCCATCTTCAAAGACCTCATAGTCTAGGGAGAACACACTCAAGTAAATAGTTCTAAAACAGAGCTGAGTAATGCTATGAGATGGGGAAGTCCTGGATGCCACAAGACGTAGAGAATGGACATTCAAGTTTGATTGGAGAGATCAGGAATTACTCTCAAGAGAGAGTGAAATCTGAGACCCAAAGAAGATAGCAAAGTAAAAAAGAGTGTCTTTGTTCGGGCAGGCCGTTGGGGACGGTAAGACTGGGAGGAGGGTAAAGAGGTATTCAGGAATCTGACCACAAAGGGAACTCATCAGTGCATATTAAGAGCAATGGACAACAAGTTCAAGGTTTTAAGATTTAGTAAGGTCTGACTGGTGTTTTAGACACACCCTTCTGGCTAGAGGGTGGAGAATGGATCAGGGAGCAGACCGGAGGTCGAAAGTAAAGACAGGAGGACCAGTAAGGAATATGTTTTGATGGCCCAGGAGAAAGAAGATGAGGGCCTCAAAAACTGTAATGTTCTAGAAATGAAGAGAAGTTTGGGGAGGCAGGGAGAATGGGGAGCTTTGGTTTTCGCCATTAGCTCTATTAGTTCTAGCTCCCAGTATAAGCCATCCCAAAATCATCATCATCATCATCATCATCATCATCATCATCATCTAAATTAAAAATGGCTGGCTATGCAAACACAGATTTAAGAAAAATCCTTTAGCTCCCACTTCCAAATAGCTAAACCCTCCCTAGCTAAGCCTTGCCTATATACAAACGCTGGCTCCATCACTGAAGAGACACTAGTGAGGAGGCCCTACAGAGGATGGTAAGATGAGGAGAAAAGCATCGAGCAGGGCACTTGGGCACCCGGTGGATGGTGTGTTCGATCCTTGTCATTAGGTGACGTGGCTGCCGTAGTGAACACTTGTCTCTCCCACGGATTTCTGGTTCTCCTCTTTCCAGGCAGAGAGTAGGATCACACTTTCTTGTCAGTCCAAGTCCCTCAGTTATTATCACAAGTAAAAACCTCTTGCCAAACCACAATGCTCATACAGCTCGTGCAACAAGTGAATCTTTGCTCTTTTAAGCCTCAGAGACTTGGGGGTTGCTATAGCAGCATAACCCAGCCTATTCTGACTGAGCTGCACAAGCCACGTGTCTGGTGTATGGAGAGAGGAGAAAGCCAGTTACGTTTGTGCTGAATTTGAAATACCTGGAAAGGCCAGGCGCGGTGGCTCACGCCTGTAATCCTAGCACTCTGGGAGGCCGAGGCGGGCGGATCGTTTGAGCTCAGGAGTTCAAGACCAGCCTGAGCAAGAGCGAGACCCCGTCTCTACTAAAAATAGAAAGAAATTATATGGACAGCTAAAATATATATAGAAAAATTAGCCGGGCATGGTGGCACATGCCTGTAGCCCCAGCTACTTGGGAGGCTGAGACAGGAGGATTGCTTGAGCCCAGGAGTTTGAGGTTGCTGTGAGCTAGGCTGACGCCACGGCACTCTAGCCTGGGTAATAGAGTGAGACTCTGTCTCAAAAAAAAAAAAAAAAAAAAAGAAATACCTGGAAAAAAGGAAAGGGTAGGACAGCAAGACTAAAGAGAAGGTGGCAGCCTAGAGAATGGAGAGACTTGTCTCATTGACACATTTACGGAGCATCTCCACTGTGACTATGTCAGGAGATTGTGACACTGTTTACTGGTCTCCGTCTGTCACTGAGACACAGTACAACAGAGAGGGTAGGAGTCTAAGCATAACAGTCACACTGCTTGGGTTCAACTGGCTCCACAATTAATTAGCTGTAGAGTGACTTAAGTCACTTAACTTCTCTGAGCCTTGGTTTAGTAAGTTGGGATCACATCAGCAAAATGGGGATAGTAATCACTTCTTTCTCACCAGCTTATGATGATTTAATGAAATAACTCATATAATTTACATAGTATCTGGCACATGTTAAGTACTTAGACGGTAGCCATTATTTTTTATATTTCAGATTGCTAAACTCAATATATATGTAGTATCTTATAGTCATTATGGCTCATCCAGAACAGAAAAAGCAAGATAATTTTAATGTATATCCTAACAAAAATCTGCTAACAAAATATGATATAGCAAATCTAAAATTGTACTTTTAAACTTGAAGTTCACATCAATCAAATAGTAGTAATAACTTCAGTCACATTAATACAGAGACAAACGCATAATTATAAGGTTACAAAAGTGGAAGAAAATGAGCATTTTCCCAGTATGTCTTATGTATTAAATTACAACTCTGAACAGCAACATAGCTGACATCAACGCTAATGCCGTGATTACTTCAGTATGAAAGACTTCTTCCTCCTTCCTGCCCCAGCTTAATGGAAACAGAATGCCAGAGCAGCTGTTACCATAGTACAGCCTGCACCACTGATTATGGTGCGAAGTTCATTTTCCCTTTACAGGATAAAGCAACAAGAAATGTTAAGTTGATGTATGTTTTCCTATGTGATGCCAATCACAAATGACATAAAATGTTTTTGAACATTTTATGAAAGAAATTTGAAACCATAACCAAAATAAGGCATATTACATAAATGATAATAAAAATACAGGCTATATGACAAGATTGCTCTTAAAATATACTTTATTCCTCCACTTCTACCTGTAAATAATTATTTCTTTTATTTTTAAAGTAGACTCGGGGTGTTGGGGGTGGGGGAGGGGACGGGTGTTTACCTACATGATGAGTGCGATGTGCACTGTTGGGGGAATGGACACCCTTGAGGCTCAGTCTCGGGGGGTTGGGAGGGGCATGGGCAATATACTTAACCAGAATGGTTGTACCCCCATAATAAGCTATAATAAAAAAATAATAATAATTAAAAAAAAAGTAGTTTTATCCTTATTTTTAAAAGACAAACCTAGCCTTATTGGCATCAGATACTATTAATGTATGTAACTGCTTTATTTTGAACAAGAAATGTCAAAATACTAGGGTAAACTTTAGAATAACTAAAAGAGTAGAATTGGAATGTTCCTAACACAAAGAAATGTTAAATGCCTGAGGTGATGGATACCCCCATTACCCTGCTTATTAATTCACATTGTCTGCCTGTATCAAAACATCACATCTACCCTTATAAAGATATACAACTATTATGTACCCATAATAATTAAAAATTAAAAAAGGAAATGTCAAAATATTAATGACAGTTACAAAGAAATAATAAATTTTCTAATGAATCTCTTATAAAAAATGCTAAGTTTCAGAATGTATTCATTCACTCAAAGGAATCATTATCACTTTCTTGGTATTACTTGGGTGTGTTCAAGGGTTGTTTAAAAAAAAAAAACAGAATGTTTCTCACTCCATATGTTTCTGACAAGAAGGTGGTATTTGCTTGGTCCTAGAATCCATTAGAGCTGACAGGGCACAGCTGTACCCATAATATTCTCATTCCAAATTACAGGTATATAGTTTATTTCCTATGTTATCTTTAAATCAACATGTACTGAATAGTCAAATGTTTTAAACACACAATTCTGAACTATAAAAGAAATGTGTGTGTTCTCTTCCTCACAAAGCTGTTGGAGCCAACACTGACATCAATCTATTATTATTATACTAATTCTAAGTAGGGTGATTTTACAAGTGTCTAAAACCAACATATGCTGGACAGGACATTTTATTTTTATTCTATATGCACTTTGCCTCCTTGGTGCCCAAGGCCAACAGCTGTCATTTACTGCAGGCCTTTCGCTAACACTTTCTGTAATTCCTAAGGGGCTTCCCAGCCTATAATTAGGCTCTCCAGCTGCCGCAGTGTACACTGCTGGGTGCTACTGAGAGTTTTTTGCTTTGTAGCATTCCCTAAAAAGTCCTCTTCAAGATGGTATTGCTAGAATGACATTGTTTGGTATTCAGCTTTGATAGCAAATATGAATTCTCCAACCATTTGCTAGGAACAAGTCTGTTCTACAATCCAGGCCTGCTTTGAAACAAGCTCTGCATCAGCCACACGGGAAGGGAATTCAGCCTGAGCATAAACAATGGGGAAGTAGAAAGCAAAACTAGAAACTTCCTAATTCAAAGTTGCAGAGAACATCAGTATGGAACCGGTTTCAACAGCTTTCTTGGTCTTTTACGTAATTCTCCTCCTTCCCAGGCACCATCACCAGGATTAACGGAAACAGCACAGCAAGAAGGAACTAAGAGAGAACAGACAAAAGTCTCACCCTGTTTCATAACCCTAAGGTCAATGATGCCAGAAAATACAGTGTGCAAGTCATAGCTGTAAGTCAAAAAGTAAAAGAGGAAGAAGGAAACTTTAACTTGGAGCAAGCCTTCAAATCAAAATGAAGTCTGATTTTTAATAAAATGAAAACATTTTCAAAAATTCACCACCCCTCTCATTCTAGTCCAAGTATTCCTAAGAAACAAATGCACTGAGACATTTTTCTCAATAGAGAAGGACCCACTGCAAGTGCAGAGGGAAGCATGTGCATATAGATCATATGCCACCTCAGGAAGTCACCACTTCCCTGATTACAAAAACTGCTATCAACCAAAGCGCAAGCATCCACAGAAAGTCAGATGCTCCAAAGCCGACAGCTGATGCAGAGTTTTCAGGGTGGTGAGGTATTTTTGCTAACAAAAGTTCCAGGTGCTGCAGATGCCCTCGGTCCAAGCACCACACTCAGAGCCCCAAGTCCAGGGATGGATATTCCCAAATCCACACCTCACTCCTACTATGCATGTGCTCCTCCTGGCCATTACTGGGAATTTACCAAGTTATTGGGTTCTTATAATCAAAAGAACACGAGAACCACCAAGACCAAGGGATCATCTATTTTGTGGGTTTTTAAAATGTCAAAGTTAGACAAAAGGGACAGCATACTTTAAAAAATAGATGAGAGGACCAGCTATATCAACCAACTGAGGACACTCATTGTGTACCTCATTTATGGAAAGGATTTCTTGTTCTCCTTACCTTCCATTTACCAGAATTTTTCAAGCCAGAAATCACGTGGCTGAGAGTAGAATCCCCACGCTGGTTCTTCACATTATCAGCTGCTCCCCAAGTGAGCTTCCCAATAAACTGAAGTTTATTCCTTCCCAGTACCAAAAATGGGCTTTAAAACGATCTTTGATGGAAAGTGTTCCCCACACTCCCACGTCTCCTTAAGCCAAAAATGTTCAACACCGTGAACTTCCAGCATTCCCTTTTTCCACAGAAGACTCAACTATTGTCCTGGATATCAGCCGGTATGAATTCAGGGAATGTAAACTCATTTTAGGATTAGCCTAAAGCAAAACAATTAAGAAGACAGACTTGACTTTCTTTAACCCGGCAGTCAAAATATATACTTTCTCCAGTACTTATTTCTATTAGCAGAGATAGCTAACAGTTGATAAATACACACAAAACAGTTAAAACCAGAGCATGGGAAGTCCCTGATCTGCCAGTTAATTATGCTCCAAAATGATAGTTCTAAAAAGGTTGTCGAGAGCCAAAAATCCTGTTTTGCACAGAAATAGTATTATAAATCATAGTTAAGCTCCAAAGGTTATCTGCATGGTCTTGAGCCAGCATGCATGTGAATAACACTTTAGTAGACTCTCTCAGGCCCATGTGAAAATACTCCTTAAACTCAGCAGGGATCAGCGTGGGGGGAGGGCTGGGTGCTGCTGGAGAGGCAGAGCAGGGCCACTTTGTCCTGTGAGCAGCCTCGGCACACAGTAGCCGCTCAGTGTTAGTGAGTGAGGGAGTGAGTCAGAGGATGTCCCAATTGCAATTCTGACAGCTGGAGAGGGTGGGGGATCACAGTGGGGGATCACAGGGTCCGCAGGGAGAAATAAACCAAGGAAAGAAAAGAGAGCGCGAAACGGGGCTTGTTCTCAAGTGTTCTTCCATTGGAAAGGGCTGATGGAGACTTAAAAATGAACTGTGATTTTTAAACTGAAAGGGTCTCCCTCTTGCCCTCCTGTAGTCCCAAGATACCTCCACAGAGGAGATCGTGTCAGGTTTTGGGGGAATTCCCCTAGAAGCTCTCTAGCCATATTCAAGCATAAATATGTCTACAACCATCCCCCCTTTAAAAAAAAAAGGCAGCATCCTCTGCACAGAGTCCCACATGCTGCTTTTTCCATCGGCAGCTTGTGACCTGGTCGGACCCCCCTTTCACTCAAACGCTCCTCCCTTAGAGCTCCAGACACCAGGCTCCTGGTTGTCTTCCTACCTCACTAACCATCTCTGGTCTGCGGACACTGGAGACTGCAGGGCTGGGTCCTTGGAGCTCTTCTCTTCTCTGCCTACACTCAGTTTTTGAAGAGCTTAACCCGCTTCCTGGCTCTAGATACTGTCACCACCACACCTTACCTGGATCACTGTCACGGACTCCTAAGGGGCCTCCCTGTCTCCCCTCTTCTCACCCCCTGCAGGTCTGTTCATTCTGTGCTCATCCTCTAGAGGGCCTCTCTTAAAATATAAGGTCAGGCCAGGGGATCCCTGTGCTCAGGGCCTTGCCCAGCCCCGCTCCCCCACCCCAGCACTCAGGGAGGCCATGGCCTTCCAAGGACGCACTTGGCCCTGCCACATGCACCGTTTCTTCAGAGACCTCACCTGCTCCTGCTGTCCCCCCTCTCTGCTCCAACCACACCAGCCTCCTTGGCACACTCACCCCAAGGCTGTACACTGGAAGGTTCCCTCCACGCCTTTCAGGACTTTGCTCAAAGGTACCTCTCTCCTAAAGCCTCCCCTAACTGTCTTCTCTGAAACCCCACAACGCTTGTCAGACCTCCCCTATGCTATGCTAAGGCCTTGGTTTTTTCTTTTCTCACCTCCTGAGTATCCTCTTCCACCCTCAGTTGCTAGAATAATGCCTGGGACTCAACCACAGGCATTCAGAAAGTATTTGTGGAATAAGTGAATGAATAATATATTTTGAATACTATTTCTTAATAGTATATTAGATGGCTAAAATGGCCCTTGTATTTAGCGCAGGACTGGGTGTCCACTGTGGGATGTAAACACTGATGCGATCAGTACCCTCCTGACGGGCATGTAGGGCTCCTCCATTCTCTCCCTGCAAAACGCATCCTTTTATACACACACACACACACACACAGCAGATAAAAAGGAGTATTAAAATTAAAAGATTTAGTTTTTAAAAGATATCTCAAAACAGATACAAATATCCCAAAATGTAACAGAAGTAAGTAGAACTAAAAAGCGCCTGAACCTGTCTGGCAAATTAGCAGGCAATCTGTTTGCTCGGCAGAGACGTCAGCTCAGATTGTGTGTCAAGCGACATCACGCAGTGAATTATTACGATGAAATTATAGGGTTGATAAGAGAGAAAAATTGCAGGGAAAATGACTCATCCTAAGCTCTGAGGACAGAAAAACAACGACTGAAACAACAACAACAACAAATCCCCAACAGTTGTTCTTGGTGAAGGCACACATCACGCCTCTAGCAAAAACCGTCCCGTCTGTGTCGCCTGGTCCTGTGTTATGGCCCTGCTCGTGGGTGCAGAAGCTGAAAGGCCCTGCATGTGCTGGGGAGGACTGCCATAGGGCTGACATCTTACAGCAGAGGAAGGGAAAGTGACTGGAACTAAACTCCTTGCTCTCCAGTGCTGTCTTCTGACCATCCTGCATCTCAGTTACTCTCCCACGTGTCCAGATTACTCCGTTTTTCCCCTTTTCAAAAATTCTCAAGGAAAATGGTCAGTTATCATCAAGAACAAAGAATTACTCTACTTCAACAAACCAAGTACCAAGGACGTTTTTAGAGCAGAAGTTGATTCCTCCAAAACTGCTAAACTCTTTTTCCAAAAGCAGGTGCTAAAGCCACCAGCTGTGTCCCCCACCCTTCGGGTCCCTAATGGGTTGGTTCTGCAGAACAGTGTGTCCGGGGATGCCTCTGCTAGCGTCTTCTGGCTGAGTGACTACAGAGCCTGTGACAGAGGGGACACATCTTACTTTTAACCATGAGACAATCACTCATTCACCCAACGTCCGGGACAGTCATTGTTTTTCCTTAGAAAGGATTTACTTCTTTTTCCTGGATTTAAAGTAGATTTAGTTGAGTAATTATTGATAACTTTCCCCCCCAGTAGTTATCTCACAGATTTACACTGTTGATGGAAATTGCTAGAATGAGGAATATCATTGCACAGTGCTATACAAATGTTGGTCAGTACAACTGAAACCTAAAATGTCTGCATGCATTAAAGCAGCAAATGATTCTCAGCAATGGAAATGTTTTGCCTTTTGGTGCAAACAAAGATCTTGTCTACGGTATTCTGCTACATTTCCCACTAAATTGTGAGACTTCATAAAACACTGACTCAAAAGCAACATACTGTAATTGACAACAATTTCTAGTTCCAAAGATGTCAAATGAGAGATGTCCCAAAAAGAAATATGCTTCAAATCAAGGAGAAAATAATCAAGGCCAAATAAACTAGGTCACTAGATTTATTTCTGAGCTGTACAAGTTGGATATGTTTCTGAGTCATAGGGTATTAGTCTGGAAGAGACGATCAAGCTGCCTGCCTCATTTTAGAGACAAAGGGACCAGAGCCAGGGTTGGTTAAGCACCTCCCCTGTGAGTTAAAATGTTCTGGTTAGAAAATGCCGAAGTATAACAATATATTTTCCAGGTAGCGAAAACTTACACCGCTTTTCCCCAACTATGTTACACAGCGTAACACTCTTCGTGACATCTACCACTTGGGGAACACAATTAGAAAATGCTGCACTAATTAACATTGGTCTTTTTCCTTCCAAATAATAGCACCCTTGCTCCCCTCCCCTACTTCCCAGGGTAAAAAGAGTATGAGGCTAGAGCTTCTATTCAGGACTTACAGACAGCGAATGAAAACACAGCATAAGAAGGAGCAACCACAAAAAAATTAAAACGTGGACTAATGCAACTCCTGCTGCCACAACGAGCAGAACCACTAAGTCGGCAGAACCGAGACACTGCGGGGGAGGGCTCACCTTCAACCTGTGAGCCCGTGTCCGTGGGTGGGGCTCTGGTCACGCTTTATTACTGTGAAGGGAGGCACTGAATAAAGTAACATCCAAAAGGGCCTTTCAGTTGTAATATGAGAAACTTTTAAGAATACAAAATTGGTCATGTGAGTAAAAATTTGCCAAAACATAAACTCAGTAATAGGTGGCATAAAAAAATAAATGCAGAAACAGATGTGTTCCACAGCCTTCATACCACTCTTTAAACAGAATACTGAAGACACAATATCAAAATATCATGATTATCAATACTAACTTAAATCCTTGTCCCTGGTCAAAAAAATACGACGATTCTTTGTTGCTTCAGGATTTTAACCACACAGAGAACCATCTGTAAGCGGGAGTCCCATTTTATTATTCAAACCTAAGTGTTTTCAGTAACTGGCCTGGTATAGAAACCATAAGGGAACAATTTGCTTTTTAAGCATTTTATCTAGATTATTGGATAACTTCGAACATTATTAAGACACTCACCTGAGCACATATGAAAAAGGATCCCATCTAGAATTTCATTTGTTTTTCTTGGGTAAATGGTGCATGTCTATTAGTGCCCACTTGAGGATTATAGCTGGGTATATAATAGCCTAACACCCAGCTCGTGCAGTTAATCCCCAACATTACCTAGTTTAGCACCAAATACCAGGAACTTGTCAGGGCCATGTGTGTTAGCAATAGTCTATCATTTAATAAAGAAACTGTACCATGATGAGCATGGCTAAAGAATAAGAACATCGTTTAAGAGGAACTGTTTCAATTTTAGAATGATTACAGCATTTGTAATGGCAAACTGGCTTTGGAATTAGAAAGTCCCAGGTTCAAATTCAAAATCTGCATTTACTCTCCACAGGTTGCTGGACAAGCCATTTAACTCCTCAAGCTGTAGTCTCCTCCTCTATAAACCAGAGAGGTAATACCTATCTAACACAGATGCTATAGGCTTAGAGATAACAGAGGATCCCACTAGAATATCAGCTCTACATTGGCAGAGGTTTTCTGGTTTTTGCTCACTGCTATGTATACTCAAAATATTATTGGAATTAACTTAGTCAAAAAATGGTGAAATATTGCATATTAGTCTCAACACTAACCATAATAAAAACCTCAATCATAATATACATCATCAACAGTTAAAATTTTAACTTAAAAGCATGCAATTAAAAACTATCAAACAATGTACCTCAAGAGGTTGTTTACAAGTAAAAGGGTTATCTCTGTAGAACAGAAACATTTATTTCTTTCAATGCCAAACTGATTTTTAAAGTTCCGTAATAATATTAATATAATAAATGCATACCTGTAGAATAAATCACGATCCAGATGAAAGATGGTACTTGTCATGTAAGGCAAACTCAATAGAGTATCTTTTACAGCCAATGTAAGTTTTATCTTTTCCTACTCTACTGAGCTTCAAAAGTACACAAGTACAGTTATCAGTCTTTATGCCATAAAGTTTCATGAGTTCAAAGCCTTCAGAGCACACATCTCTTCCCTTAGTTTTTGACCAATGTCTATATTTAATGAGTTTAAAAAATGAATAACTAAAATTGCTCTTAAAGTCATCCTAATTAGAGGCAAATCTTAATGAAAAATAACAAAGCAAAGCAGCAGATACAAAATCACAGATAAGTTTTCAATTTTACTACAATGCAGCACAAATCTCATTACAAACAAACCATATTTTAACAATGAAAGAGAAGTATTAACAAGGACCTAGTATCAAAAGCATCATAGATTTAGGAAACGGGGATATTCAAAATGAGTAATTCCCATTAAAATCTTCCATAAGGACTGACACGTATGCTGTAAGCCCACATGAAGGCCACAAAAGCCCTGAAAGCAGTCGTTTCTATACTTGCAGATTTCACAGACTAGTAACATGGCATTATTAAACATCAAATGACATTAGACGTGGCTACTAAAGCAAAAATTATCCATAATAGTTTCTGATTAGATGCTTCTCAAGAGTGAATCCCTTCAAATTCTTTTGTTTCCCTAAGTCTTTCTTTTTTCTTCAAATTAGTTTAAATTGGGCTTTTGTCAATTAAAACAATAAACCAACACTTCAAATAAGAAATGGATACTATAAATCTGATATAAATAATGTACAATCTTGCTGTAAAACAAAATGTAATTTTTCTTTACTTGAATTTTTAAAATACACTCAACTTTTAAAAATGTTAATACTTTTTAGCATAAAGCTTTTTAAGTGACTTTTTTGAGAAAGATTGTCTAAGATTATATCCTTCCTATTTATTTTTTGGTTTTAAAAACTTTTTTCAAAAACCCAAGATTCAACCAACTAATCTTCAAAAAACCAGACAAAAACATATCCTGGGGAAATGATGCTGGGAAAATTGGAGAATCATATATAAGCAGAAGAATGAAATTGGATCCCTATCTCTCACCAAACTCAAAAATTAACTCAAGATAGATTAAAGACTTAAATGTAAGACCTGACACCATAAAAATTCTAGAAGAATACTTAGGGAAAACGCTTCTGGATATTGGCCTAGGCAAAGAATTTATGACTACCCTGTTTACCAATGATATGATCTCATATCTAGAAAACCCTAAAGACTCCACCAAAAGACTCCTAGAATTGATAAATTCAATAAAGTCTCAGGTTACAAAATTAAGGTACACAAATCAGTAGCATTTCTATACACCAACAGTCAAGCTGAGAGTCAAATCAAGAACTCAATACTATTTATGATAGCTGCAAAGAAAATAAAATACATCGGAATATACTTTAGCAAGGAGGTGAAAGATACCTACAAGGAGAACTCCAAAACACTGATGAAAGAAATCAGAGATGACACAAACAAATGGAAAAACATCCCATGCTCAAGGGCTGGAAGAATTAACATCGTTATAATGGCCATACTGCCCAAAGTGATTTACAGATTAAATGAAATTCCCATCAAAATAGCAACATTATTTTTCACAGATCTAGAAAAAATAACCCTAAACTTCATGTGGAACCCAAAAAGAGCCTGAATAGCTAAATCAATCCTAAGCAAAAAGAAAAAATCTGGAGGCATCACAGTACCTGACTTCAAATTATACTATGAAGCTACAGTAACCACAACAGCATGGTACTGGTATAAAGGTAGAGACAGACCAATGGAACAGAATAGAGAATGCAGAAATAAAACCTTTCAGCTATGACCAATTGATTTTTGACAAAGCAGACAATAACATACACCAGGGAAAAGACACCCTATTCAATAAATATGCTGGGAAAACTGGATAGCCACATGCAGAAGGATGAAACTGCATCCCTATCTCTTACCATATGTACAAATTAACTCAAGATGGATTAAAGACTTAAATACAAGACATGAAACCATAAAAATTCTAGAAGAAAATGTAGGAAAAACTCTTCTGGACATTGGCCTAGGCAAAGAATTAATGAGTAAGACCCCAAAAGCAAATATAGCAACAACAAAAATAAATAAATGGGACTTATTTAAACTGTTTCTGTACAGCAAAGGAAATAATGAACAGAATAAATAGGCAATCTACAGAATAGGAGAAAATATTCACAAACTATACATCTGACAAAGGGGCTAATATCCAGAGTCTACAAAGAACTCAAATAAATCAGCAAGAAAAAAATAAATAACCCCATCAAAAAGTGGATGAAAGACATGAATAGATTTTTTTTTCAAAAGAAGATGGACAAATGGCCAACAAACATAAAAAAATGCTCAACATCACTGATTATCAGGGAAATGAAAATTGATACCACTTTACCCTGTCAGAAAGGCCATTATTAAAAAGTCAAAAAACAACAGATGTTGGCTCAGATGCAGTGAAAAGTGAATGCTTATACACTGTTCGTGGGAATGTAAACTAGTACAACTGCTATGGAAAACAGTATGGAGATTCCTCAAAGAACTAAAGGTAGACCTACCATTTGACCCAGCAATCCCACTACTGGGTATCTACCCAAAGGAAAAGAAGTCATTTTATCAAAAAGACACCTGCACCCAAATGTTTATTGCAGCACAATTCACAATTGCAAAGATATGGAATCAACCTAAGTGCCCATTAAATGATGAGTGGATAAAGAAAATGTGGTATGTATGTATGCATGAATATGTATGTGTATACACACACACACACACACACACACACACACACAGACACTATGGAGTACTAATCAACCATAAAAAAGAATGAAGTAATGTCTTTTGCAGCAACGTGGATGGAACTGGAAGCCATTATCCTAAGTGAAGTATCTCAGTAGAGGAAAAATAAATACCGCATATCCTCATTTATAAGTGGCAGCTAACTGATGGGTATTCATGGTCACACAGAATGGTACAATGGATTGTGGAGATTCAGAAGTGGGGAGGATAGAAGGGAGGTGAAGCATCAAAAATTACCCATCAAGTACAATGGGTGATGGGTACACTATTTGGGTGATGGGTACACTAAAAGCCCTGACTTCGTCACTACACAATTCATCCATACAACCAAAAACCACTTGTACTCCCTAAATTTACTGAAATATTTAATTTAAAAAAAGTAAATAGGCCGGGTGTGGTGGCTCACCCCTGTAATTCTAGCACTCTGGGAGGCCGAGGCGGGCAGATCGTTTGAGCTCAGGAGTTTGAGACCAGCCTGAGCAAGAGTGAGACCCTCTCTCTACTGAAAATAGAAAAAAATTATATGGACATCTAAAAATATATATAGAAAAAATTAGCCGGGCATGGTGGCGCATGCCTGTAGTCCCAGCTACTTGGGAGGCTGAGGCAGAAGGATCACTTGAGCCCAGGAGTTTGAGGTTGCTGTGAGCTAGGCTGATGCCACGGCACTCTAGGCCAGGCAACAGAGCAAGACTCTGTCTCAAAAAAAAAAAAAAAAAGAAAAAAATTCTTACAAATATTAATTCATGTAATACTCATGACAAACCTATGAAGTGGATACTATTATTATCACCAACTGAAGCAATGGAGGCACAGAGATGTTATGTAGATAGTCATTCAGATAGTAACTGGCTGGACTGACAGATAGTATCTGGTCATTCAGATAGTAACAGGCTGGACTCTTAACTACTACACTGTACTGCTAACAGCTGCTTTCCTATGCTAATATAAACAAACAAACAAAGAATACTTTTGGCCATTTCCTCTGACCATCTGCAGGAAACAAGGCAGCTCCAGAGACCTCAAGGATTCCGCTTTGCTAAAACATAATTTCATCTCTCCTCTTGGTATCACACTCTCTGGGCCAAGCAGGAAGGCAAATTCTTCTATCTACACTACTCACAAAGTTGCCTTTCCTCTATCTGTGTGGAATAATCCCAGGGGAAGATGTGTGGAGCCAGCCTGGATCACACGCATAGAGGAGTGTGACTGGCCAGGTCTGGGTCACCTGTCCGTCACTGAGCCAGGGAGCAGGCTTCAGCCTGTGCCGACAGCCCCCAAGCATCCCAAGGAAGGAGTGGGGAGCAGCTCTTCAAAGCTAGGGAAGGAGGTGCTGGTCTGAAATGAAAGATGGACAAAAGAAAAGTTTACACTGTGAGTTCAATCCTCTAGTTTATTTCAGTTCTTTTTTTTTTATCAGCTCTTTTATTTCAGCATATTATGGGGGTACAAAAGTTTAGGTTACGTATATTGCCATTGCCCCCCCACCCCGAATCGAGCTTCAAGCATGTCCATCCCCTAGACGG
>CM052443.1:42722093-42836942 GCA_028533085.1 Varecia variegata
TGCAGTCCCACCAGCAGTGTTCCTATCTCTCTGCATCCATGCCAACATTTATTGTTTTGGGACTTTTTGATAAAGGCCATTCTCACTGGAGATAAGTGATATCTCACTGTGGTTTTGATTTGCATTTCCTTGATGATTAGAGACGTTGAGCATTTTTTCATGTTTGCTGGCCGTACTTCGGTCTTCTTCAGTTCTTCATTTTTAACCACTCATTCATTTATGTTAGGAAACCCAGTTTTAACACAGATGTGTCATATTCATTTCTTTCAATCTAAAATAATATATAAATGTAAGAGAAGCTAAGTAAAAAAAGTTTCCCTGATCCATGCACTTTTTGATATTTGTTCTAGGCTGGACCCAAATAGAACAGGGTCCTGACAGCCCAGAAACTGCCTGCTCTGAGCTGATCAGTGTGGGGTCCAGACAGCCAAAGCAACGGGAAGTTATCCAAGAGGAATGCCATGGCCCTGGGAAAATGTTCACATGGACCAGTGCTGTCCATGGCCTGGTATTTTGAAAGCAACTCTACAAAGTATTAGTAATATTAACACAATGATATAATGAGGTCAACTTTACCACAATTCCCATTTTGTATATGCACTTAACATGCACATAAACATCACATAAATCCAGTGAGGCTAGTATTACTATCCACACTTTATAGGTGAAGAAACTGAGATAAAGTGATACTAAAGAACTTGCCTATGGCTGCACTGTTAGTACAAAGTGACTGACCTGGGATTAAATGCAGAGATTATATAGTATATAATGATGATTTACTACATATCACAAATCTGTTCTAAAACTTTCACAATGATTAGAATACATAATTATGATATATATGCACGATTATTATATACTATGTATGTAATTACATAATACAAAACATGAAATAAAAGATTTATAATATCTTCTTGGAACTTAGAGATCTCAGGCAAGTGATAATAGAGGATGCAGGCCTCCTAAATCTTCAGTCATAGAATATCTAAATTGATACTGAGATATTCTTGTCTAAATTTTCAGCTATTAGAGACTATCCAAATTGATATTGAGATAGTCTCATCTACCACTCAAATGACTTGCCTTCATCAAACAGATGCGTTAAAATCATTGCAGGGATCCTAAGCCTAGTACCACCATGGGAGAAGGCCTTCTAGGGGAAACAGCCAGCGCACACTTAGCATTTATAGGGCTGGTAATGATCCTAGCAATTCCACTGAAACATTTCTCAACCTCACTCTGTTCAGTGTCAGATAAAAGGCCACCAAGAAACAAGACAGCTCCATCAGGCAATTCCATTTTACAGAAAGCCATTATCTATGTCATTAGAGACTCTTTCAAAGGAGCCTCCAAACATCAAATTTGCTGATCCGGGCCCGAGACATACTCCTGACTGCCCATGCTGAAGGATAATGACTTCCAATTGAGTGATGTTTATTATCAGACGTCCTGAAATCAGCCAAATACAGATGGAGCCAAAGAGGCAAGCACCTGTATTTCTTTCTCGGCCAAACTTAACTGGTGTGGATCATCGCTGAAATAGTTCACGAGGAATGATTATGGAGGGTCTGGGTGTCCTGCACCTCTAGTTTTTAGAGAATATCTAAGTTGACAATTTCTTTACCATTCAGTCAACCACGCTGATCCCAGCACCTCACTGAAGAACAAGTTACCACTGGCATCAAGAAGAAGGGACTATATTTGAATACAAATGTCACAATGAAGACAGACCATTCCAATTCTCCAACATTGAGTACCTGGAGCTAGACGAAGAGAAATTCCATACCCCTGCCCTCCTGAAATCTAGACAAAATCTCAGATTTAGAGAAACATGTAATTTCCTATAAAAAATAGAAATATGGCAGTAACAAAAACTTTCTTTTGGATAAGAAATTTTCAAAAATTAAGTTATAAATGATTTTGCCAATAGGAAAACACAAATATCTATCTTTATACTTCAGAATAATTTCCCACAGTTGTCCAAATGAAAAATTATCATTCATTTTTCTTTAATTGGAATGTACACCTAATCAAACTCTCACTTACCTACTTAGTGCTTAACTGAAGAGCTCAGAATTAAAAACCAACTGCACTTCAATTTTCCTAGCACTGAATACAGAGAGTGAAAATGAGAGGAGTACAAATTATTTTCCAAATCACAAGACAATGGAATATTCATTGGTAAGGGGCGGGGAGCGGGGGAACGCTGTTTACCTTGGAATGTGCTAAAATTGGAAGGCAACGAAAGGCACAGGCCAGATGGTACATAAGGGAAAGTATTAACAACGTGGAAGTGTTAATTCTTAAAGGTGGGGGGGAGGGAATTACTCTAACAAGCATAAAGAATCCCAAGTCCAAGTTAACTGAAAATGACTGGAACACAACCATCAACCTGGGCAGCAGGGCTGAGCTCACTGCTCCGTGGAGGAAGGTTTGGGTTCAGCACATGTTGATTCTCTTATATCCCAAGAAGCTTCCATAGGCAGCAAAGACAAGCTCTTTCTCATCAGGGAGTCTCACATTATACATTTATATTTACAGTCTAAAGTTAGATCACTTTTAACAAAACTGTCTCTGCTAAATAAAATGTTAAAGACTGATTTGGAATTTTCCTTTGTAAATTTATGGGATTGTTTCACAGTATATTTTAAACTACTCTTTTATTTAAATATTTATTGAGCACCTATGAAGTGCCTAGCAGTCTTCTAAGAGCTAGGTCCACGACAGTGAACAAAACAGATATAAATCCTGTCCCCACAAAGCTGATATTCTGGTTGGGGGAGACCCATAATAAATATAAATAAGTAAACTATGCAGCAGCCGGGCGTGGTGGCTCACACCTGTAATCCCAGCACTTTTGGAGGCCAAGGTGGTAGAATTGCTTAAAGCCGGTAGTTTGAGACCAGCCTGGGGAACACAGTGAGACCCAATCTCTACCAAGAATAAGAAAAATGAACCAGGTGTGGTGACACACACCTGTAGTCTCAGCTACTCAGGAGGCTGAGGTGGGAGGATCACTTGCGCCCAGGAGTTCAAGGCTGCAGCGAGCTATGAGTGCACCACTGCACTCCAGCCTGGACGACAGAGTAAAACCTTTCTTAAAAAAAAAAGAAAAAAAGAAACAAAGAAAAAGAAATATACTATGATACTATGGAATACTACAGATATCAACATACATGAATCTCAATCACACTGTTCAACAACAAAAAACAAGCTACAGAAGGATATACACAGTATACTATTTTAAAACTTTTAAACATAAAAAACAATGTTCAGTGATGCTATAACTAGTAATGTAGAAAGGAAGAAACATACGGTTATGACAGACACAAATTCAGAAGAGTGGCCACTTCAAAGAGGGAGGAAGGTGCACAGGTAGAGGATGCAGGAGATGCAGCAACTTGGGGTAACGTTTTATTTCCCAAGCTAGATGTTGGGTACACAGGTCGTCACCACATTCTCATTCAACCTTTTCATGTATCAGAGATATTTCACAATATTTTTTTAAAAGAATCTTCAACCCTATCCCAGAATCCTCTAGTTTCTTAGTTAACCATCCTTGGGTCAAACTGATACTTATCTTTGAGTAATGGGCAAGACAGCACCAATATTTCTGCTCACCTATGATCAAGAATTATTCTACCACTGGTGGAAGCATTTCTGTCATCATGAGGAGAAAGGGAGCATATTAAGGGAATTAAAAAGCTGTCATCACTTTGCTGGCACTCTGAAACTACATATTAGAGCCTTTTACGATCTACAGAAAAGGGCTGCATAAAAGAAAATACAGCAAATCTACGTTTAGTGCTTTAAGCTGAGCCACCTGTCACGATTTTAAATACAGCCCCTTAGCTACGCAGGAGGCAGGCATTTTCAACAATGTCACCTTTGCTTCTCAATATACTTCTTTACAAAAATAAGACACGGTGGATAAAAATTACATCAAATATATATCTATTTTACCTCACCTCCAGTGTGGTAAGGATGTCTGTGCTTTGTTTTTTTCCTGAGCACCAGGTACCCCTGCTGTGTGCTTCCTCTCAGCCTCAGTGGTGGCAGCCTGCCTTCCACCCCCAGGAGATGAAAGGGAAGCAAAGGTGAAAAATTGGGTACAGCTCCTCTAAGCTCCTCAGGGCGAGGTCACCAACGTCAGCAGCTGAGTGCAGAGGGAGGGTGACAGTCCTCCTGAGCCCAGACTCTGCTTCTTCCTGATCATGTCTCCCCAACTTCTTTTGCCTCTTCCTTTTCTGTTTTTCTCCCTTACAGATTCTCCTCACTCTACCCTCTCATCTTCCATGGCTTTAATTACCTTCCTATCTGGATGATTCTGAGTCTCCGGTGGACACAGGTTCAGGGCACAATAAGTGGGGCCATTCCCCTCTTCCTCACCACCAATACCCAATATGTCACCAAGCCTCAAAATTCCATCTTAACATTTTTCAAATTAGTCACTTCTCTCTACCTCTACCACTTCCTTTGTTCAGATCACCCTCAATTCTTCCCTGGAGAGTAATATTAATATCATTACCATTCACTGAGCACTTATTATATGCAAAGTACTTATACACAGGGTTGCTGTATGAATTGATATTGTGATAATAAGTGTGATTATTTGTGGTTTTTGGGGAGACAGGTTCTTGTTCTGTCCCCCAAGCTAGAGTACAGTGGCCTAATCATAGCTCACTGCAACCTCAAACTCCTGGGCTCCAGCGATCCTCCTGCCTCAGCCTCCTGAGTAGCTGGGACTAAATTATTTTTATTTTATAGAAAAAAAGTGAAGTTTTTAAGGTTAAGCATTTGCCCTCTAAGTATAAGGCTAGAATGTTGTGGCGCCAGGATTTGTTAGTGAGTTCACTCATTCATTCATTCATTCATTCATTCAAAAAACTGGCCGGGCGCGGTGGCTCACGCCTGTAATCCTAGCACTCTGGGAGGCCGAGGCGGGCGGATTGTTTGAGCTCAGGAGTTGGAGACCAGCCTGAGCAAGAGCGAGACCCCGTCTCTACTAAAAATAGAAAGAAATTATATGGGCAGCTAAAAATATATATAGAAAAATTAGCCGGGCATGGTGGCGCACGCCTGTAGTCCCAGCTACTTGGGAGGCTGAGGCAGTAGGATTGCTTGAGCCCAGGAGTTTGAGGTTGCTGTGAGCGAGGCTGATGCCAAGGCACTCTAGCCCGGGCAGCAAAGTGAGACTCTGTCTCAAAAAAAAGAAAAGAAACAAAAAACAACACAAAAGCAGTCATTTTAACCACAATGATATATTGTCTCCTAAGAAAGTAAATTCCCTAGATTACTACAAGAGCCATGTTAAAAGCATATCTGACCGTCCCAAACCCGTTGCTGGCTCCGCATCACCCTCAGGATGACGCGGTTCATGGGGCCTGAACGCTGGCCCCAGCGGCCTCTAAGGCTCATCTTGTCACTACGCCACTGTCCCGAGAGCCCTTCTTGCTCCTCAGCCATGTGAAATCTCTCCCTCCTCCCTCTTGGCCTCTGTCCATGCTGCTCACACCTCAAACACCCCCTTCAACACCTACCCCAGCCCGTCTGGCCCTTCCCCTTTATCTAGGGGCTGCTGGCTACCCTTCAGGGCTCCCCCCAACCCCGTCCACGGCCACACCCCTGGGCCCGGTAGGCGAGTGTCCTCTGTGCTCCTTTAGTGCCCCACTTCCCCTGTCACGGCACTTGGGAGAGGCAATTCCTCATCCCCACGCTCAGGGTGACAGGCGGCCCCGCGATCACTTTCTCCAGTGTCCGGACAGCGCTAGCGCTTCCTACGGACTCAGGACACAGCCCACTGTGAGGAGGAAGGACGGAAGCACAGACTGCAGGAGCACAGCGTGAAGGAAATCAGACTCGTTCCTTCCCCCGATGCTGCCATCTCTACTCCCAACAATCCTGTCCCTTGTTATCTCACGCATCTGTGCAGTTGGAAAAGTGCTTCCCCATCAATTATGCCAGTGGCTCTTCATGATAATTGTGTAGGAAGAAGAAAGGGGTGTTCTGCACATTTGTAGATGAATGTATCTTTCTGCAATGGTTGGTGACTTGTTTTAGGTCACAAATAAATTCAAGCCTTTGGATGTGTCTCTTGTGTGTGCTCACGAGATACTTCAAAAGATGATGAAGTGACATACAGTCAGGTTCCGGATTCTGGTGCACTAGGACTGCAGTTAAAATTCAGAAAAGGGGCAGTTTAATGTGGCTTGGGATCAGGGGCAGATCCAGGTTTTTTAACTGCTCAAGCTCTTACAATTTGGGGAAACTTCTTTAAGAAAAAGATTATAAAATTCAAACTTAGGTAAAAACCTTGGAAAAAGATGTTGTAAGCAAGGGGTCCTGAAGCTTCGGCTTCATTAGCTTCATGGCAAGTCCGCATCTGAGTGGAACAACAGAAGAAATTAAGCTTACACCTAATTTAACGGTAATCTAGATTAGCATTAAATTACTACTAGAATTAATCTAACAGTAATCTGGAAGAAAGAAGAGAATATGTATTTTAAGTCAAAATAATATCACAAGAAAAGGCAAGGTACAAGAAAGAAGGGTGCTAAGAGTAAGAGCTATTTGCTCAGCAGTTAACAGGGGCCGCTGTGTTTGAGGCACTCCGGCAGGCTCCAAGATACAAAGATGATTAGACATGGTCCCTGCCCAGTACCACTTACAATCTAGAATTGACACCACACTTGCAGAGAAGGGGTACAAACAAAAAGAAGGGCTTGATAAAATGTTAAACATCCCCCAAGTGACAGTATCTAAAAGAGCCCTCTATACCACTCTGATCCTGCTCAGTGTTCACTGCTATTTGAAATCTTATTCGTGTATTGCTTGTCCCCTGTTCAAAACACAGGTTCCAGAAGAACAGAGCCTGATTTGCCCTGTTCATCACTGTAACCCCAGATCTGAGCATGGTACCAGGTTCAGAAGAAGCATTCTATAAGTATTTGTGCAATAAACAAATAGATAAAGGAACAAAACTTTACAAAGGCTCAAGTGTGTTGGCATGTGTCATTTGTCTTTTCCGTTTCAATGTGTATCTTGGTATACTTTGGTCAGTCTTTTAATATTAATTAACCCTGGTGCCAAATGAGTATCTTGCCTATACAAATCATAATTTCAAAGACATCTGGCTGACAACCAAGCAGCTGAGAAGAAACACGGGCAGTAAGGTTGAAGGGGAAGCTGAGTCAAAAGAGAGGTTGGTTTATTTCATTTTGCTTCATTCTTCATTCTGGGAGATACTTGAACTAGAGAAATTGGAGAAGAGATCATCCGGGAGCTGGCCTGAGTAGAGAAGTTCCGGATTCATCCTGGCAGACAATGAAACAGTCGCTGAGATTTGGAGCCTTGGGGGCTGTCTGTGATCTGACCAGCAACACAGGCACTTATGTACTCTAATATGACCAAATACTAGCCAGGAGAAGCCTCAGGCAGGGAGATCACATGGAAATCCAACTCTTAAATAAGAGCATGTAGAAATAACAGGGATAATGGTAAACCCATAAAACCAATAAATGTTTCAGAGGAACATTTCACTGGAAATTGAGTGGAAAAAGATTATGAAATTTAATTTACTAATATATGCATATTCTATCCTTTGCTAAAGATCTATTCACACATCTTGTCTTAATGTGAAAGCAGTCTGAAAGGTAACTCCAAAACTGCAACTTGGATGATAACTGGAGAAGGTTTGAGGAGGGGAGAAAAGTCAAAGTCTGAAGGTGGTTAAATAACTCAGCTGGCTCTCTCTGTGCCAGGCCAGGGCCACGCTGCCAAAAAGGCATAAGACCCTTAAGGCTGAATGGCAACTATAGCTCCAAAGATTGAAGTTCCCTCTTGAATTCATCTTTGGATTCTAAGACATCAATGCAATTTAAATACGATATACAGTGACTTTTGTTTTGTTGCCCCATCTGTGCCTTACATGAGTGTGTATGTCCTTCTTGCATATGAGTATAGGAAAAAATGCTAATTAACATACCTCATAATGTAATCTGACCATTTACCATTCATATTAATATCACTAAACGCAGTTAACATCTGTAACGAAAATAAAGCTTTTAATCATTTTAAGTTTCACACGTTATGAACTTCACAATATCTTCAGAATATTCCAAATAGCTCAGTAGAATTTTGACCAGCAGAATCATATTTACTCACAGAAGCACTTCATTACTATCATTTTACTCCATTACAAAGCACAAAGAAAATCAACCCCAACTAAAGACGTATTAAGGGCCATGTACTTTCACTTAAATTCTCATTTAATCCTTCTGATCATTCTGCTACATAATTACTATATCCCTATTTAATAGATAAGAAAACTAACCTTTTATCCTACTTTCTTAACCTTTTAAGTTTTACCTAATTTCTAAGACCACAAAAGTTGTGATGGACCAGCCGGAAGGAAACCCAGGCATTCTGAGACCAAGGCCACAGTTCTTTGCTCTACGCTAAGCATTCTCTCAAACATTTGTGCTATTTATTTATATTATCTTTCCAGATTAAATGCTTATCTGACAATGGCCTATAAGCTGGAAAGTCATTAAGACAAGAGTCCTTAAGACACTGTATCTCAAAATGTGGTCCAGGGACCACTTGCCTCAGACTCCACTGAAGTACTTGTTGGACATATCCTTATGGACCCAACTCCTGACCTATTAAATGAAAATCTGTAGATGGTTCTCTAGAAATTCCTTTTTAACCCCCCAGGTAATTCTGTTGCATATGAAAATTTGAAAACCACTGTGTCTCACTCTTTGCAAACTTCTACTACTGTTATTTGCAGTTTTATACTTGACAAGATTCTATATCCTCATTGAAGGTCATCTTTTGGATTATGGGGTTTGTGGTGGAATGTCACAAAATTCTATATTCATCCTGAGGGTCATCCTTGGATTCTCACAATTCCTACTATAGGTCCTTAGGAACAAGCAAAGCAGGCCAACAACATATACTAGCTGAAATGGGAAGATATTTATCATATGCCTATTCTCACTGCACACAATTCTTGATGTCTTCGAATATAGATCTTATTTCAACCTTGAGGTAGGCACCATTGTCATCATTTCACAGCTTGGGAAACCTTGGCCAGAGAAATGGAATAAACTGCCCAAAGTTAACTAGCTCAAAGTTAGCAGATATTTCAATCTGTATCTTCTCTAACTCATCATATTTTCTTTATTTTACAACATAGCTCTTCCTCCATGAATTACTGCTGTCTACATTTCAAGAATTCAGGGGAAAAACTTTCCAAACGTCTTGAGCAAATTAGTCAACCTCTATTTTCCAAGTACTACACTTAGTCCACTAAAAGTATTCCTCCTAAAGTCAATTAAAAGTCATCACCAAACAGTACAAAATAATGGTATAAAGTACACAAAAATTTATCAAGAAGAATTCTCTATAATGAAATTGTCAAAAACTCCCTACAACTCTTTGATGTAACTCTAGATACAAACTGCATAAAAATAAGCAATGCTCAGGCCCAACCTTAAGCTTGCAAACTCCAGAATGGCATGATCTAACTAACGGAAGTCTGGATGCATCATTCCAGTTAGCGCAACCTTCGGGATCATCAAGCTGTTTTTCTCAACTGGCTCGTCGTAGGGAAAACAAGACTGGGTTCTGTGTGGACTCAAGATCAGCTAAAACCACATGCTTGTGAATAACATAACAGAGCGGCCCACATCCCTGGATAATTTGCATGAAATCTGTGAACTGACTGACATTTGTGACCACTCTATTGCTGAGGACAAAGGGAGGAACTCAGAAGAAGACCAGGGAAGCTTAATTTTTTTCCGACTCTGGGAGCCCAATACCCACTCCCACACACACACACACCCTTCCTCAACTATCTCAGACTCTGAATGTCTTGGCTCTGAAGACTCTAATTCAGGCACAGGCTGTTGTGCCTGCTTCCCCTGGGTGCGTGTGGGAGGCGCTTGAGCTGGTGGGCACCTGGGAATTCAAGGCTAGACAAGGTCAGCCCTCTATGAAGAGAGGACATTAACACCTGAATTTAAAAATCAGGAAATATATGGGGAAAGTCTGGTTGTTTTAGTTTAAAACTAAACATTCACACACAACATTGAGAAACACCTAACCACCATTACAGATTTTAATTTTACTTAATGTCCTGTTTCACCGCAAGCCTTTTGATGTGTGTGGGAGAAGAGAATGATGAAAAGTGTAGGCAGCAGCAAGTGGCAGGAGGAGGAGGGGCTGGATGACAAAGCTTCAAATCATCATCATTATGAAGGTAATGATCCTTCGACAGTTATTGCACAGGACCAAAAGAAAATATCTGCCGTTCAAAATAATGTAGGTACAGATTTATATACATGAAAAAGCTTCCCCAGATATACTGTTATATTGGGAAAAAAGGTTACATAAAAGTATTTAAGATAGAAGTCCATCCATGTAAAATGTTATGTACATGCCTATGAATCTATACATACAAAATAATGCTACTGCAATTTATGAGGCACTTGTGATATATCAGGCACTGTGTTCAGTGCTTGCATGTATTACATCATTTAATCCTCATATCCTTCACATGTGAGCATTATGCCCATTTTATAAATGAGCAAAGAGACTCTAGGACATTGAGAGACCCATGCCACACAGCTATTACACACACAGCGAGACTGGGAGCTCAACACAGGCTGTCTGAATCCAAGACCCACTCTAATAGATTATACATTCTGAGAGGTAGCTTTGGAAGGATGTTTGTCAAATATATTAACAGTAACTTTCTCTAGATGATGAGATTTCTTTTTTGTTGTTGCTGTTTTTAAGTATTGTTAGACTATATTTTAAAAAGATAATGTATGATTTTTAATATCTAAAATAAAGATATTTGAATTGAAAGGGTAAATAAGGAAGAAAATATTCCCATCTTCCATATATCTCATTTTCTACGTTAAACAGTCCAAAAGTAATATTTAATCTCTAGCTAAATACTCACACAAAAAATAAATGGGATGAATGTCTAAAATATCAGTCATTGGGAGAAAAACCATTACATTCAATTTCTGGAAATTTTTGGATTAGTCCATTAACGAAAGACCATCTGTCTCCAGATTCCTATTCTTCCAACTCCTTCTACATTTATCACCAGAGAAATATGCTCCTTCCCTACTCAACCACTTTCAATGGCTCCCCACTATCTACCAAAGTCCAAAATATTCCTTAGCCTCATAGCAAAAACCTTTCACAATCAGGTCCTACACTGGCTCTCTGGATTCATTTCCCTCTGCCCTCCCAACGTAAAGGCTACATTCTGCTAAATTTAAGCCTCTCGACCTCTGGAATGTCCTATCTCAAGTGTCTTCTCAATGACTAATTGAGATATTCTCTATCAAAATCCAACCATCTTCCTAGGGCCAAAATGGAAAAGTCAAAATGGAAAATGAAGACTGCTCAATAGATTTTTCTTACAAAGAGATGCACATAAACAAATGTACCAATACATAGAATGAACAGTATAAATAAGCACCAAATATTATAAAGTATTTTTTTAAAAATTTGCATAGCCAAGAGACAAACCATATTTCCTAAGATTCATGACATCACTGACTGTAAGAGATAACATTATGTCATACAGCATTCTGCCAATTAAGCTATGACATACATTTTTAAAAACTGGAATTTTTATTTTCTTCTTAAAGAACTCTTTTAGAATTATTTAGGTATTCAATGCATACATAAAGAAAACATTAAAAAAATTAATTGGTCAAGGTATTCCTAAGAATTCTTATATATTCAGAATCCACCTCTTCCAAATTGCATGTCGACTAAGAGTTACTGTTGTCTATGCTTTTCCACACAATCTTCTGTGTCACCAAGAGCATGGGAACTGCATCAGTTATTAAGAGTGCTCCATTACTGTCTCCAGGATTTTCTTCCAATCGGTTGACATCCAAACTCCAATTTTTTTTTTTCTTTTTTTTTTAAGACTAGTCAAGTGCAGTAGTGAGGAGGGGGGAAAGTAGTAGAACAAGGAGTTCAATCTGTAACTGACTGTGAACAATCAAGTGAGATAACTCACTACCTTCGGACCAGCCCAAACTCCAATTTTTGATGCACACTCACAATCAATGCATTAAGTTGCCAGCTTTTTTTCTGCCACATGGCTGAGAGCCATTGGAGACCTATCCCAATTTCAGAGATGCTAAATGTGAAAAAAATAAGTTTCTCTTAGAAATGATCAAATTTGGGGCCTGAATACAATACACAGAAACTCACTATTTGAGAATGTAAACACTGTTTGTACAAAAATGACCAAAAGAGAGAAATCTAAAACAGAAAATAGTTTTTCTCTTTTCAGTTCAATGCCAGGATCAATATCATCTTTGAACACTAATCCCTTTCAGCTTTTGTCACCCTCCCATCTGATCCCTCTCCTCTTCACAGCACTCCCTCCATCCTGATGTCCTCCATGACACCAATTAGAGCTAGCAGGAAGGGAAGCAGATTCCCTGCAGTTCTCCCCTCAAAGAAACCATTCTTCTTTTCTCTTGGTACCTGCAGAATTCTCTTCTCTGATATGGCAAAACCTCTAGGACCCACCCAATCTGAGCTATAGACAGAGGTAGCAACCCTGTTATGATGAGGCTTATGTCATTAAAAATAATGACTGCAAACATGAGTCCAGTAATTCTCATTTTTAAATAAAGCAGCAGTGCTTTTTAAGCCTTTTCAAATTTTTCTTTGTGGTAAAGCATAAGTCACAAATGGCCTCATTTTTAATTCAATTCCATAAATATTTACTCAATGCTTTAAGTGTTTAGACCTGTACTTGGGTTGGGGATGAAACCTCAAGAGAAATAACTTCATATCCTTCTCAACCACTCACCCAATATAACTGGAGAGAAAAATATACACTCAAGGCAAGTTAAAGATTGCATTTGTTTTCTAGGTCTAATACAGACCTTTCTGCTTCTCTCTCTCTTTCTCTCTTTGTTTTTAGTTTGTAAGGCAGAGTTATAAGAACAATATATCAAAATGTCAGCAATCTAAAAATTAAGTTGTCAGCTTTTTCTCTGTACTGCAAATTACAAAAGAATTAGGGGTTTGGTGCTAACAGGAGGTTACAATTCTAAAGTATGCAATTTAACCAATCATTGCAAGGTCTAAAAATGCAGTACCGAAGACATTTTAACCAAATGATCTGCTGTTTTGGCACCTAATTTCAACTTCTCTACTTGTGCCATTCTTCCCATTTTTCTTCCTTCCCTTTGCTTTGGAAATGTGCTATTGAACAGCCACACAGTTAAGAACTGCCCACAGCTCCCATGTACATAATACACTAACATGAAAAATGACAGTCATCTTAGCAAAGAGATATGGAAAAGAGAACGAACATCTGCAGCTATTTTGTGGTTCTTCATTTTTTATGCCCACATCAACATTAAAGTCAAAAATCAAAATATGGAATGTACTTTATAGTCTCAGAATTTCAGTCTTTTATAATTTATTCAATACTAATTTGGGTGAAACGTGTCTGATCATCTCTACACTAGAATTCTAAATTAGGATTAAAATGCTAAATTATAAAATTAGCAAATAAAACAAAAAATTAAATGGAAATCAATTACCCCAAATCACTGCAGATATCTTCTATACTTATGAAATCCCTAGCTTTTTCCAATTGCCAACTGCAATCACATCACTTAAAAATAAATGAGAACATTGCCTTCCCAGTAAACAAACGGTATCTTTATAGACGCAATATACTTTTAAAAGACATTAGAATTTAGCAAGAATGCTATTTTAGTAGAATAAGGAATATATTTACTCAATACATAAATAAAAATATATACTCATTACTCTTGTTCTGTAATTTTTTAAATGGCCCCTTTCAAAAATTACAGTATTTTCCTCTACAAAAGGAATATTCAATGATTTCTACTATTTCACAAAAAAACCTCTTCTTCCTTGCTCTTGGAGACACATTTTCCCAGGCAGTCTCACACTCACTTCTATCTTCCAGGTCTCCAAACAATACCTTGTGGTGCAGTTCAACTTGAGGAAGGAGAGTCTCATTCATGGACCAGGCAAAGTTAAAGCCAGAAAGATGCTTCAGACGTCTGGTTTTGCCTGCCCCACCCTTGTTTCCTCTGAGCCATAATGATGTCACAACACCAGGCAGGGCAATGACTTCACTGCTCCAGTCCCTGCCTCTGAGCACATAATTCTTTACAGCCCAGGCAAATCAAATGACAGCAGAACCCTCCAGGAGCCCAAGTGCCTGATGAATTCCCAACAAATTAGCAGCTAGCTAGCCTTTTGAAAGAAATAGATGCAGCAATCGCATCATTAAGGATCTCTCTAAATGAAGTGGTGCTAAAGATAAATTTGATTCATGGGTTTCAATGGGGAGTCTATATTCTATAATAAAGCTGACATTCAAAGAGGAAAACTGTGATGGGGTACTTGGAAGAGTCTATTCGAATTAAAGATGACCAGGGTAGACCACTTAAGAACTCTTTCTCTTCATTATAGTCAAATTCTTACAGAAAGCAAACATTTATTTTTCAGTCTATTCTAGGAGTTCTATTTTTCTGGCCAGGGTAAGAATTCTAATTTGTGAAATTTAGGACTTCTTTTTAAAAGCACTAACTTAAAAGATGAATGCACAACCTAAATGGAAGAAAACTGTACAGCAAGTTCCTGCCACACTTAATCCAATATACTATAGTAAATCCAGAAAAGATTCACAAGATAATAACATCTCTCTCACTACATGGATGATTGCCTCTCTTCTACCTAGGTGGCCCCTTAATGCATTTGACCCACCAATTTTTTTAAACACGACATATACATAAAATTGCATCTGATCAAGTAAAAGAAAAAAACTCCCTGATCTTGTATTTCAACACAACTCAAAGTTGGCAAAAGTTCAAGCACTATACAAGAATTGATAAAAACTGCTTTTAACCTAAATTGCATTCATGCAGAAAGAATGACTTAAAAATTAAGTATATTTCACTGAGACACTGACCTTTGACCTATAGCCCCTGAACCTTTCACAGAAAAGGGGTTTTCAATTTAAAGTAGCTACCCTTCCTGTTATTGATAATTTACTCACAAAGCATGTTCTGTTTTGCAAAAATTATTTGCCTAAAGAGTATTAGCTAAATCAACTTTATGCAGTAACCTGTGCATCTGATATTTTGCTTTTCTGAAGTCCCAATTCTTCAGTTTAGAACTTATTTCCTCTCACAATAGCTTTCACACTTCAGCTAAAGTTTTAAAAACTTGATACCGAAATTAATACGCATTTTTTAAAAACCTTCTCTGAGCCAAGATATAAATCACCTCTCAGTCCCCAGAGTTCACTCAAACTTGATGTGCTCCGTTTTCTTAATAGGGCTTTTCTGCTTAATTTATGTAACTGGTACTGCGTCCATGGCTCCCAGATACAAGTGGAGTTGTATCATTTTTCTTTTCTTGAGACTTTAAAAACCAGTGTAAAACTAAAAAAAAAAAAAATGTTTTTAGTACTTGGCGTAACGGCTCCTCTACTATGGAAGTTAAAGCTACCAGGACAGATTCCAGCACACCTGGCTGTCTCAGAGAGCCTAAAATGGGCCAAAAAAAAAAAAAAAAACAGACAGACATGACATCTGCAAAAGCAACTCCGCAAGACTAATGTAAAAAAGCTGAAACAACTTAAACACGTAATGGAAGCACAGCATTCGCAGAGGACTGCCTGGCCCTCTCAGGACTTCCCAGCCCAGCCTCCACAAGTAATTAATACCACATGTTTTCTTTATCATTCTATTTGTTCTGCAACAATCTCTTGCTAACTTTAACACTGGGCTACAACTAAAGACAAACCCCTTGAAAACTTCAGATCCGTAAATATAAAAAGAAAAAAGGAAAGAATGCTCGCACTGCAAAGGACCAGTTTAAATTTACTAGATAACCACACCCACCGCATTGCAGAAGCCTTGAACTTGGCGGGTGGGGGGTGAGGAAGGGAAGGGGAAAAAGTAGGGCGAGATTAGAGGGGAAACTCGAGAAAGCAAGCCCCCGCGGCAGGAGCCAAGAAACACCGCCGGTAACTGGCGGAGACCCCAACTCCAGCGGTCCGAAGCCCCGGCCTCCCCACCCCCACCGCCGCAAAGCTGCCCTCGCAGACACCTCCCGAGGCGACTTGCAGCCCCGCGGGCGCCAGGTGAGCAGCGCCGCGCCGGCCCCTAGGCCACAGCCTGCCCGCGCAGCGGTGCCCGCGGAAAGGAACAGGGGCGAGGCGGCCCCGCAGGTGCCCGGGCCCTGGGCACCCTCGTGCGGACGCCCCCTCCTCCTACCCCGCCGGCCCGGCTGCGCCACCGCAACCGGCCGGGGTAAGCCGCCCCAGTTCGGGGAAAGAGGCAAGTTATATAAAAGCGACCGGCCCCGCTGCCGAGAGGGGATGCTTTGTGCCGAGCGCACCTTACCCGCCCCGAGCTGGCACCCGGGACCAGCCCGCAGCCGCGGCGTGCAGGGCCCCTCCCGCGGCCGGCCACCCGCCCCGGCGGCGCCGCAGTGTCGCCCCCCGCCCCCCGCACCTCCCTGCGGGGAGGGGCCGGCCCGCGCCGCCGGCTCGCCCTCGCCCCCAGCCCAAGGGGTAACTCAAAACATGGCGCCCCGAGCGGGGGATTTACGCAAATTGGCAGAGAAGGACGCGGGGACCGAGTCGCCCCAATCGCCTGGGCTCCGAGGGAGGCCTCCAGGCCGGAGGCCGGTGCTTGGGCTCAGCGCGCCGGCCCAACCGATGCTGCAGCGTGGCTGGCGGGGCGGCCGCGGGGCTTCGCGCACGGGCTCGGCCCGGCGGGGGTCCCGGCGAGCAGGCGAGCAGGAGGTCGGTCGGGTGGGGACCCGGGCCATTCCAGGCGGGAGGCTCCGCGATTCGAGCGACCGCGCGACGCCGAAGCACGCGTCAGCAGCACAGCCCCGCGCGCCGCGCCCCGGCCTCGGGCTCTTCCTCCGCACCTTGTAAGCCGAGACCCCCTGGCATCCCCCACTCCGGAGGCAGAAAAGTTACCTGGGATCGGCGGGGAGCCCGGCCGCGCCGCGGCGTGGGACCAGCCTGGGGCTCGCGTCCTCGTCGGCTGTGCGCAGGAGACTCGGGCGTGGGGAGGAAGCCGCAGCCCAGGGCTGCTCGCCGCGGCTCCCCCCGCCCCCCTTGCAGGAGACACCGAGGCTCCGCGGAGCTGCGGCGCGGCCCACGCCCAGAGACGGTGCGGAGCGAGCCAACCTCGTCCCGACTCCGCTCCCTGCCGCGGGGGAGGGAGCACCGCAGCACTTCAGGACAGTTACATGGGAACAGCCTCCCAGTCCTGGCGCAGGGTCTGGCTCCGGGAAAACGCCTGGAGACAGCTGCCACTAACCTTAGCCCTCGGACTGCCACTTAGATTCCCGGCCCCTCCACTCCCCCGGCCCCTCCCGGACACCCCCTGAGAGGAGGGAGGGAGGGGGTACTCCTGACCTTCAGGAGAGTTATTTATTGACTTAGGGACTGCAGTATTGAGGAAAAAAAAAAAAAAACGTTCACATTGGCTACCTCTTGCATTGGATGTGTGCTCAAGAAATATCATAATAGAGAAGACCTGAATTAAAGATTGATAAAGGAGGTTGCCGGAGCAACTCAGCCACTGCCTCCTCCCCACGGACTGTAAAGCTTTTCCCTGAAATGGAGGGGAGGGGGCTCACACGCTGATTTGTAGGCAAACGACAGAATTCCTGGTCATCTCACAATATCTAACTTCTAACCAAGTAACCAAGGCCTATTTAAAATTTTTTTACATTTATTTGTTAACATAAATTTTGTGTATATTTAAGGCATACAACATGTGTTATAAGACAGGTCCCCAACCTTCTTGGCACCAGGGACCGGTTTCATGGAAGACAGTTTCTCCACGGCGCGGAGCTCTGTGGCCTAACAGGCCTCGGACCTTTACCGGGGTTTGGGGACCGTGGTTGTAAGATGCATACAGAGTAAAATGGGCATTATAATGGAACAAATTAACATATCCACCACCTCAGAGTTACCCATTCACCTCCATACCAGTGGCAAGAGCCCGCTATAATCTACTCATTTAGCAAAATCTTGAATACACTACACTTTTGTTAACTGTAGTCCTCATGTTGTACATTAAATCTTTGAAAAATGTAAAGCCCTTTCCAAATCATCTAGTCACCCCTCCAGGAGCTCGGAGACTCATTAAGAGAGGGAAAACATGGAATCACAAAAATATTGCATTTACTACTGGGTGCCAAAGCTGTGATGCAGGCAGGATAAATGGCTCTGGCCGAGATAAGCAGGCCTGACCTGTTAGTCCTGGGGAGGTGGGGACACTTGGCCCAGGTTTCCAGAATAGTGACAACTTCAATAGAAAAGGGGGGTGGCATTTGATTGCCTTGGCTGGAGCGGAGTGATTTTTGTCAGCTAGAATGGGTGGGAGAGGAGGTTGGAAAATGATCATTACTAGGTTGCTATGGAGTTTATGGGCCTTTCTGTATTCTGTAGAAGATGTGCAGCTTTGGGAAATTTCAAGAAAGTGTGACAAGTTATATATTATCAAAAATAATCTGATGGTTCTGCAAAGACCAGAACGGATGGGCAAATATCAGGTTGCTGATAGGAAGAGACTATGGCATTGTGACAGGTGCCAGAGGTAATGAAGACCTGAATTATCTTTCAGGTGACAGTTCAGATATAGGTATGTTTGAGGATTACTTGTATTAATGTCCTGTCAGGAAATCTCCCACTCGAGTGTTAGAGACATACGTGCACTTATCACGTATGCACCTACATGGCTGTGTATGTGTGTTGCATATAAGGTCTGTGCATGAAGGAAGGATTCATCTTCCTTTTTTGCGTGTACACTAAAGCACTCTCCTTCGAAAGTGGACTTGAACAAATCTATTGTTTACAATAAACACTAATTTGGCATTATCGTTCAAGACCCAGATTGTTCCATACTTTCATTCATTTTATCTCAGTATGTTTGCTATTTTTTTTAATTCAAAGCAAACTGTTTTCCTTATGACTCATGAATCTTAATCTTTGTGGTGGTGAAAATCAGCCATAGTGTTGGAATGACTATTAGAAGAATGTTAGAATACTAAGTATTATTTTTTTAAAGTTAGAAACACCTAGCTAATTATCATGATATTCCATGAATTCAAAATTTGGAGTAAAAACTGTACTGCCACATAGTTTAATAGTAAATATGGGAAGCAATTACTGTGGAACCCTCTGGGCTTGACCAAGGCTTTCTGCTATTCTTTTTTCTTCCTAGCACAGATGTGGAGAAAGAGAAATGCCAGACATAAGCAGTTCGTAGCTCCCTCAGTAACTTGCTTGTATCTCAGTAATAACACACTCTTCATTCTATCTTGTGAAACTCACGCAGGAGCCTCTCTTAGTCATCTCTGTCTCCCCACAGTGTTTCACTGGGTACATTGCAAGCCTAGCCTTAAACATTTTGCTAAATGAATGAATGGACCTTCAGTAATGACCGAAGCTGCCACTTTACTTTGAGGATTCAGCTTCCCCATGTATAAAATAAGGGACAATTACCAAAATTCCTTATGGTTCAATATTATTAGGGTTCCATAACATTAAAAGATGTTGTACCTCTTACAACTTACTGAGTAAAAGCAATAATGAAAAACCCACTGTTTAACTCTCATCAGAAAATAAAATAAATAAAAATAAAATAAAAAAATAAAACTTCTCCACATGGAAAGGAGAAGGAAAGTAACAAAATAAAGTAGAAGGCAAGGTGGTGACTCAATGACAGCTGGATTTGTTTTCTTTCTTAGGAGACTAATTCTCTTTGCATCCCTCTCGATACCAAAAATAAAGCCACCTATAGCCTCAGAGAATTCTTTATTCTTATCAGTGTAAAACCCTTCATGGTGCTGTTTCACTAAGTTACAGAAAAGAAGTTCTTGGGTCCAGGGAATGCATCTCACACAGTTCCAGGGTTAGTGCTGATTTAGCATTAAAACTCAGTTCTTAAGTTCCTAGCTTACTATATCCACACAGTGCTATATAAAGCATTATACAAATACCGAAATCCATGAAAAGTAGAGAAAGGCTCCACGACTCCAGCCTAGGTCTTAGGATGCCCGTTCTGTTCTCTACCACTGTACTCAGGCTTACTCTACAACATCAATCTTATTTATGGGCTTCCTAAAATTGCTCTACTATACATAAGTACAACACTGAAGGCCAGTGACCACCCAGAATTCTAGCCAGGGTGTAGCTTCTTTCAAGTAAGATATGTGTGTAAATTCATTTCAAGCTAAAGAGACAGGATTCCCCATGAACCTCCATCCAAACACAGGCGTCAATAGAATACTGACTCACTGGCACTCGCTGGTACTCTACTACTGAACAGCAAGGATAATGCCAACCTAATAGCCAAGGCAAGGACAGAATTTGCAGGTTGCACTGACAGCCATAATGTCAGCCTCATGGACAAGACTCCAGAAAGAAATGATAGAGAATCAGTCCAGTAAACTCATCTGAACTTTGCCCCAAAACATGAGAATTGCAAACCTGAGGAAAACTGATGCTTGACCAAAGCCTACAAATGCTGGTCTAAATAGACATACACACTCATTTGTCCTCATTTATTCAACCTGAGCTGCTGCCTTAGTAAAATGTTAACAACACTTGCAGTAACTAGTTGAGGCTTATTTTATGTTGAGAGTAATGGCAGGCACCTGAATTGCATATCAAGTCCTCGAAATCAGGATATAAAGTCTTCAGCCACAGCGTTGCTGGGAACCATAAATAAGAGAAATACGGGGATGAATGCATAATTCAAAAGCAACAAGCTTATTCTTTTGAAATACAAATTTGTTGAAGAGTTTCTAGGTTCTAAGAATAGCTTTAAGTTTACAGCTCATTAAGGCTTCCAGATGCTCTTTTCATTTCGGGTTTGTGTACATCATTTCAGTGGTCTGTATACATGCAAAGCACAGATGCAAAATGAAATAAAAAACCACTGCTAACTACAAATGTAACACAAAATGTACAAAAATGTGTACATATGAGAGGGAGCAAATTTAGGCATACTAACACCCCATTTAAGAAAATATTCCTATTCATCAGAATTCCTTATTTGCCTACTTTGTACTCTTGTAAAAATAATAGCCATAAAGGTGGTCCAATACATATTATGTAAGGTTCATTGTATTAAAACATACCCTTATTAATTTTACTTTCCACTTTTTTAGTAAATTTAAGAAATAAGTTTCAGCACTTTTAAATAGTATAATTTTTAACAGTAGAATTGTAACTTATACTAATGACCAGTTCTTTATAAAGTTTAAATGCACAATAATTTTATTCTTCTCTACTCACGTAAAAATAAAAAACCCATGACAAATATTTTCGATTTAAGGATTTTATATATAAAGAATAGAATGGCAAACTATAAAGAATGGAAGTTGTTATTCTGTAATGTTATTAAATTCAACTCCAAACCAGATGATCACTATTGAGTTATGCTGAGAAATTTCACATTTTAATCACTTTTCCCCTGTAAAGACAAAATAAATGCCAGCTAGCCATTCAGTCTCCTGTGAAGTTGTAAACAATCCCAATCAGCTCTTATATTTTATTCCGGAAGCTACAAGAATTAACTAAGGAATTAAAAAATGGGTAGTAAGGCACATTCAGCAGTCTGGCTGATTAACTTGTTGATGCTATCTCCAGGTTTGTGTTCTCTCTAGGAAAACATGTGATGGTTAACTTTATAAATGAACAAACCTACAGCAATAACTATGCTAAAAAAGTCAGCTTAACCTCTTAATTTGATTTTTGTTTTCTAGCCTGTTATTTTCCTTTTCCAGCATTCTCACTGATATCCATACTTCAACAGTGTGAGTGCAGCCTGAAAATGTGGTTCCACTGTAGTCCACAGCTTCCAGAATGCTCCAGGGGTCAATGAAAACGTCATCTAGAGTATCTGTGTCCCTTGAAATAAATTTAATAGGTCAAAGCCATTTGAAAGAAAGATTTGGCTGTTGACTCTCTCCTGTGCAAGATGTTTATTGGGGATTTGTAAGAATATCCAAGGTTGACTCATTTGTGAATGATAACAAATCTGAGGATACCAGAGTTTCTCAAAGTAGGTTGTTTGTGAACAGTTTTTTAAGTTTTATGTTTCTGTCAATAATAACATTAAAAAGCAACAACTGTACAGTATTCACACCATTTATGTCAAAATCACTTGAGTGCTTGTTAATGACGCAAATTTCTGGGTTCAGCCCCAACTAAGCAAATCGGAAGCTCTAGGGTGGGGTCTAGAGGGCAGACATTTTTAACAAGCTCCTTCGGTAATTATAAATAACAATAAATCTTGAGAGCCACTGATCTAGGTGACCTGTGTATAATAGCAATCCCACAGGTGATGGCATGTACTCAGCAGATGTTTCGTAGAAGTTGGAACAGAGAAAAAAGGTGGAAGAACAGCTTCGTTCAGACATATAGGTGAGCAAAACTGAAGAGAGTCTACACTACAACAGACAGTTCACATTTTGCAAGAGTTATTGCTTGGGTCCTGTGGTTGTATACATCAGTTTGTAACAGCAGTTCATTAGCAGTAAGTATAGTAATAAATAACAATGAAGGATTGTTCTGTTCCCAGTTCCAGCAATAATTGGATTAGATGCCTATTTATTGAAGATTGCAGTAACACTACAACTCTGACCTTAATTTCCAAGTACACAAAACATCTTTACAAAATTGCCAAGGGATGTCTCATTAACATAGGAAATTGAAGACTAATTGCTGGTAGTTTTGGTTAAGTTTGAGATCTGACTATCCTAAACCCAGCAAATAGGGAGTTTAAATATCTTTTGGTATAACACCTAAGCAAAGAGGCATTCTCTGTGCTAATTACCAAAAACTAGTGAACCAAATTAAATAAAGAAATTGAACAGAGGCTACATCTTTCTGCCCTTAAGCACAACATGAGGAATTTTGTTTTGAAAAAGTATATTAATCATATTAATATGCTGTTTATTGTGTGAGTCTTGTATTTTTCTTATCTGTTTGTAAGGTTATTTTGGTTTTATAGTTGATGAGACAAGCATGAAAAATTTAAATTTCATTTTATATCTACATATGTTTAAGACAATATGATGGGGAGTCATCAGTTAGGAATATTTTCTTTCACTAACGGGTTGGTAAAGGATAAGATTTCAGCTCAAAGAGGACTGTCATTCTAACATGAGCCAGGCTACTTTATGAGCAGAGGGTTCTCTAGTTAGAATGTTCAAGAAGATACACAATGACATCTACCCATAATGCAACAGAAAAGATTCCTGCATCAGGAAGGCACTTGGGCAAGATCATCTATAAAGTCCTGTCCAACTATGAGATGAAATTGTTTTCCAGGTGTTTGCCACTCTGGATGCAGGGGTTACACACAATTCCAAACAGCTGAAGGTAGCAACTCAAACAGTGACTTCATGAAGATATGCTCATGTATCTATTTATGTGGTTTTTGAATACCCTACAAAACTTCTCTATTATAGGTTGAGATTACTTTGTCATTAGTTCAGTGCTTTTTCTTCATAAATCTCATGACAGTTTCCACCACCTCTTCCCCTCCCACATGTCTTCTCTGATCCATCAACTCTAATCTACTTAGTTTTCGATGAGTCTTCACTCTCATCAGACCTTTTCTTTGCTTCTGAGCCAAGCTTTACTAAATTAACTTAAAAAGCTGGGCATGATACTGTTTTTTGAGTCAAGGTGTAAATATTCTGAATGGGAAGTTTATCTGAATTTTTCCTGGCTGTCCCGATGCCCATCCCCAAATTACTCCCCTGTTAACAGGCATACATTGACCATATTACACCCTCATGAATATCATTATGGCTTGATGGACAAAGGGCTAAATAATGTCTTAAAATCGTTGTGTGGCCTCAAGCAAATTTCCTCATCTCTTGTCTTACTAGAATAGACTGGTAGTTCTTGACCATGGTGACATATTAGAGGAGTCACTTGGGGGGACTTTTTAGAAACAGTCACTGAAGCAAATTATCACAGCTGGGTGCTAGGTACATGTGAGCTTATTATACAGTTCTTTATACTTTGTGTACATTTGAAATATTTCATAATTAAAGGTTTAAATTAAAAAATAATTTTAAAATACTGATGCTTGAGCTATATATCCCAAACCAATTAGATCAGAACCTCTGGCGGGTAGGGCACAGGCATCCGTATCTTTCAACATTCCCCAAGTGATTTTTATGTGCAGGCAGAGATGACAAATGAGCAAAAGAAGACTAAAAAACACAATTAAATTGAATGTTAAGAATTCCTCCAAAGAGGGATGCCATAAAAATAAATACTAATAGCAAGCAGTTATTTATATCTTTTTAAAAAGTTAGCTGAAGTACTTATAGAAGCCACTGGATTATATACACATGTGCCCATTCTCTATGAAGCAAGTCAGTTTTGAACGCATTGGGTTTGCTTGGCAGTGCCTGCCATCAGATTTGTTGATACTCACACTCTTGTGGAAACCTATTACTGTAGCTGGCTGTCCAACTCATAGTAATGTGTCAATAAAATGCTGGCATATTTCACAACAGGCAGAAAGAACTCATAACACTAAATAACATGACTAGAATTTCAACAACTCTTCCAACGCTCAAAAGAAAAAAAAATATCATTCATGGTTGTATTCCAAGTTTTCATGTGATGTGTAGAAGATACACATGAGCACTTAAGATTATCTTAAATATTATGAATGGACAGAAGGTTCCAGCATGTACTTCTGTTTAATTTTTTTTTCTTTTTTTTTTTTTTTTTTTTTTTGAGACAGAGTCTTGCTTTGTTGCCCAGGCTAGAGTGAGTGCCGTGGCATCAGCCTAGCTCACAGCAACCTCAAACTCCTGGGCTCAGGCGATCCTACTGCCTCAGCCTCCCAAGGAGCTGGGACTACAGGCATGCGCCACCATGCCCGGCTAATTTTTTCTTTATATTTTTATCCAGCATGTACTTCTTGATGAAACAGATAAAAACCCCTTGAAAAATTAGAGGAGCCTATAGGAAATTGTGTCTAAATAAATATAACCTGAATGTTATATGAGTGGGATCTAGCGATTTTCCCAAGGGCATGATCAGGCATTGGGGATACTGGCTCATGGTATCTGGCCCCAGATTCATTGTTTTCACTGAGAGCTGAAATTTACTAAGCTAAAAGTTATCTTGTATGAGGAACTGTTTTACAAGCTATTGTTCTATAAGAATAACTTGTTGCACCATCACAAGACCCTGTGGGGTAGATTCTATTATGACCCCTATTTTACAAAAGGGGTCAATGAGGCAGAAACAGGTTCAACAGGTGCCCAAGTTTACATGGCTTTGACAGGTAGAACCAGGATGCAAACTCTGGCAGTCTAACTTTGGAGCTAGACCTATAAGACCTCTAACTATACGTCAAACAAATACAAACACGCACACATATTTGGTTAAAGCTTATGAAATTGCCAATATTCAACTGTTTTTTGACTTTCAAAACCAGTAATTTTACAGTACAATAATATACTGCAATGAGAAAACATTGCATTAGTTACAAAAGAAGAGAAACAGAGTTAAGGAGAGACTATTTCTACTAGTATAGACACAGATTAGAGAACAGAAAAAGTTTTCTGGAAAGTCATTAATATAGAAAGAATATTCAGGTTTTCTTTAATAGTCTAAGAAGCTATTAAAAGAACTTAAGGCAGGTGGTAATAAAATTATAATTATTATTGTTAACTTTTAACACCCACAAAGTGCCACACAGTTTTAAGGGCTTCCTATGGATATTATCTCTTTATTCCTTACAATTCTATGAGGTAGGAACTATAATTATCCACGTTGTACAAGCGGTAGAATTGAGGCAACTGGGAAGCTGAGGAGCTCGTCTCAGGTCACGTATTTGGTAAGTCGTGGAGCCAGGCAATTATACTTTAGAATGTGTCTCTTATCCATGCTGCTAAGTTGCCCCTACACAGTTACGTATGTTCACTTGGGATTTCCTCTACAGAAAAGGGACTATTAATTTCAAAAAGCTGTGCCACAAATGGAATCCTTGTATAGATATGTATCTGTTTGACCAAGAACATTCAATACAATTTAGAGTTTGAGAAAAAGACCAAAGGAGAATGCTCCCATCCACCAGTAATTCCTGCTGGCTCTACCTTCAGAGTATACACAGAACCGGACCACTTCTCACCACAGCCCCCTCTGGCACTCTGGGGAAAACCCTCACCATCCCTGTCTGGGTTCCTGCAACTCCTCCACATATTTGTCTCTGCTGCCACCCTGAGACCCTCATAGTCATTCTCCAAACAGAAGATGTAAGGCTAGTGAAACTTAAGCCAGGTCTGGTCACTCATTTGTTGAAGGCCTCCAAGGCCTCCGGGACCTGCATTATCTGCCTTCACTCCATGCAACCCCACTGTTCTGACCACATCTACCAACTGCCCTCCCCTGTCTCGCTCCCACCGCTCTAGCCTCCTTGAGTTCCTCACACAAGCCAGGCACACTCTCACCTCTGGCTTTTGTACCACCTGTTCTCTGTGATGTGCGACTGCCCTCGCCTACTTCAAGTCATTGCTCACATGTCACCGTTGAGAGGCCTACCTTGTGCACTGTAAATATATGCAATAAAAAAAATTGTGATCAGGCTACTCTGTCATGCCTACCTGCTTATCCTATTCCACCCCTCCCCAAATGCCACTGGAGGCTGTCTGTTCACATCAGGACAAAAGAAAATGTGACAGGATCCAAGTAGGGCCCTCTTTACTCATGTGCACAAACAATGGAAATGACCACTGCAGTGGAAAATGTCAGATCATCTGAAGCAGAAATGTCCATGCTAATGTTATTTTTCATATCAAAGGTTGCCATGGTGATATTTATATAGATTGAGCCATGATCAAGCAGTGAATACTTTTCAAGGGCTGTTGGAGGAAAAGAAGTCGCAATCCACCGTTCATCCTCAGAAATCACTCTCATCCCACTTGCTCCTACAAAATGGCTCACTTCTTTTGATTGCATTTGGCAGGCCCACAAAACATGAATTTTAGATTCTATCATTTCAAGCTTGAAGCTGGTGCCATGTCTTTCCATTTGGTCTGCATTAAGGCTTTATTCAGTGATTCACATGCCTTTCAAACATCACCAGGTCATTCCTTCATCTGTCTTCTCATCTCCAGCCCCTTCCTCCAACAGGGCACCCAGTTCCAGGACCTGTCATGCCCTGGTCCTCTCTAGAGGGGATGTCCATGTGTATTGACCATTGCCTACTTCATGCAACTGCCATACTTCAAGCAAATGTCAGGAAATAGTGAGTCAGTATAGGATCTTTAACACTCCACCCCTAGATTGTAAGCTCTGTGAGGGCAGCAGGACTCTCTTACTCATATTTGTATTTTTCAGTGTACATAGTCTAAAAGAAACTGGAAAACATCCTAACAGGAGGTACTAGAGAGCTTAGCAAAGGACAACATTCATCCCCAGTCATGCAAGTCAGAAACCCAGGCATATCCCAGACACCTACTCTCCCTAACCCTCCTATAAGATCTGTTGCCAAGTCCTTTGCCTTTCATCTTAAATAAATACAATCTCTGGGCTCTGTCCACATCCCTCCCCCATGGCACCCCATCCTGCAATAGTCTCAGGTCTCTAATCCAATCTCCCTGATGTGGGTGAGCACTCGAGTCCCAAAGGTGATGCTGTCACCCCTACCTAGAACATCCCCATCCCATTGTTCTCAGGGTGAAGCCAACACTCTCTTGAATGCAGCCTCGATGTTCTGAGTACTCCCTTCCTCCACTCCGGTCAGCCCAGCCATCTTTCTGTTTCCCTTTTTCAGCTTCCCTAACTAGGTCACGTGTCCCTAGGAAGGGCTCTGGGAGCCCCAATCCCTCTGCTTCCGACATTGCAGCATCGCACGGATGCATCTGTGTGTGTGACTATTTCATGAACCACTGTCTCCCCTCACAAGATGTAAGTTTCAATCAGAAACTTGGGTTGCTTCCACTCTCCACCTTGCCCACATCTGCCTGTGCCCAACACGTAGGAGACACTCGGTGGATATTTATGATAGTAAATGTTGATGGACTGCCATTACTGGAAACAGTAGGGTACATAATGGTTAGGTTTCAGCCCACACACGGGTAGCCAGGGGCTCGCTATTCCTGCTGGGTACAAAGGAGAAAGCAAACAAATAGACAAAAAATCAACAAGGCTTTTCAGATCTTGGACACTTAAGTGAGGCCCACAATGGACACAAATATTTATCCGTATCATTTGCAAACATGGACTAGCACCTTCTCTGGGCAGGGGGCGGGCCAGGGTTGCTGGTGGCACTCTCTCTTCCCAAAGCCAAACCTTGCGGTTTTCCCGGCGGTATGGCTGGAGTAGGAACATTTGGCGCCGACATGCTGTCACTAAAGGAGGGAGAATGACTCGACTGTCCTTCAGCCCAGAGGATCAGCCTCTGAACTTCCATCCTGATTCACATTTGCCCCCTCCGCGCCAGTGACTCATCTTGGTGGGAAACTTGGAGGGCAGAAAAATAAGCGACATTTGCACTGCGATGCGTGAGGGACAGAGGGAAACCCAGGGAGACAATGCGTTTCTCTGTCTGCCTGTGGCCCAGCGCGGGCTTCCGAGCAGGAGACCTGGAGCCCGCAGACCTGCCCGGCCCGCTCCTCCCTCCCCAGCGCTCTGACCTTGGCCTGGGAGGCATTGCCTCATCTCCTTTCATGTGCTTTCTCATTTTTAAACTGAGTGACTAAACCTGCTTCAAGGACCATTGAGAGGATTAAATGAGATAATTCATGTAAAAAGCTCTCAGTAAGCTCTAAATGCCATATAATGGTGTGTCGCAGCCATGTCGGTGGCTCACAGTAATACCACTCGGCCACTCTCCCTCCGCCAGTGCGGCCAGGGGCCCGAGGGCTCCCTCCGTCTTCTCACTTCTGTGGACACTGAGAAACAGATGCTGAGTCGGGGGCGGAGAGGCCCTTGGAGAACCAGCTCCCTTGACAAAGTGAAGGAGGTGGCTCTGGACCCTCAGGACACGTGCTGAGCTCATAAATCCTCTTCCCAGAGGAGCTGGGAAGAAACAGCCCGGAGCCCAAAAGAGCTGGTCTGGTGTGACTGCTCACTTGATTATGTTGCCTGATGGGAAGGGGTAGGTGCAGGAAATATAATATTATCTGTTCCGTGATAACAGCCCTTTTTTTTTTTTTTTTTTTTTTTTTCAGATAGGCTCTTGCTCTCTTGCCTGGGCTAGAGTGCAGTGGTGTAATCACTCACTGCAACCTCAAACTCCTGGGCTCAAGCAATCCTCCTGCCTCAGCCTCCCCAGCAGGTAGGACTACAGGTACCTGCCACCATGCTCAGCTAATATTTTTTACTTTTGTAGAGACAGGGTCTTGCTATGTTCCCCAGGCTGGTCTCCAACTCCTAGGCTCAAACTATCCTCCCCTCTCAGCCTCCCGAAGTGCTAGGATTATAGGCTGAGCTGCTGGGTCTGGCCCATATTTTTTTAAAAGCTTGTAAAAAGAGCTATCAACATGTGTGCTTTTCCTAGTATTTTTTTTTCAGCATACACAATTCAAAAAAAAATTTTAAATTGCTCAAAGCATTTTTAAAGCACTTATTTGAGATGTTCTCTCAAGAGCACATGCCTCATTATTTGGAATCACTTCAAAAATTGCAAATACTCATATTGTGGAAGATAAATTGGCTTCTTTGAAGGAGCCAAAATGATTTTAGCTCCAGGCTAATGAATAAGGGTGTCAAGTGGGGTCAGACCTATTGGGCATCAAAAAAATAAACAAACAAAGTAAAACAAAACAAACCCTGAATTTTAACTATAAATAAACTCAACTAAATTCTTAGAATAGTTTAATGTGCTAGTTTGGAAGGGAGTTCAAAGAGTAGTTCCAAAAGGATTTTGAGCGACACAGCCATGTCCACTTACAATAACAACTATCATTTAATGACCACTTACTATGTGCCAGGCACTCTCTAAGAATGTTACATACATTCTATCACTTAAGATTCGGAAAACCCCTAAGACTTGCATACCCATCTTACAGATGAGAGGTTAGGAGACCTCTACAAGGTCCCAACCATGTAAATGGTAGAACTGCACTTATCTCCATGGATATATTTACTTGAATATCTCTGTCCTAAGAAAACAGTATTCCTTTAAATGAATGCACTCTGATATACTTGTTAAAAAACATCCTATCATTTAATGGTTGGGCTTCTTTTAATCAATGCAAAAACAGAACACCATGACAGATTTACAAGATTATTGAAGCTTGGGCCCAAACCACTAAGAACAGGGCTTTGCAAAGGTACTCCAATTCCTAGAGGAGCAATTATGAGACCCTTCCGGATGGGAAGCAGAAATGAGCCTAACAGTAATCTGGAAATGGGTGACATTTCCAGGCATTCATATCCAGACACCATTATGCTTTTGTGGAGAGTTTATACCTGTAGTATGCAGAATAATTATGGATTATATTTACTGAATTATTTAAAAGCTGCACAGTCTGCGTGTTAAGAGCTGAGTTTGGGCAGTCAGAGCTGGGTTTGAACCTGGCTCTGGAAGTTTCTAGCTGTGAAGTAAGTTACTTAATCTTCAAGGCCTCAGTGTCTCCATGCACAATGGAGATGATCACATTACCCTCTTCGTGAAGTTGTTTGAGAATCAAATACGTTAAGTTCTTCCAATTGTGCTAGCACATAGTAAGCAGATATAAGTTAGCTACTTATACTAATATTTAAGTAAAAATACTTTAAGTTTTCCTGAGTCATTATCTGGAAGAGGGCATAACAGGACAAACATTCATATTCTACAAATGTACTTCGTCTTTAACAGCAGTGTTGTAATTCAATCAGACTACATCAAGTATGAGTTTTTTGAGTATTTTCCTTGCCAGCATTACACAGTGTCTGGAATTAATTAAATGATGATTGCTAAAGTGAAAAGTTCCCAGGATTGTTTCTGTGTAAACCTTCAAAAAAGAATAATTTGGCCTGTGCTCCTTGAGAAGATGAATAAACATTTTTTTCCTGTAGAGGACTTCATGATCTTCAAAATATTTGGCTAGAGTTTTACTTTTATAAAGTTGAAGCAGGCAAAGTTACTCCAAGTTTTCAGACCAAGAAAATACATTATAATGTTTTCCACAATGGAAAGTTCTTACTATCATTAAGTCTGGACTTATTAAAAGCTCTGTTTACGGATGAATGGAAAAGGAAAATTTTCCTGATTTCCTAATTTGGAACACCGCTGCCACACCGGGGTGGGGATCCTGCCGCCTTAAGGCCACATATATAGCCTTCCAGGTCCTTAAGTGCAGCCTTTTGACCGAATCCAAATTTTACAAAACAAATCCTTTTATTAAAAGGGATGTAGCATTCACACCTATGGGTACAGTGCACACTGTCTGGGGGATGGACATGCTTGAAGCTCTGACTCGGGTGGGGCAAAGGCAATATATGTAACCTAAACATTTGTACCCCCATAATATACTGAAATTAAAAAAATAAATAAACTCAGAAAGTAGCAAAATAAAAATAAAAAAATAAAAGGGATGTAGCAGAGAAAGATGAAGCTTTTCTTGCCTCCTTTGGTGCTTAAATAAGAACAATCTAGAAATTGGAAGGCCACAGATTCCCCACCCCTGTCAGAGTCTACCTTAACTATAGGAAGTCCTTGCTTCTTCCCACCACCCTTATGACAATAGAGCTATCTGTGAACACCCAGCTAACTCAACTGCCACCAGAGACAGGATGCCAATGTTAGAGCTTATAGCAGCAATGCAAAAATGGCAATTTAGTGTAATTGAGATACTACAGTTTATCCATATGTTAAGCATGTCACAGATTAAATGGGCTTTTGTCCAATTACCTGGGACACCAAGAACTAAAACAGTCTTTCTAAGGGAAAACGTCTTCTGAGTTGCAAATAATCAATCCACAAATGAACTTACAGATGTGTTGATAAATTCGTGATGTAATTTGAAATCCTCTTGCAGTTCATATCACACAACACTTACTTGGTTACTTCCCCCTAAAAAAACTCTGATGGGTAAACAAAATTATTGGTGGTTTAATTACAATCTCAGATTATTTGTACATGATCCAAGTAAAATATTTTTCATCTACCACATAATTGACAGTTTTTCTGGTAAGACCAGAGGAAATTCATGATCCCATACCTATACTATGACCTTAGTTATTTTACTTAAAATTGTGCCTTTATGGATGCTATAGCATGAGCATGTTATTTAGCCTATGTTTATATGATTTTTGTTTTCATCATATTTTGATATTTGGCTCAATTACTATGACACCATCCAGATATGAAAATATATGTACCTCTATTAATCTTACTCACTATAACCTTTCCCAATATGATTTCCTTTCCCTACAAGTCCTCTCAAAATTCGTTTGCTGGATTAGGTTTTTCTGCAACTATGACTTACAAAAATGCTGAAAGCAATCTAAGGTGTTTGTATAAAAGGATGATATAAAAATGGAAATAGCACAAGAGCTGATTAAAGCTAAACCTAAAATTAGATGGGTTCCCTTGATTAATGGCATAGCAACAGCCTGATGAGTGATGGGTGAAGAACAGCCACAATTGACACTAATCTAGATGCAGCAACTTTAAGAGTGAAGAACTCCCACCCCTACTGTAAACTTATTTTTTAAGAACAAGCTCCCTCAGAGACACATATAGAAAGACTAAACAATTTTGGCAGCATAATCAAGTTGATAAGAGCAACTTTTTAATTTCAACTTTTTCAAACTTAATTCACTCTGCAGGAAGAGACAACTGGTTATGAACTAAGTCAAAGCCTCAGGTAAAGTACAAGTTCATCTAAATAGAGGAGTTAAGCACGCAGATACTAAAATTTCTAGAGAACACTGCAGGATGCCCGCTGCACCATTCACCACACCATTCCGAAAATCTACATTTGTTCAGGTACATTGATCAGGAAGGGGAACATTTGCACATTTATTGAAGGAAAATTAAATGGCAAGCTTGTTATGTGACTGGAATGTTACATTCCATACTTTACATGGTAATTTCCAAGACTTTCCATTGGGGGATGGGGAAGAACAAAGAACTTATTGTCTTCTGTGGTTTTCTTAGGGCCACACAAGGCAAATCTTTTATGAGAAGTGCCAAACTCCTAAAGGTCTAGGGATAGACTGCATGACACATCCAATGAGAAATTTTAATTATCCCATATGATAGGTAGTTGTAGTTAATTTTTAAAATTTGCTTCGTTTCCTGATCTCGGAGCATCCTGTGGTGCCAGAAAGTAAGGAAGTGCTTAAAAGGGAAGTGGGTGGGCACATAGAAAAGACACGGGGCAACCTGGAAGATCTCCTAGTGGCCAAAGCTGGGCCATTTGGACAAAAATATAAAACGAAGGTAGTGTTGGATTATAACCCAAAGAATAAAGTAAATACTCATGAATCCATACGGGTGTGAATAAATGATTGCACAAAGAAACAAAAGGAAGAGAAACAACAACTTTTCTTTACAAAAGAATTCCATTACAATAGAAAAATCACCATTAGGAAACCATAGTAATAATTGCTACAGGGAAGATGGGAAGATCCGTGGATGAATGCTAACGTTAGTGGGTATAAGTTTAAGCTGCGTAGTTTTAAAGTATCTCCCCTTAAATATTTCTTAATTGCAAAGGGAAACATGTTGACAGTATAGTAAAGAAAGCCAGCACCCCCCACCTTAACCAAGTGATCAGAGTTAATGTCGTCAGTAACACGACACACAGACATCACGCTCCCCCAATGTACTATGTTTATATAAGACGTTAACATTAGGGATAGCTGGATGTGAGATATATAGGAACTCTCTGCACTGCTTTTACAACTCCTCTATAAGTCTAAAATTATTTCAAAATACAAAGCTTAAAAGTAAAAAAAAAAATCAAAAAATAATAATGTGTTTTGCTACTCTGTATCCAGACTGAGTTGCAGCTTGAAGGTTGGAACCATGAAAAGTAGGGATATGACCTGGTTGCATTCCTCACTCAACCAATTATGAGCTGTGTGACTTCAGGCAAGTTAAAGTTACTGTCTCTAAGTTTTTTCATGTAGATAAAGAGGATGGGGCAGGGTACCTACCTCATAGAGCTAGAAATGAAGATTAGATAAAATAAGCTACATAAAGAGATGCCTGGTACATTATTGGAACCAAATCAGTGTTAACCATGGCAATGGTGTTGATGTTGAAATATTGACAATAACGATAATGGACAGTCTCTATTGACTCAGACCCTATATTGGCTCAGATCCTCTCCCTCTATGAAGCCCCTGAGGACTTGCCACCCCGACGCTACTCGCTACAGATCCTGTCACAGTCCCCCAGGAACTTCCCTGTACGCCCTTCCCATCCAGCTTTCTTCAGATGATTTTTAAGCACTTACTGTAATGACTTAGTACTGTACAGTATCAGGTAGCAGTGGCACAGAGATAAAACAGTGTGGGTGTCTGCTTCGGAGGGAGAAAGAGACATGTTACTTGTCTTGTGGGACAAAAGACATGTGAACCAATCCTTTCTTTTAACCCAGGGAATGCTCTGCTGGAGATAAGCCCAGGGTACTGTGAGAGCACCCAGCCCAGCCTGGGCTGAGCCTTACCGGATGAACAGCAGTTTAGATAGAAAAGAAAAATGGGCAGAGGACATGGGGAAGGGATTCCAGACAGAAGGAACAATTGAATTAGAAAAAGCACAGGATCCTTGAAATAGCCTGTAGGGTGGGGAACTCTGTAAGAGCAGAGGATGGGAAAAACTTGAACAGAAGCAGGTACATCCCAGGTTAGTGACAATTATGTATATCGAGGTAAGTCCTTGAATTGTACCCTGTGGGTGATGGGCTGTGGTCAGGGGAGTGACAGGGTGAGATTTGTATTTTAGAGTGACCATTCTGACTGACAGCCTTCAGGGGAAAACACTGGAGAAATATAAGACTGGTTAGTGGCAGGAAGACCAAGTAGGAGAGTTTTGCTACTCTTTAAGCAAAAAGTAATAACAATAAAGCAGTTATTATCATTACTACAGTCTTAAGTTATGCTTAGGGCACTAGTCATAAAGACAGAAAAAAGCAAGCTGGATGGAGAAATATATTGGATGAAAAACTGACGGGACTTGAAGTCCCATTTCTTAACATAGTTTCCACTCAATGCACAGGCGTTGGCTGAATTCACTGTCTGATCAGGAAAGGAGGGTTCTGCACTGAATCCTGGTTTCTAGCTTAGGCACCTGGATGGGTAGTGGTGCCATTTATTGATAAAGGAGATGGAGGTGGGGGAGAAATGTGTTGTAGGGGAGACTAAAGAGTTTTAGATAAATGCTAAACCAGCAGTCCCCAGTCTTTTTTGGCACCAGGGACCAGTCTCATGGAAGACAATTTTACATGGATGGGGTGGGGGGTGCGGAGCTCAGGAGGTGATGTGCAGCCCAGTTCCTAATGAGCCACCCATCCAGGAGATTGGGATTATGGAGAAGCTGAAACTGTGAGCGTGGAAAAGAGCATCTAGAGGCTGCACAGAGAAAAAGAACACGTTGGGCACAAGACGGAGCCCTTGGGAACACCCGCAGTCATGGGTTGCAAGAGAGCTGTCCTGAGCAAGACCAAGAAGGAGCTGGCAGACAGGAAGACAGGGCAGAGCTACCTAAGCCATCCACAAAAATCAGGACTGAGAAGAGTCCATTGGATTCAGAATGTAAAAGTTACAAGTGGCTTCGCCAGAGAAATTTCTATTGATTTTTGGGGCTAATAATTCAATGGATTTAGGAGTGAATGAGATTTAAAGAAATGGAGACATTTAACTGTCAATAAGCTTGGCTAACAATCATAATAATAATCTCTGAGTTTTATTGATGTCTTTCGGGTAATGATAGGGCTTTGTGTGTTTTGCAGGTATTATTTCATTTAATTCTCTCAATAACTATAATACAGCTACTATTATCACTGCCATTTTAGAGATGAGAAAATAAGAAAGGGAAGGAGAGAGACCAGGTGCTAGCAAGAAATGGATCAAGGAAAGGGTTTTTGTGTGTGTTTGCTCTTGTTTCTGAAGAATGAGGCAGACTTGAGCATAATTATACCTAAAGGGAAAAGAATCACAGAGAAGGAGAGGTTGGAATTTGGGAGCAGCTGGTGGGTTCTGGGGCAGAGTTTGGGAGGAGAGGGCATCAAGAGTGCAGGTGGAGTTAATGCCCTTGTACTGAGAAGGATGTCTCATTCCAAGAAATGAGCAGGAAGGGAGGAAGGTAAGCACAGTTACAAATAAGTTTGTAAGAAATGTGTCAGGAAGTTGCGATAGTTCAACTCTTTATCACCTCAGTTTTTCAACTCAGTTGCCAAGAAAATCAAAATTCACACCTCCTTTTCCAACCCCCTTACTCCTACTGGATTTCCTGCCACCAGTGGAGCCCCAGGTCCCTGCAGCCACCCACGACCTCCATCAAGGCTCGTGAAGAGGGAAGGGGAGACACTGGACAAGGCGGGATGGGACAGGGACCTCAGGACTCCACCTAATAGGGCTTTTAAAAAATAGTGGTAGCATCTGATTCATAATCAGGACTCTTCCCTTTGAACCAACAGCCACATAGCCAAACACTGGTTATCTACAATAATGACCTCCAAACTGAAGTGTGCATACCCCTGGGAGCACACAGATTCTCTCAAAGGAATGTGCTGGCACTTGTCCCGTTTAAGAGACTCAGTTTCTAGATCTTCAGCTTCCAGATCCTCCAAACGATCTGCCGCCGGAGAAAATGACTGTTATCCGCAGGCTTTCCTTTCTTACCTCCTAGTCACAAGCCTCTTCCTCCACCAGGCAACACAAAGGCAAGCCAGCCCCATCCCCAATCCATACAGAGCACCGCCCCGGGTCAGAACACCTCTAAGGGGCAAAAAGAAGGACACCACCTGAGAGATCGATGCTGGCTTTGAGAAAATAAATTTCTTCAATGATTAGAATTACTTCAGTGAATGATTAACAAATCCTTAGCAACTCAGGTTAATTCTATTTTTTTTCTTTTAACCAACTTCAAGAAAGAGAAAACAAAGTAGCTGATAGATTAGTTCAAAGAATTGGAGGATAAGTGTTATAGGTTCTTCTTCCATTTACACCCACTTTGGTATCTCAACAATCTTACTTGTGCTTATCTAAGAAAGTGACAAAGAAGGAAAAAAAGAAAGAGAGGAGAGAGGGAAGGAGAGAGGGAAGAAAGGAAGAAAGGGAGGGGAGGATGGAAAGAAATTGTTGCCAGCCCCTGACTCATGTTAGTAATATGTACATATATAGTTATCCACAGATACATGAACTAATGGGAAAAAAATACTCTGCCTGTATTATTAAGAGATTATTCTCCAATAACATTTTACTGTTTATGTGTCATATTTATCATAGTTTGTAATATGTTTGTGTTGTTTATCCAAGTGTGCACTACTAATAAGTATAATGATCACTTAATCCAGAAAATATTTTTTAAAATTTAGAATGTTATGGTCACATAAAATGAAAAATGAAGTTTATATTTCATTTTATATATCCACTTTGTTGCAGAGAATTATGATAGGGTAACTAATAAAATGCTTTCAAGCATGAAGATATTACATTAGGGTAATATTCTGAGGAGGAAGTAGAATGGAAATAGAAGTTTATGAAGAAAAGGGGTAATCTGTGATTCTCCCTGCGTAGACACATTAAATAAATTTATATGCAGTGTCTCAAAAAAAAAAGAAGTTGTTGTTTATGGAGTAAAAGAAATGATGCAAAATATCCGTAAAAGAAAAATTTATTCTTATACTTGTGAAATATATGACACATAGCAAATTGCTAGAGTATTTATTTAAAAGATATACATAAAAAAGTGGTATACTTGTTTGATCATAAAAAGTATAATTATACATAATATCTGAAATTACATACTTTATAACCATTTAAATTTAAGATAAAAATTTTAGATGTGAACTTAAAAATGTACAAGGAGTACATCATTTTTCAAAGTGTCTTTTAGGGGGTACACAATCAAAAAGTGAAGACCATTGGCCCTTAAGAAAGTACCATCTCCATGCCACTCCCAGAAGCTTCCCTTCTCTCTCTAACTATGGTTTCTATCAATTCCTTGGGATGGTTAAAAAAAAACCCAAAAGGTATGAGAGAAAGCAAAGCCTTTGTTGACATATCAAAGAATGTTTTTGAAACACTAAATGTGAAATATGGATCTAGATTTCCCAGAGGTATAGCCACACTTGCTGGGGGCCCCACAGGGTATACACAAGCCCTGATTAAATGCAAAACATCTGTGGGAGATACTGATTATTTGTCAACATGAGGAGAGACTAAGGAAGTTGCCGTAACTTTCCCCAAGGCACCTTCCTAGCAATATACATTCAAAACATTCACAGGCTCTCTAGTGGAGGAAGCATGCTAAATATTTTTCTCTTAAAGCTCATATAATAGTTTCAGACCGCTACCTTTCCAAATTCAGAAGTTGTTATTGGCTATGTTTTGTTGTGTGCTAACTATTTCTCACCAGATACTGAGAAGAACCCTGGCACAGCTCTAACATGCTTTGAACTTAAGGAATTCTATAAGTAACTCAAGCTGAAAAATGAGGAGAGGAAACCCAAAACTTTCAGTTATTAAAATTTGAGAAACTATATGAAGATTGAGTTTAGTGCTGGTTATGCAATCTCCTAAGGAAGATTTCCATCAATACAATTTTGCAAAATGCATCTTGATTACAATCTGTAGATTTAATTGGGCACCGTCTCCTTCAACAGGACTGCATCGCATTTTAGAACAATTTTCAGTAATGTGGAATAGGAACACTCAAATTTAGTCCTTCAGATACAGAGGCAATCTAAAGGAAGAAATAATGAAACAAAACAATAACAGCAGGCTCTCTTTTGGTAAACAGAACATTTTTTAGTTAGATGGCTGCATCTTGAAGAGATGGTCAGCTGTTTCCAGTATTTTTAGCAAGTATTGGTACTTACTGTATAATTTTTATAGAATGCTTAATACCAATCACTCATTTTTTAATTTGGAATTATTGTCACTGCTGTGGACATGAACAAAACAGTAATTAAGAGTCAGCATGGCTTGTGAACAATTAGATTAAAATGTGGCTGAAGTGTAATAGATAAAGTCCTTCCTCTAATTAGAGATACACCCATTGTGAACCAGCAGCCACCTGAATGGGCACCTGGGGGACGAGAGGGAGACACGAGAGGAGGGATGAGGGAGGTGCACAATCCTGGCCTCCTGCACCTTTACTGTGTTGCATTCCTAATGCCCTGGTGACTGACCTAGAGATCTGAATTTCTCTTATGTAGAGTGAAAACATCTCATCCTTTTCTCTAAGAGCAGGCAGCTTTCTGTAGTGTGTGTGGGGAGTGTTTATCTGGCATTTCTAGTTGGAATTCATAACATATTTCTCCATGGTAACATCTCATAAAATATAGGTATAATTAAATTGTATTTTACCAAAGTTCAGCTATGCAGAACTCTTGGGTTTTTGTTACTCTAGCTAGACGAACTTTGCTTAGAGCTGAAGGCCTAGCATACCCCTTGCAAATGTGTAGTTAATGCTGTTTTCTTTTAAATGTTACCTATTTATGATTCAAGCTTTCTAAAATGCACACTTGTGGGTCCTTAAAAGAAGCATCATTTTGTTGGTTATGTAGTGATTACGGTAACCTTTATAAGGAGGTATAATACAGGAATGCTCTCAGGATGTCTACAGGTGAGTATTGCTTTATACCTTATTGCAAAAGGCAATAGACAACTGCTTTGAATTGTCTGAGGTTTTCTGTGTTCCTTCCTGCCTTCAGGCTGTCAGCAATCACTTCTCAATTTTGTCTGTATGCCTCCTTTTAGCAACTTTCTCACCCTTCAAATCAAAAATCTAGACTTTTCAAATTATATTTAGTATATGCACATGGGCTGTGGCTCCATCTAACTTTTCCTCTAAGAAGGACATACTCTAATACAAGGGCATTATAACATCTCTTTTGGCTGTTAAGTGGCATTTTCTCATTTCCTGGAATTTGGCATTTTGGATAAGAGAATCATCAAGTTATTCTGAAAAGGCAAGGTGCTACTTTTCAATACTTCAATAGAATTGTGAGTTAACTAGGCTTGCAATGGCTGGCTTGGGTACTGAACTACCATGTATAATATTTTAAACATGAAAAAAATGTATTTAAAATTCTAAATAACTGGCTCACCAGCTTCTAGAATAAGCCCATTCTTACGTTGGGAACTTGCTTTACTCACACAGGTTTTATTTCTCTGCTGTTGCCTGGCAACAGAGATGTGGCAAGAGATGTCAGAGGTTAAGGAGCAGACTAAAGTCATTATGGAAAGCAAGCTCTTATCAGCATTTTCCATCTAACTTTGTAATCTTTGAAATAAAATAGTTTTCATTGTATTAAATGTCTGTATTTTTTTTCTTATCAAATGCCAAGTTTTTAGAGACTCTTTTTCAGAATATAAGTCTACTAGACATGGAGAATTATAATTATGTGCATTGCTCTGAAATTTTGAAATGAACTTTTCTATTACACTAGCATTCTTTCAAGGTTAACATGAAAAACTGGCATTCTGAAGTCATGTACTAAGCAAAAAGTAGTTGTGAACACATTTGAAAGCATTCCAACAAGTATCAGAGCCAAATATTGGCTCTAAATATCCTCACTTTGAATCATTAGTGAATATTAATTAAATTTCACTTTCAAATACATTGGCCTGCATATTAGATAATTATTCTTAGTGAAAGGAATGCAAACTGTTCTATGGGCTTGCTGGTCTCTATTTTGAAATGGGAAGGAATGTGACCCAAATTTAAGCATTATCTCCGGAGTTTACTTTTTCAGCCTGTTCTGTACCAAAGGCCAGGCTCCTAAGGCTTTGATGCTCATGGGTAGTTAGTTGCATTTTAGCATGACACATTTTAAGATTTCTCCAGTGGGGATAACACAATAGGCTTTAATGGCATTTCATTTCTAGGCAATGAGGTTGTTCTGTGAGTCCTGGCCCAAACTTTTAACTTTTACATATTACTGCTATTAAGGTAAAGCAACCTGAGTTAGAATCATAGTCCATGTTGGTTTGAAGTGGATCCAGAATTATACTTGAAGGAAGATTTTTGTCCCTGCTGATTGGTCCTCCTTCATTTCATCTTCCAGTAAAGCCACAGTGGCCACCCATTCAGGGATGCATCCCTACATTTCATCGGAGAAAAGTAAGTCTACTCTTCCTCCATTCACAAATACTTTGGAAACACTGCACTCTAAGTTTTAGTCAGAGATTATAAACCAAGACTCTATTTTGAATAATTCTTATCCAAAGCCCAGTTGGGAGAAACATGTTCATGAATATAATTGCCTGAAGACTACGGGGACGCCCTATTCATCTCAATTTCCTGCATTTTACTCTTGGACAGACCTGTGTACTTGGAATCACTGGGCCTTTCAGAACTGCTTGTTCTCAGTGAGGTTTGTGCACCATGTAAATAAGCATGTGTTGATGATGTCATAAGCAATAGTCATATGAGTCTCTCTACCCTACAGCTGTAAAGGATGTTGTTTAAGTTATTGTCCATTACGTTGCCCTTTAAGGACATCCATGGAAGAAAATCCTCTTAGGTTTCAGTATTAGGAAAACTTGGGGATTTAGCTTACAGATATTTCAAATCTTTATGTTCATGTTTTCCTCTCCACTTCACAAAACCTAAGAACCAAATTTGCAACCTACCTCTATCAATTGTAAAAGACATTAAGGTATGCATTTATCATACTCGTTTTGTTGTGGGTTTATTTTTTTTTCCTGTAATTATTCCATATTCTATTGGAATAATTGGGATGCTTACCTCAATCAAATCTGTTTCAGAACAAAGCAGGATATGAGTTTTAAAAAATGACAACAAACAAAATAGTTGCATGGAAGAGAAAGAAGTTAATTCTCTTATTTGCTCTTCTGTTTTCTGAATCCAAGTGGAATAGAGCATAGCATGATATCCCATGCCTTCTCCCCACTTCCTGCTGCTGTGAGAGTCCTGGCATCCAGAGAGATGATGAGAATTAGTAGTAACAGGAGTAGGTGGGAACCGGGAGGGCACAGAAGAGGGAAAAAAAGGATATATCACTCTTTGGAAGCTAGGAAGAAAGTAAGTTTCTGTGGCTACAGGGTCACTTCCAAGGAAAGTCAAGAAAATGCAAGTAAGAAACTCCTTGGATTAAACCCAAAGTGACATTTAAAATCCTGACACATCCAATTTGTATAAGAATACCATCTCCACAATACATATTTATGAAGTTTTGCTCATAATGCTGCAAAACTATCACATCACCATTTGGCCCACACACATATGCAATTGAAAAAATTATACCAAACCTGTTACTATATTTTCTACCTGCACAAGTAAAAGAAAAGCTTCATTAAAATGAACAAAATACATGAGAAATGTAGAAAAATTGCTTTGGCTAAGTGAAATGGTAATATCACCAATCAAAAGCAATCATATATCTCCAATAAATAGGGCTTGAATATTTAATTTAGTAACTATAGGTAAAAAAGATAACCATACATATGAACTGTCAAAAGCCACTGTGGCTAGAGATATGGCATGGATACTTCTAGGTAGCTGAAATTCGCCCATATGATGTAGATCATTAGTGGGGAAGAGATACTATGTTAGAATGTTGAGAAGCCTGTGCACACGCATTGCTTCACTGGTTTGGTTCAAAGACTACCAGGCACCTCAGTACTTCATGTTATACCAGCAGACACCTGTTTTCTATGTTTCTTTTCTAAATCTATATCCATCAAGACCCTAATCCCATGTAGAAAACAAACCTCTAGGGAATTGTTATTATAAATATTATCATTATTATTCACATTTTTCTTACAAATGAATAAGGAAAAATTAACTACTTATGTTTTAAAAAAATCAAGACTAATTTAGAGAACTCAGGTGAAGAATTACCTAATTTCAATGAGCAGTGGTGAGTACAATACAAAGCTAATTCAGGTCCTTTGAAAAAATTACCTACTATGCATATACCTTTTAATAACACTAATAATATTTTCCTGTTAAAATTATCCTTGTTAACAGTGTGTCTTTCACAGCTAATACAAAGTGAAAATTCTCCCCTTAATACTCGTTCTCTAATGATATGATTTTCTCTGATTTTCTAACCATTACACTAGAGATGTCCCATGGACACAAACCTCATAACAGAATCAGTGTTTTAAAAATGTAATCTACCAAAATCTTGACATCTTGAATGTATTTTACTTGTGGTTATACATATTTGTATCTTATTTTCCTAATTTGACTCCCTCTGCCATCTCAGAATCAATACTTCCAGAACTCAGAATGTTTCTCTTTTTCATCCTAAACAATGTGGTTGATGCTTTCCGTCTTGGAGTCTGGAGTTTGCCACATCCTGGGCGGAGGCTGCCTCCCTGACCAGCTCCCAGGACAGATCCTGGGCCCTGAGTCTCTAATGAGCTTCCCAACCTGTTTCACGGTTGTCCCCGTTTGCTGCTGGAGAATCAAGCACCTCCTGTGTGACAACACTGGGAGATGACTTTGGAAGCTCGAGCCTGGTTTCCCCAAGACTTTGTCCCATAAAGCTTTTCCCTTTGCTTCTGTCATTTTCCTGTAATAAATCTTAGCTGTGATTACGACTGTAGGCTGAGTCCTATGAGTTGTCCAAGAAAATCACCGAATCTGAGACCCCGCAACACAGCTCTTATGGCTGGTTACATCATTTCTAACTTGTGGAGCCCTTCCTAACTGCCTGTGCCATTACTTCTCCAAGCATGGCTACTCCATACCAATGCCTATCCCCTGCTCGGTGCCAGTGTGTGTCCACTACTTCAGTGACATTACCATCTGTGCAGTAGGGAATGGCAGTTCCTGGGGGAAGCTCTCAGTCAGGACAACTGGTTTCTGTTCTTAGTTCCCTGTTTGTTCTGCCATTTGCTGTTTAATTCTGGGTAATTCACAACCTTTCTTGGTCTCCATATCCTTATATATAAGAATATATAAGATGTGAATAAAACTACAGGTATAAATAATATCCAGGTGCAAGATTTTGATTTTTGGTAAATTCTTACAAATTTTCTACTAAAAGGTATATTCTATCAAAGTTGATTTGTAAAGCAAAACAGCTCTGTTAAGGGAGGCCTATTTTCTCTGTAGCTTCCACTATAGAAGGTAATTTTCATAAAGTTCTGCACAAATTTCTGGATTCATTAAAAATGTGAGAAATATCTCAGTTTTAGACATTTAAAGGAAAATAGGATACACTACAAAAATAGGACTAGTACTCAAAATATCATAGCATAAGTTACTTCTCCCAGATAATAGTATTTTCTTTGAAAGTTACCGTCAGAAAAAAAAATTAAAAGATATCATAACTCATTCGTCAGTGGCAGAAAGGGGTTGGGTTCCTGTTCAGTCACTGACCCATGTCCGCCAGGATGGGGCAGGTGACACAGATAGGAAACAGTCTCTTCTGAAACATTAAGAACCCCCCTTGTTAAATACACATCAAGATCAAAAGGTCTCAACAACAGAAGAGCCTACTGACCTACCTCTCTGAGTTTACTACTGCTTCTGTGTACAAGCCTTGCTAATTAGTCACTTAATATCAATTGTTGTTGAAATATATTTTCCCAAGGACCAACTAAGACAGACAAATCCACTCAGGGATCCATACATAAGACTCCCCAGTCTGAGACGGGTTCCTCGCAGGCAGCCCCATCCCTCTGAGGTTTAAGTAACGTCCATGTTTCAGTGAAGCTGGGTTACCAGTTGTTTTTACAATTACCACACAAAATAAACTTAAATTATATTTCACTATTCTACTGTGTAATTCTTGGCACAAAGGAAAAGGAATTACAACTTGTGAATTGCAAAGTCAAAGCATAAGTACACAGCATTCTTGTCTTTGGAGAGCATTCAAACTTTTCTTTTAACCACTTCCTAAATTGAAGTTGCCATCCCAACTAAAAGCTGTTTTCAAACCCTTCAAGCAAGTGTCCCCAGAGCAAAGACTTTCTGACGAATTGGTCAAACTGGTGTGTACTAAGAAGGACAAAGGGAAAGGTGAGATGACAGTGTAGCTAAACATCATCTGTTTTCATTTCCAGATTTTCCTGCTAAAAACTTAAAAGCAGAGCTTTCAAATCAGAGAAAAGCTAGAGAACAATCAGCATAGCCAAGTCATGAATGAACAGACATTTTAAGAGGCATCATGCACTAAAGAGTAATTTCCACATTTCCCTGGTTGAATTTACATATGGATTTGCTTAAGTATTTATCAAACCCAGAGTTACAATCACTAAGTGACAACGGTCACTTCTCACAAGTATACAGTAATGCCAGCAATACCAACATTTACCTCCAAATCCTAAGAGAGACTTTGAGCACAGATAGAGACAGATGAAAGACGGCATGCTGCAGTGCAGCGATTCACAGCGACTGCAGCACCGACTCTCCGGCCTCTGCTCCCCGGGGGATTTTCCCCGTGGAACACAGAGAGATCCCGGGTGGTAAAGCAGCGGCTTTGCTATCACATCCAGACTCGCTCTCTGAATCCAACACTCAGAAAGTGAGGCCCGCAACAGAAAGCAAACACTGCACAGCATTTGATGATGTCCTTCAGATGCTTCTAACAGTCTTCCTGGTCCCAGCGCAGCTGCTCCGCATGACTGTGCAGCACTCTCCAAAGTGCTCTGGAAGGAGATTCCAGCAGCAGAGAAACACAACACCTGAAGTGTCACAGGGCTACCTATGACTACTGGCTTCCAGGCATCATCATAGAATCTTTTGCTTGGTACCACATTTTCAGTTTAATTATGTATATTTTTTAAATCCTTGGTTTTCCTAATTGTCATGTTAATACATACATCAAACATCTACAAACAGGGCTACTGAGATCAAAAGAATAATTATACTGACTTTTTTCCCTTTATTTTGCCAAGGAATCATTGAATCTCTTTCCTCTACTTTCTTTCCTCATATTTCCTCCAAGGGAGTCTGAGTTCACTTAACTTGCTTTATTCCTAAAGTACAACAATATGAGTAGTAATAACCATCCTGGCCACACCAATAAGCAGAGCTAACAGGACAAATGCCAACAACGCCAGTCCAGAGACAGGAGCCTTCCGAGGGGACAGCGCCCAGCAGGAAGTGAGAAATAACATTTTTGATTGTCTATTATGCTACATGCCAGTATTTGCAGTATCATATGGAAGCATTAAATTAATCCTAACTCAATCCTGTGAACACTGTATTTTCATCTCCCTTTATACAGATACAGAAACTATCTCAAAATGATCAAGTAACTCGCCCACATCTAAAAACCAATAAGAAAATCACAAACAACCCAAGAGAAAAATGATCAAAAGAAATGAATAGACATTTCATGGCAGTGAAAGCACATCTTGCCCATAAGCATGAGAAGAGGTAGGAGCATCATAGTAGTCAGAACAATGTAAATTAAAACCCGGTGAGGGGTCATGTCCTGGAGCGTAAATCAGAGCTCCCATTTTACACCTAGTCAATTAACAAAAATGACAAAGTCTAAAAATTCCACGTATTAGAAGAAATGTGGATCCACATTCCAATGAGAGTGAAAATCAAGGCAACCACTTTGGAAAACAATTTGGTACTATCTCTTAAGGTTGAACATTCCTACGCCCTCTGATCCAGCAATTCCACTTCTACCCAAGGGAAACTCTTGCACATGTGCATAAGGAGTTACAGTTATCAAACAGCTCTCTCCACTACAGCAAAACCCTGAAAACACCCTGATGTCCATCAACAAGAGAGTGTATAAATAAACTACAGTATATTTTACACACTGATATGTTGAATAATAGAACAAAACAAATATACTACAGCTTATCACAATGTAGATGAAACTTCACAATAAAAAATTGGTCTCAAAGGATTATATACAACAGGATATCATTTTTAAAAAGTTAAAAACAGCCATAATTTAAGATTTCCTTTTCAGAATACTTATGAATGTGATAAGACTGCATAAAAAGGAAAGTAAAGAAATAACAAATGTGGAACTCAGGACGTGTCCATGGGAGGTGGAGACAGAGGATGAGATGCGGGAATCCCGAATGGTTAAGTGAAGGTTGTTGTCAAAATCCTAGCTTTTGTTTTGGCAGCTGTTTTCATAATGTTTATTACATTATTCAAAACGTCCAATTAATAACAAAATAAATAAAGAGGAAACACCAATGAGAGTGTACCATTAACCAAAGATTATTAGGAATCTAATTTTGTACATCTGAGGTCCTACAAACATCCAAAGAAGTAAGATCAAAACAACAAATAAACAAAAACCTGGCCCAGATCATACAGTGATGCCTTAGGGGCTCAAATTCAGGCCTGTCAGACTCCAAAGCCCAGGCTGCTGCCAAGGCAGGGACTGCTCTTCCTTTTTCAGCTTGAGGTCCAAAAACAGTACTAGCTTCTCCCATTCACCATGCTGATGAGTGACCGTGTTCATGGGTCGTAGCTAGAGCTGATGAACTTACTTTCTCCAGGTAGTGTAGAAAGGCACGGAAGATATTACAGGTCTAGTAGATACTGCTGGGCAATAGAAAGAGTAGGCTAGAATCCTAGCCCTGCCACCAATGCCCCTGGCAGGGATGTTTCACTGTCTCAGCCTCCATCCCCTTAGGGTGCGAGGATTAGAGATGGCGGTAAAGATGATCATGACTAACACTTTTGGTTTCGTACAAGCCAGACTTTGCCAATGTTTTTTAATATGACTCTCACTACAATCTATGAAGCATGAATAATTATTATTCCCAATTAAAGATGAGGTGATTCAAAGAAAAAGAGGTTAAGAAATTTCTCCAGGGTCATACAACTGTGATATAAAATGGAAGAGTCTTCAGCCTGGCTCTCTCCTGTTCCACTGCCCATGTTCTTAACATCTAAGATACATATACACATATGTATAGATACATACACCCATTATGGATAGATACACATGTATGGATATACACATATAGACTCATATGTGTAGATACCCCAAAATATGTAGATCCAAACACTCATACACATGTGAATAGACATACATAAATATATATAGATACACATGTATGTATGGAAATACATGTACAGATGCACACTCACATACACATATAGATATATACTGATGCACACATATATAAACACTCTCATATACAGGTATAAGCACACATGTATACATACTCATATACAGATATGTATATTAATGCATATATAGATATGTATTTATATATGCACACATATAAATACTCTCATATATATATAAGTATCAACACACATTCATACACACATTTGTACAGACATACTCATATATAGTACACATTCATATGGACATATGTACAGACATTTATATATGTATAGATGCACACACTAATGCATATATATATATATATATATAGATATGGTCATGCACATATATAAATAGACAAACACACACACACACAAAGCTGCCTCGCTTTTCCAGCATAGCTCAACAGATTCCTAACTGTTGTTAAAACTGCCTGCTTCATCTTCCTCCAGCAAATATTACACAGAGCTGTCCATGTGGGAAGTACAAGGACAAGGGACTTAAAGTAAATGGAAGTTCCTTGCAGCACCTGGCCCCATGACTGTCATCCTCCTTACAACCACCATTTGCATTTGCAGCGTGTACTTCCTAGCGTGGCCTGTCCCTCCACATCAGTGGCCGCACAGCGCATGCACCCCAGTTTCCACTTCTCTGGACCACAGGTGCCACATCTGAGAGTGGCCACACAGAGTGAATTTAGGGGGGGCTTAATAGTCAATATTTGAAATCAGATCTTTCTAGATTTGGAAAAATCCATTCTGTGGTATGACAAAACCAAATGAAGAAAAACCTTAGCTTTATTTATATTAATATATAATGGATGAGTCTGGAATGTAACCAGTGTTTAGTGAATGGTTACATGAAGTGTAACCATTAAATACTTTAATGAAGTGTTTAATGAATAAAATAATGATAATACTATTAGCATTACTTATAGAAAATCCAGTTTTGCTAAATTTGGCTTTCCATATCTTATTTTTGAGTGTTTTAGTTTCGGGGGTTTACCCTTATAGTGTCAAATATAAAGTTCTCCAGTGAGTTTAAGTTTAGTTGTAAGAACAGTCTGGAAAGTTGAATTTTTAGATGCTAGGGACTCTATATCTGTGGCTTCCAATCCCCGGGCCACAGACAGGTACCATTCAGTGGCCTGTCAGGAACAGGACCGCACAGTCGGAGGTGAGGGGCAGGTGAGTGAGCAAAGCTTCATCTGTATTTATAGCCGCTCCCCATCGCTAGCATCAGCGCCTGAGCTCTGCCTCTTGTCAGATCAGTGACTATCTCCCATCACCCCCAGATGGGACCTCTATTTGCAGGAAAACAAGCTCAGGGCTCCCACTGATTCTGCATTATGGTGAGTCGTATGATTATTTCATTATATATTACAATGTAATAATAAAAGAAATAAAATTCACATTAAATGTAATGCGCTTGAGTCATCCCAAAACCATCCCCACCGCCTCATCTGTGGAAAAACTGTCTTCCATGAAACCAGTCCCTGGTGCCAAAAAGGTTGGGGACTGCTGCTCCATAGAATAATGAAAGGGTAAATAGGTTATCATTTTCAATATTTTATGTGATATAAATAAATGAGATAGGTAAGAGTTGGAAAATGGAACACAGAAATGCAAAACAAACAAACGAACCCAAACCTCTCCAAACCCTTACTATGGCAACATGTAAGAAACAAATATAATTACTAACACCACTAGGGGAAAAGTGACGGGGCGCGTCCCCACCGCCATGCCCATCCCATGGTTTAGTCCTGCCACTTTCCCTCGAGCATCATTTGGGTCTTCAAAACATAGAAATTTAACTTTTTAAAGATTAAGATGTTGTGGTTTCATCTACACCTTTCGCATAAAAAGCGAGAAAGGAAAAGAAAAAGAAAGATTTGGAATGCTGAGTTTTACATCAAACTAGAAACATTTGTTTTATGGTGTCTCAGTAGAAAGCCCCCAGCGATTTCGAACTTAAAGACCACAAGGGATTTTTTCCTTAGATTGAATCCCAAGGCAGTGGGGCTCCAGGATCACCGGGTTTTGCTCACGCATCCTAAAGCAAATGCAGTGGAGAGCCTGTAATATGACACCGGGCTAGAAAGCCGCCCAACACAGAAGAGAAGCCAAGAAGAGCTGGAACTACTTCACAAAAGTCTTCATCTTGCAAAGCGGTGGAAACAGGTAGAGGAAGGGATTGTGGGAGAAAACCAAAAACTTGGCAGCTGCCTCAAGGCTGGTTAGAGATCTGTGATTTAAATATATATTTCCACAGAGAATTGAACCACATCTGGAGCCGACAATCTAATTTCTCCCAACATTAAACAGATGTTTACTTTTTAAATGCTAAACAGTGTATGTTTAAGGATATTCTAAAACTAATGTTTCTAAATATCACAAATGAAACTTGGTATATTTTTTTCTACAAGGGCCAAAATGATTTTAACACAGAGAACATCTAGTCCTAAGAAAAGACCAAAGAAATGAGCCATTCTAGCCCTCATTTTAGAAAGGAAGAAACTGAGTCCCAGACGGTTAAGTGACTTATTGATTCTACACAAATAGTTTGTGACTGAGCTGGAAGTAGAACCTAAGTGGTAATTTTCACTGTAACCATTGTAACCTCTCATAAAAATTTAAATGTCCCATTGGATGAGAGGGACTGTCATAAAAGTGTAAATGCAAAGTCAGATGCCAGAGTCTCAGCGGAGGCAGTGAAGGGTGCCCGGAAGTTGCCAGCCACTCCCAGGAGCCACTGCAGCCATCATGGCAGGAAACCAGCGCAGCAGACACCAGGGGTAACTGTGAGGACCGTGCCAGTGACACAGCCCTTATGTGCTGGGGTGGGGAAAGCTGGTGAATAGAGACAGGACAACCTTGAAAAGATTTTGAAATTCCTGAGATGCAGGTAGAGAGATGAGTCAGGGAAATAATATTTTGTGACTACTTTTAGTATACTATTTTAACTCACAGGTAGAATAGCTGAGCCCAATGGGTTGGACAACTGTTACAGAACACAGTAACTGTCCCTGCTGTGAGCCAGACAGTGGGCAAGGTGCCCCACATGGGTTAGCTTTTCTAAACGTCACGGCAGCCGCATGAAATAGACACTCGCCTACCCACTGTATGAAGGACAGCTGGAGAAGTTCAGTGACTCATAATTTTAATCCATGTCTACCTAACTCCAAAGCCCTTCCCCACCCGGAGAGTCCACTGCCCCAGTCATGACCCTTTTACCAGAACCATGGCCTCAACGAGTCATGAAGAGTAGCACAATTCAAAATCAACAGGCTTTGATCGTTTTCCTTTCTTTTTGTTTTCAGAATGTCATCTGGATTCAACTGACCACAAGAGGAAAAGTTTACTTCCAGAAAATTATGCCAGAAGCAACTCCTTATGTCTTCATTTCTAACATGTACTTTTCTGCAAATATTTCAACATGTCTGAAATCAGGATGTGAAACTGATTCATGTATTTAATGGGATAGTGTTTTCCCCCTGAAAAGCTGTTATTAAATTGATGGGGTAATCATACAGCATCTTAGAATTGAAGAGCTATGCTATTTTTTTTTCCAGATGATAAATGCTTTTGAAATTTTCAGATTAACCATTTTAAGGAATGTGGTTCTGAAAAATAATTCTTAAATGCTTCCCCAACCTGTTTCTGACCCGGACTGTGTCTTTTATGTCTATGCTTTCTACCCATAATGCCACTGAAAATGAGGGGACAGCAGACACTGGCCACTAGCTGGGGCCTTCATTTCCCGGATTCAATCCCTAAGGCTCCGCTAGGGCCTATCCGTGGCAGATCCAAAATTCCTTGCGTGGGTTTTCTGGAATAGCATGTATTCCATTTAAGGTAAGTTTGATCTGAAGGTATTTAATATGTGATGAAAGGCATATTTTGTTGTTTTCACGGCATTGAGTTTAACATTAGCAGATCATCTAATTTTTATTGGGGAGACAGAAAGGTTTAACTTAAATATTTGAGTCATTTCATAGTTTTACAATGTTACTTAAATTTACCATGTTACTTAAATTCCCTGAACCTTCTTTTCCTCATCTGTAAAGTGAAATTAGTAGCATCTACAGCACATAGCTGTTTAAGGATTGTCCCTTATTAACAAAAATTATTCCAAAATTCTTTGTGGAATAAAATGAGGCTTGAAGAAAATAACAAATAAAAAGATAAAAGGATTGTGACATGTAATAGATGTTCAATAAATGTTAGTGACCTTCTCTGAGTAATATTTTATGCTGCTTCTTATTGCAGAGAGAAGAATTTTATCACTCTAATCAACAGAGATATGAAAATAACTTACAACCACCAATGATGAAGCATTCCAAAGTATCAAATTATTTTATCTGCTTCAAAGTGAAAATCTGTAGCAAATTCAAACCAAAGGCATACAGCTTCAAAGAGAAGACTGTCTTGAATTAAAAAAATGAATATAATGCTAAGTACAGCATGAGACGATGACTCAGAAAATTGGATTGCAAGACTGTGTGGCTCTTACTGTCTCAGTGAATGGTTGCCTTGTTTAGAGGAGGGTACAGTTTCCCAAAAATTAACATAATGATCTTTTTATCCTTTCAGGAATTATCTGATACTTTTCAAGAAAGAAGACTCAGAAACTGAAATTTAAAAGAAAAAGGAAATTAAATAAACATGCCTAGGTGCAGTGGTTACATTTTTGCTTTTATTCTTTTTGAGTTCTTCCAATTTTGCCAAACAGAATCTGCGTTTGTGAGTTCCAAGAAGTGGATGTTGAGTTTTAGCTGCAGGAGAACTATTGCCAGTGGGTGATCGTGTCTCTACTTGTTACTGCTACTCAAATAATATAGAAAGATCTTAAGTATTTATCTTCGAAACAAGTAATTCAAGTACAGGTCTATTTAAAAGCTTGTTTTGAATACTGGTCTTCTGACTGTGTTTACTAAGAGATTTCCTCAAAGAGAACCTCAAAATTCTATCATGCTATTTCTCTCATTGGGACCCTAGCTCCATTTCCTACCTTTCTCTGCTCTGCTCTTTACCCGGGAGTTGGGGGGTGGGGAGGGTCTGACCCTCTGGCTTGGGTTGGCTTTGGACAACGGGAGATGATACCACGAGGACGGAAAAACTAGAGAGAGAAGCTGGAGCATTGTCTCCAGGCTGCCTCCTTGCGTGAGTGCCACGTTTCCCGTCCCTCTGCCAGCACAGCTCTTGTTAGATGGTCTCCCTCCCACTACTCCAGCTCTCAGTGGGCTCTGTTAACACTGTTTCCTCCCGTTACCATTTCAGCCCTAGGGTGGTAACAGCTTCCTACTATTACTAGTCTTTGGGCACCTTAACCCCCTGTTGGTTTCCTTTTTTATACTCCTCTATAAAATTCCCTGCATTACATTCTCTAGAACTCACAGCTGAAGGTGCCTCCTGCTTTCTACGATGGTCCTGATTGATACATCCCCAAATCAAGCTGATAGATAGTAAAATCCGTTCTTTACTTCAATAATTCACTTAGAGCAAAATTCCATATTCTTGCATATATCCAAAAAAAATAAAAGGCTTTTATTTGACAAAGCCACATTAGAAGGAGAAGCTGAAAGATTCAAGGATCATATATTATGAGTAAGTAGTATAAATGAATTTTTATAATAAAAATCAATGAATTTTATTATACTGTGATTTTCTCTGTGTGGTATTATTTAAAATAAATAGGATTTTATGTATGGTAATTTAAATTATTTCCAAAGATAATATTTGGCATCTTGGTTTTTCAGTTTGCTCCACGAAGCCTGACAACATAACACATTTACAGGCAAGTGTTGGCAAAACAGACTCAGTATTTGAACCCTTACGGTCTCAGGTAATTATAGTCATCAGTTTTTAATCTGCTCAGAAACCTCACAATTCTTTAGCCCTGTGCAAGAATAAGCAGCAAGACCCTAACACATTAAAATATTCTGAGTAATTATGAATAAGTTATATATTTTGGTTTGTAACATTTATAAAATGCACTAAAATAGGTGTTAATATATATCTTGGACATGAAAATTAACTCATATAAGTCACCATCTCTGCCAGAAATCAATTAGTGAGGAGAATGATCTTATGCAGTTTTGTGAATAGGAAGGATCAGGAAGCCGCAGGAAGGGCAGAAGTTAATCGAATGACCCTGGGCCTTGCACAGTGGTCTCCTCTTCTCGGTGCTTTCGCCTTCCGCAGTTTCAATTACCCACAGTCAACTGTGGTCTGAAAATATAGATTATTTTGAGAGCGAGCGAGCATGGGCATATTCACATAACTTTTATTACAGCATATTGTTATAACTGTTCTATTTTATTAATAGTTACTAGTATTAGTCTCTTACTGTGCCTAATTTATAAATTAAACTTTATCATAAGCATGTATGTTTAGGAAAAAATACAGCATATGTAGGGTTCAGTACTTCCAAGGCTTCAGGCATCCACTGGGGGTCTTGGAACACATCCCCCCAGGATAAGGGGGGCACTACTGTAATTGGGAAAAGACTCTCCCAGGGAAGGCACTCGGACAGCCTAGACCACAAATTGCCATAAAATTCCTTCTTTCCCTTCCTGCTTCTGTTCTTCACATGACATTCATAATAATTTCCAAATGGTGTAAAAACAACCAACAAAAGCTTAAAAGAATGAGAGAGAGAATTTTAATTTTGGGGAGGAGCTAGAGTTTGTTTGCATGACCCATTCATTAAATGGCTTTAATTTAATGAAATAAAACAATTCTGTATGACATCAACATGAGAACTAAGATGAGAATAAAAATAGATACAGTTATCACAATAATGATTCCCATATTATGAATGTAAGCCTATTAGAAATAACTGCTTAAAATCCCTTAAGATAATACGTAACCTCAACTTGACAAGAGAAAAATGCAATTCACCCAAAAGAATACCAAAATGGCACACTTTAGAACAACATTCAGCATCACAGATGATGCAGGCAAGACAGATTTAAACAAGAGTAAGATACTATCTCGCACCTACCAAACTAGGCAACACAAATTAAAATAATAAATCTAATGTTGGCAGGAGTTGCAAGAAGTCATATAATTCTCATAAATGAGTACAATAAACTTGGAGAACGACCATGAAGTAATCAATAAGTCAGAACGTTGATCCCAGCCTGGGACCTAGTAGTTCCAATTTTAGAACCAGTACCCTTAAGAGACAACTCAAGAGAAAAAGTTATATGATCAAAGATTTTTTAAAATATGCCTTTAATAGTGTAAAAATGGTCTTTCCCAATTTTAAATGAGTAAGCTAAGACTGGTATATTATCATAACATTTTCAAATAATTAAATTTCAAATACACAAACTATAGACATACTGGAAAAGCATATATATATATAAAAATCTTGAGTGAAAAAGTAGAAATAAAATAGTAGATCTCTTTATTTATTCGAAATATTTGTGGAATGCCTACTAATTTTTCTCATCCCTGAGATTGAAGTACTAGTCTCACTTAAATCATTTTAAGTTCATTTTTCAAATGAGAAAGATACGGTGTAGAGAGGTTAAGTACATTGCCCAAAGTCATAGAGGTTTTAGTGGTGAGCCAACACCAGGTGTCTGTTACCTCTACTGTGCCTCTAAGAGGTAAAAATTGTCTTTCCACTATAATTAAAGCAATAGGTTCTTATTTCTATGGTATTTGTGACAAGCTAAAAAAACCAGCAATAGATCTAAGTAAATTCTTGGGATTTGCAAAGTAGAATTCATTAATAAATATGATTATTTTATTTTATTTTAGAGACAGGGTCTTGTTCTGCTGCCCAGGCCGGAGTATAGTGGTGTCATCATAGCTCACTGCAGCTTCAAACTCCTGGGCTCAAGTGATCCTCCTGCCTCAGCCTCCCAAGTAGCTGGGACTACAGGCACCCATCACCATGCCCAGCTAATTTTTCTATTTTTAATAGAGACAGGGTCTCACTCTTGCTCATGCTGAATTTTATTTCTCGAAGACAATAAAGGGTAGGGCCAATAATTACAAGACGAATTTCCAGGCACCCAAGTATTTATGACTTCTTAGTTCAATAAAAAAATGATTACTCTGTAGATGAGAAAGTGCATTTAATTTGAGAGATGGATATTTCAATACTTGTGCTACATTGCACTTAGAGGGATGGATGTAGGCACACTATGTTCCCATAAATAATTGAGTGGGTATGTGATACTAAGGACTTATTACAGCTAAAGGCATAAAAAGAGTTGATCATAATTTCCTCTTTCCATTGAGGAGAATTCAAAGCTAATTTTATGGTGTCAACTCATTACACAGGGTATTCTTATAAATGCTAATGATTGCAGGAAGCTGTAACAGTACAAGGGAGGCTCAACGTTAACTAGCTCCATTTTGCGTCTGACCCCTGCAGTAATATCCTCGAGGTCAAAAGCTTCTGTTTAGCTCTGCACATAGTCTATAAGAAAGATGATAACCGTCCCTTTCTCCAAACTATCTGCTGGGGAGATAAGAAAAGTATACACACAAGTAACAATATTATATTAAAGATTTATAAGAACTCGGTGACCTGACCTACTCATCCAATGTTAACTGACCAAGAACAAAGAAGTTTTACAACCTCACAGACCTTCACTGACGTCCAGATGTCTGTTGTCCTTGGTTATCTCTTGCAACCCGCCTCCTCTTAACATAAAAAGAGGCCTAAAGATCATACTAACTTAAGAGGGTCCTTTAGGACATTAGTCTGCCATCTTCTTGATTTGCTGGCTCTCCAAGTAAGTCGCTTTCCTTTCCCTGATACTTTGTCTCTTGACTTACTGACTGTCCTGTGGCAAGTGGTATGAGCTTAGACTCGGTTACAAATTGATGAAAACATTCAACAAACCATATCAGACCTTATCAATATCCTTGTCAATTTCCCCCCAGATCAGCCTCCCCCTCCTCCGCCCTTACTAAACTTACTTGAGTTTCTTATAAAAGATTAGTAGGGATGGTGTTTGGTTTATAATAATACATATTTGTCTCTTCATGCAAGGTGATCATGACTTGACAATATAAAAAATACAGCAATAAAGCAAGGAATTTAATACATCTTTTTTGATCCTGTGGCTATAAAACATACGAAGATATGGCGCTCCATTAGGCACATTTAATTATGTTTAGATGATTCTTTAGCTGTGTTGTAGTCTCATCTAAACTTGTTATAAAAATAAAATGTTTGAAAACAACAAAAATCTTGCTATAGTTCCCACACACCCTAGTCTTCGCATACCTGTGCTTTAATTATCAATTTCCCAAATTCTAAATTTTGCCAATATTTGCTTCCAACATTTTGAAAAAGAAAACGGTATGCCACTGCTCATAACTTAATATAAACTTTTTTTTTTTTTTGTCTGCTGTTGTTCTAAATGAGGACTCCTGCCTGGAGAGTGACTCTCTGATGCTTCAAGGACATTAATCAGATTCACAGCTGGTGGCACAGTGATCTAGACAAAAACACAGAGATCCTCTGATTATTTCAAATTCCTTTTGCTAGAACTTTTTTCTTCCATCATTGTTCAGTGGAGTAAAATGTGTGTTGTCCTCTTCAGGGTAGACAGCAATTTGAATTAAAAGGAGCAACTTTTACATTTGAATTTGAATTAAAATTGAAATTTGAATTTGAATCAGAAGGAGCAACACCCATTTATTTTCCACTGAGGGGAAAGGAGGAAGGACAGAATAAGAGAAGAAAAAGGGATGACAAACTGCTCCATTCTTCTGTAGCTGCCTCTGATGCTGTTCATCGTCCTCCCATTCCCTTCATCTTGGGCTTTCAAAGCTTGACCAGAACAGGGCACCCGGAGCTGTCTGGATGGGAGTTTCAGAGGGGAGCAGTTCTCAGGGATATCTTTTTGAGGTGCCAATGCACCTCTGACTCTGCATAGTAATCAATAAGCTAAGATAATATTAAGGGACTGTTCCTTTTCCCCTTTAAAACCCAAGCAGGGGCCACTGCACCTCTATTAGGATGGTTAAAAGGCAGTGTAACTGGAACTCTCATACATTGCTGGTGAGAAACCAAAATGGTAGAGCCACTGTGGAAGTTTAGCAGTTTCTTACAAAGTTCTTACCATATGACCCAGCAATCCTATACTACTGGGCATTTACTCTACAGAAGTGAAAACTATGTTCACACAAAAAAACTGTACATAAATGTTTATAACAGGTCTATTCATAATCGCCAAAAGCCAGAAACAACCCAGATATCCTTCAACAAGGAAATGCGTAAACACACTGTGGTATCTGCATACAATGAAATAATACTCAGCAATAAAAAGAAACAAATAATTGATACAAGCCACAGCGCCAGTAAATCTCAAAGGTGTTTTGCTGAGTGAAAGAAGCCAGCCTCATAAGGTTACACATAATGTCATAGAAATGACTCCATTTGTATGACACTCTAGAAAACACAAAACCATAGTGAGAGAGAAGAGATCAGGGTTGCCAGGGGTGAGGGGTGGGGCATAGGTGTGACTACAAAGAGGGAGTTTTTCGTGGTGACGAAATTGGTCTGTGTCCTGACTGTGGTGGTGGTTTCATAAATCTATGCATACAAAAGTACATACAAAAAGGTCAAATCTGCTGTATGATAATTTTATTTTTTCGATTCAAAAGGACCTTTATTAAAATGATTAAATGTCATTAATAATTAATGCACTAACAAAAATTAACATTATCTGATCATATGATCAGATCCTATCCTAGACAAAGCAGATGGGAAAGTTTTGTAACATAGACAGAATTATAGCCACTTCTTTGTTTGGAGAAGATTTAAAAAAAATAAGCCCTAGGGCAATACAAGTTATGACCCATTTCAGGAATTTTTCAATTTTATAGACCTAACTGGAAAGGATTTGGGAGTTCCTGATTCTGTGTAGACGATCATTTTAGATTATTCAAACACACTTCCACATGCTTGCTGATGACAAACAGGAATAAGTTACCCAGACGTCACTCCAGGAGAGTAGAGAACATAGTGGATGGACCCTCTGCAGCTGATTTAAGTGAGGTTGCATTGCACAAAATTGGGAAAGTTTTGTTGTTGTTTTTAGTACCCCGGGCTCTCCTCATATTTTCATCACAAAATGCCCCTGCCCTTCTTCTTTTTGCTGAAATCTATTTAATGACTCTGAAAGACAATTAAATCAGTATTAGCTTGTATAATACTTTGCTATTTTGACTACTGTTCAGAACTAGTGACTTGAACACTATTTGGAACTAATGATTAAATAGACATTATCATTATTATTATTTTAACAAACAGAGCTAATCTCACTACTGCTCAGTTGTTCTGCCTTGCTGCAAATGGGTAGATATTCACTTTGGCTTCCAGAAGACTGTTGTCTTCCCACAAGGAGCTCTACATGAGCCTGTCCTATGGCCAAGCATGCCTTTCTCCTTCAGTTCTGCCTGCCTTAATTCTACTCTTCTACCTAGACAATTTGACACCATCAAGGTTTGAATTTTCTTAGCATTCCTCTGGAGCAAAGTAAAAGATCCCACTTGGTTTTGATCAGGGACTGATGGTGCGGGTGTAATAGAGATTGGTCCGTGGGGTTACATGCACTTTATCAGAATCAAAAGTGCCCAAAGGGATGAAGCAAGAGTTGCCACTGTTGGAAACTCTACCAGTCTAGTTACCACAGGATCTCTTTGGCCTCATTTTAGGAAATGGTCCAGTGAGTTGGTGGTCATAGAATGGCTAAAAGAGAGCAGGCTAGCTAAGGGTGGATGATCAGATGGCAAGTAGGCTTTTAGGAATGTCCTTACAGCTGTAAAGGGAGCCTCTGCATAAGAGCCTTAGAGCAGTAGTTAGTTTCCTGAATTCCCTGTCCTTACTGTGGAGATTCATTCAGTACTATTACTCTTCCACTTTACAAATTTAGTTTGGAGGCAAACAAATTTCCATCAAAGGGCCTAGAGTTCAACCCATTTTATCTTTTACAAGAGCATAACTGTTCAAGACACATTCCAACAAAACTATAACTCCTGTTATAGTGAAAATTCAAAAAATGAAAATAAAATGATGTTTTAAAGCAAGAGAGAAATAAATAAATCAAGACTGGAATCAATAAAATATCCAAATGAAAACACCGTCTCTACCTCATTTTCTCTCTGCTCATTTCCATTCATAGATATTCATGGGATTGGCATACTCATTCGAATGCCTCACTTTTCAGGCTTAAGAGGAATGTCTTAGTTTGTTTGGGCTACCATAACAAAATATCATAAGCTGGGCAACTTATAAACAACAGGAATTTATTTCTGACAGTTCTGAAGGCTGGGAAGTCCAAGATCCAGGCACTAGCAGATTTGGCGTCTGGTGAGGGCCCCTTTCCTTGTCTCTAGGTAGTGCCTTCTCACTGCGTCCTCACAGGGGAAAGGGCGCGGGAGCTCCTTGGGCCTCTTTTATACGGGCACTGATCCCATTCATGAGGATGGAACCCTCATGGCCCAATTACCTCCCAAAAGACATTACCTCCTAATGTTATCACCCTGTGGAGTTAGGATTTCAACATGTGAATTTTGGGAGAACATAAACAAGAGATGATATTTGCTTGGGGAAAGAAGTGGAAGAAATATTAGGGAAATAAAATTTCAAATGGCACAGCCAAAATTTTAGATGTGTCATTTTTCTTCTGTAAAAAGAAAATGAGAATTGTATGAGAGACTTGTATGAGAATCTCACTTTATTCTGACCTCTAAGTAAAGGATAAGCAAGAAATGTCAGGAGTAAAAGAAAAGTGAAGTCAAACAAAAACTTTCAAAATACTTCAATCTACTGTTTTCAGGGAAGGCAGAACACCACAAAATGGATGTGTGATGTAATTCTTTATAGCCACTCCTCTTCCCAGAAAAAATGGAACACTTGCCAAACAACTGCCAGGCCAACTATTGTCTGAGGGATATTCTAGATTTTTTTCCTATGAACAAAAACTAAGCTAGGCATGGTTCTGACTTTTTTTATAAAAAATGCTTTAGACCCTGGTGAATTTCTTCAGTGTTCCTTCTTTTAAAAACAGGGGAAAACAATGAAGTAATCAGCTATTATGATAAATAATTTACCTAAAAAGTTACGATAAAAATACTTTAATTAGAAAAATCATTCAAGTCTTTAAAATAGGAGTGAGATGAACTGTTAAATGGCTATGGCAGGAACGGAGTGGACATCTGGGAATGCTGGCTGCACTGGCCGAGGGTTGGTCCCAGGAGTTCCTCCTGGCAGTCTTGTAGCACTTGCCCAGGATTGTGTTGGAGGGGGTGGGTTGAACCAGCTACTTGTACCCTGAGAACAGCCAACACAGAGCCAGGCTTCCCAGAACAGATGCAGAGGGGTTGGAGGCACAGGGCAGTGAGACGGGAGAGTAGACAGCTTAGGTCAGAGTGGCCAGTGATTCTACCTACACTGGAAAGTCCTCACTCCACATGGGTGCTATCAACCACAGCTGAGCATCACTACAAGGAACTTTGGGGACCTGGAGAGTCAGATCTCTGGGAACATGCTGTGTTATCTCTGTGGTCTCTTGCTTTACATAATTGTCTCTGGATGTTTTCAAATTAATTGCCATTTTTTAAAAAACCCAACTTTGTATCTTTTGGCTGTATCTGTTGGCATCTTTCCATCAATCACATCACTGCCCAAACATGACAACCATACAGGTATCAGGCAGGCAAGTACTGCACTTGAGAATGACCTGGGAACCTTTAAAAACCAATGCCAGGGACCACTCTCCAGAGATATTGGCTCAATTGATGGCGCCCAGTTGATTGCAATGATCAGAACCACTGACAAAACCAGAGACTTTTTGCTATTTGGCTTTTTCTTTCTTTCTTTCTTTTTTTTTTTTTTTTTTTTAGCATTTATCCCATTACAGTCTAAACATCTGTTACTCATCATTGGTGCTAAATCTTCATTAGGTAAGACCTCTCATTTAATACCCACAAAGTAAGATTATTAGATTTCTCATTTTGTGTGACCCAGTGTTAAGAGATACATAGGGAAATACTTTTTCTCTTGCATTTTAATAAAATATACAAAAAGATATAACTTGCATTTTTATAATAATTCAGTTAATTGGTATTTTTAACATGAGTAATTTAACTTTCAGTTGTCATTCTGAATTCTGATAGTGGATTATAGATCTTCCAGCTTCAGACTAGGCAATGTCATGATTTTCCTTCACTTGAACTTTTAGAAGGCAGTCTCAAAAGCCAGCTCTTTAAATTGTTTGTTCCCCTCACTGTGAGTTTAAGCAAACTCTGTCAGTACTGAAGCCCCAATATAGCCTAGCAGTGAATACTAAGGAAGAAAATTTGGTCAAAACAGAAAAACATTTGCACACAACCCTGTTTCTTCTGGAATTAAACAACCAAGAATTGATGTTGGGTTACATGATGTCAAGACAAAACTATTGCAGTTATAATAAGAAATGTCTGGGAAATGAGAAAATTATCTTTCTTGCAAAAATTAATTAAAATCTCTTGTTAAAAGGCCATAAGCCAATGTCTTGCGAGTACCTACAAAGTATATGGAATTATTCAATTTGCACCAGGCACATTGAGAGTAAGCAACATATTAGTTGTTAGGTCTCTAAAAATGACCTATCTTTTGGCTAAACATTGAAGTACAAATACAGCTCAAAATTCTGGGCAATGTCTTCTGGGCAAATGGTTACTGCTTGCTCTGTAAAGAGAGCTAACCTAATTGCTTAAGATCCAATGCCCTCAGCTGGAAGAAATTCTTTGTTTCCAAGAGAATCCTTAGAGCTGACAATTGACAACTGTGCATGCTAGCACAAGTGTGGAAGGAGAGATTCCACTTTATCTCCTTCTGGAGGTTTGTATGTAGCCGTGGAGAAACTGTAACAGGAGCCATGGATTCCTCACCCACACTCCTCCATTAGTTTGGGCTGTGCAGACTCTCCCCAGAAGCCAGGCACACACCATCTCCTGAAAAGCCCTCCATTTTCCAGCCTTGGTTGTGCCACCCTGCCAGCATGCAAGGGTCCACCTCCTCTCTGTCTTGAGCCCAGTGCTGAAGGCCAACTCTTGTGCCATCTGTTTTGGGAATTTCGCCTTGATATTTCTTGGCAGAAGGAATATGAGCTCATTTGGTTTCTGTTGTGTCCACATTTGCAATAATTGCATGAAAGGTCACAGAAAGTAGGATATATCCAACCCCAGGACCTGAAACAGTGCCTTCCCCACCAGAAAGTGTTTGATAACCACCGTCCGGTTAGCAGGGTCCTCTTAGGCAAGCCACCTATGAGTTTCTGGAACTTGTAGATGTTCCAGAACACAAAATGTTCCAGACACAAAAATGTGTCTGAGCCAGAGACATACAAACTTGTTAGCAATACTAGTTTTACCTGATACCACTGAGGTATAAAGAGAAAAGACTCCCTTATCACTGCTCATCCTAAGCAGAGAGTTGAGAAAGAGGTTTTATTGCTGTTTTCTCTCTCTTTTTTTTAAATCTTCCTCTAAATGATTGATAAATATCTTATGGTACTTTTATTCCCGTGGCTAAAATGTTCTTTTAAAATAAAAGCGTGACATCATCCTTGTGACAATGCAATGAGAAGATTCTTTGCATGGAGTCACTTTCATAGTGTTTTAATAATGAGGTATTTTTCCATAAGCCTTTTAAATACACTTTTAAAAATTATTTTTAAGAAGTGTATTTTCTAGCATTTTGAAATCTCCTCTCCCAGCTCTCCCCATAACTGAGCAAGACCACAGGTAAAAGTATAGTCTACGAGATTTGGCTTGGACCAAATTCTTCCGCACTCTTGCCTTGCTCCACCCCAGTCTGCTAGGGGTCTAGCTTCTCTCTACTATTTGTTCCTAATCCCTTCCTGCTGCCACCAGACCCTCCCCAATCCCCGTTTGGTTTTCACACATTGGTCTTTCTGCTTCTCAGATCGGAGACCCTTACTCTGGACCTGCTTCACAACCTCAGAACTTTCCAACTCAGAAGATTCTAATTCACCTCCCTGTGATATGACCTGGCTTCATGACCGTCTTTTAGGAACAGCCTCCGCTGTCCTGCTTAGTCAGTCCTGGCTATCACCCTTTAGCATCACATATCAGAGTCACAGTGCTGGGTCCAAAGTGTTACAGGAAAATATGAGCACAGCACTGTGTAGATGGAAGGTGCTTTACTCAACACTACAATGTATTGAACACCAAAAAGTATTCGTAAAGCCTTCCCAGAACTTTTGGTATTCACTTTCTTCCAATCCCATGGTATCTATTTTCTACTTTTTAGGAAAAGTTGCAATTATTCATTATACTTTAAACAATAAATTTTACATTAAATATGGATATATAAAATAAAACCCATCTTTGTTATATTTTGTTTTAGTAACAAACACCATAAGGGTCTCTAAGTGTAGTGTATTCAGAATTTAGGAAGCTTGTGTAAACCCTGCAAATCAGCCTTAGTCTGGAAGGGAAAGACAAAAACCATATAACCCAGGAATAAGATAGATCCTGCCTTGTCAATTAATAGCATTGTCTTCCACGTAGTTTTACTCCTAGATACCCCCAAGCTCTGGAAGTTGGTTCACCCCACCCAAGACCAGGCAGCAGCATTAACCATGGAAGCAGGAGCAGTGGCAGCATGTCATCATTCACATCCCATTGGCAACACAGCCATGTGTTTGAGTGCCTTCTGTGTACTAGATCCTGCATGCACATTGTTTCTAATTTCTCTGACAGTTTTGCCAAAGGTTGAATAACTTCCCAGGACTTTATATCAGGGAAATAAAAGAGCTGAGATTTGAAACTAGGCTTCATCTTACTTAGACCAGCAGTTCTCAAAGTGAAGCCAAGGAACCCCTGGGGGGGGGTTCCTTGAAGTCATTTCATGAATTGGCAAGGTCAAAGAATTATCTGAAAACGCTACTTAAAATACTCCTTCCTTTCCCAACTACATTTCCGTGTGAAGCTAGGTTTTCTTACTATACTTCAAAACAACATATTATAACAGATTGCAAAAGCAGATGAGAATATAGTTGTCTTCTATTATCAGACATTAGAGAGTTTTTAAAATGTGAAACAATGCTACGCTACTCATCAAATTGTTTTGCTTTGGAAAATACAGTTACTTTTAATAAAAATATGTCATTTATGTTATCATATAATGGGTTTGCTAATGTTATTTTTAAATGGACTAATAAATATTTAAAAATATTATTAGTTTTCATTTCTAAAATAGTAAAAATCAATAGGTATACCTTACCTAAGCAAAAGATTTTTGCGGATCCTCATTTTAAGAGTGCAAAGGGGTGTCAACCCCTAAAACTTTGAGAACCTCTGTAATAATAATACAGTATTAGAATTCAGTATTAGAATTGTTTTTAAACAACAATGCATCAGAGAAGGGCATTTCCTGTGTGTATTACCTCATTCTAGTATTTAGTCCTTTAGAGACATATTTACATTCTCTTCTTAGACCTCACTGACAACAGATATAAGACTAGAATCTCCCCCCCATAAGAAAAAAAAATACAAAGAACTGAACACCACACTACAATGATAATTTCAAAACTGTAAAAAGTTACATGATCAACAATAGTACAACTCCACTTAGTGATTGCTAAATAAACAAATCTGAATCTTAAAGCTAGAAACAATATAAAAATTTTCAAAATATAATTAATGTTATTAAAATTATTAAATAAATAAAATTGTCAATCTAAAATTTAAGTCCCTGCTTACAAGATAACAACCACAAATTTAGACAGTAACTCTGTAAGTTTACTAACTGTGCAGACATCCCAAACGATTTCATTTAAGATTCTTCCCTTGTTATATCACCAGAAAATTGGATTTAAATCCATTCACCACAGGCAAAGGTAATGTTTACAACCAAAAACTGTGTCTAGATACATAAGTGATATAATTTTGCCTTTAAAAAAATAGATAAGAATTTGTGGAGAGATGAGGGAATGAGAATGTTTCTATGTCCCCAAATTACATGAATGATTTGAACCATAAAAGCATCCTATAAAATATTAATATTTTTTGTTTTGCAATCTTATCATAAATGGGTAGATTCAGCTAATTTTTGCCCTTTCTTTATATCTGCACTATTTTTTTAACCTAAAACTTACACTAGGTGGAGCCTCTTATCTAAGATTTAGAGAGATTTGAAAAAGCAAAAAGAAAATATTTATAATTAAAAGCAAAACCAAAAAGGCATTCATTCTTTCACTTTAAAAATACATCCTTAAAATCTACAGTGCCACCAATTGTTTTTCTTTCTCATCGTTAAAGCCATTAAAATGAATACATAGTACCCTTAACATTTCCTATAGGGAGGCACTAGTGGCAGAGCTGGTACTAGAGTCAAGAGGGCTCTGGAATTTCCACACAAACATTCAATTCCATTTGGGGAGGAGGTGCAGAAGGCATGGGGGATAAAATCTTTTACGGATACTTAAAAAAATATTTTGCCAACTTTAATGCTCTCCTGTGTCTACAGTGGACACGGTATTCAGATAATTCATGACATTCCAGTTACAGAAACATTGTTGTTTAAAAACAACCAAAAGGCCGGGTGCGGTGGCTCACACCTGTAATCCTAGCACTCTCGGAGGCTGAGGGAGGATCGCTTGAGCCCAGGAGTTTGAGGTTGCTGTGACCTAGGCTGACCCCATGGCACTCTAGCCTGGGTGACAGAGTGAGACACTGTCTCAAAAAAATTAAAAAATGTAAAAAAAAATAAATAAAACAACCAAAAGACTCTTAAAAACACCAGAGCACTAACAAAGGGCAACACATCCAAAATGCAGTCAAACCTCTAAGTTTTCCATGACGCAGACCTATAGGAAGCCCTTAATCAGATACTTGGGATATCTGGGAGGGGAGGGGCCCCTGAACTGAGTATACCACATGTTCAGTTATGGCTAAGTAGGACTTGCAGTTAAAAATAGGCTGTCACTGTACTCTTTGAGCCTCACAATGGACTCTAACTGGAGAAGGAGATAAGGCTTGTGAGATAACGCTGTCAAACTTAGTGATCACTCATTGCTACAGGATAAAACTACAACTACCTCCTCCAGTGTTTCCAAGTCCGCTCCTTCTGTGCTATCTCAGGACTGGCTTTCCAACCCAACCTGTGGGAAATGCAAACTCAGAGCAGCAGCAAGAACTCCTGCGGCATGCTTCTGCTGACATAGCCTACGTGGGTCTATTAGTTTACCGGGCAATAAAATCTTGCCGTGTCTTTCTTGTTCCTTCAGATTTCTACAAATCCTGGCCAGGCAAGACACAGTTCTGCTGACAGTTGAACTACGTAGCAGAGTAACCTTTGAACAAGTATGAATCTGATCTCACAGAAATTTTTTCCCAGCAAGTCCAAGAAACTGGTTGGATCAGGGGTCAGATAAGCACGGAGGTAGGGCTATCCCCCAAATCTAGTTACATTTAAAACTAGATATTTGTATCTGTTACACTAAAACAATTATGCAAAATCAGTTTTCTTTGATGTTTGCCTCATACTTTCCAAATGCAAACTGAACTTTTTTCCTCTGCAGACTAATTACTAAATCACATTATAACTCTGCTACCATAAATGATTTATAGAAGCAAAACTAACATGAATAAAGAAGAATAGCACTTTGGAGTGGTTAATTTTCTTTGATGACAGAGGTGATTTTTTAAAATGGAAAGAAACTAGTATAGAGGACCTGTGGCTTTGGGCTCTGAGGCCATTTATTAGCAAAAATAAAGACTGAACAAATTGGACAAATTATTTTAAATAGACTTTTTCAATACCTTTAAAAGCAACAGAAGCTTTCATGTAAAATTGGTCATTAAATTTTGTATATTTTCATACCAAGTTCTCATTTGGATGGTAAAGCAGTTTGACCATCTGCTACAATGTAATGGAGTCTTCTAGTTAGTTTTTCAAATAGGGTGTGGTGGGTGGGGGCAGGTAGAAGCGTGTCCTGTAGCATACACACTAACACACCAACACAGTTTCCCCTAAATACTCACTTTCTCCATCCCTCCTGCCAGGATTGTAGCCAGTATTAATATTAGGCAAATCGATTCTTACAAGGAAAGCTTATATTCAAATTGTTTCCCTAAAAGATAAAGGTGAGCCGGGCACCTTCAGTCTACTTGTGACACCTTACAAGGGAGGTGATGTTAAATCTACTCAGAAGGATCAATACGAACCCAACAGATTTATGTCCTTCTGTCTCCTGCCCTCCTGTCTTTATCCCCAGGGTAACAATTTCAGAAGAGTCAGAAGAGGAGAATGGGTAACTGATGTTTAAAAAATTTTAAATATAGAGCTTTAGGACTGCCAGGAAATTGGTTGATAAAGAAAGCTACAGACTAAAATAGATTTTAGAATAAATTTCTCTAGCTAATATTCTCATTCCTTTTATGTCATGGCGGAAAGAACTTGATGAATCAATTGTTTTTCATTTTGCTGACACTCAGTATTGGTCCTGAGAACAATTTCTTTCTAAGCAGAGTAATGTTTAACTACTTCCTTATCAACACTGCCTCATAAGCATAATTGAGAACTTTGCCATTGTAATTCTGTGTGCTCCAATTTCTTTCCTTCTCACTAAACCTTTGAGAGAGAGACATAATGTTTTAGTCATCAGCAATGTTATCACCTGAGCAATAATTAAAGATAAGGTAGGAAAAACAAAGGAACTGCATACATAGAAGTCATTAAAAGGAAGGGGAGCCCTCTTTAAGTGAAAAGAAAGTGAACAAAGGCAATTTCTTTTGGACATGCGGAAATGAGCTGAGGCCCAGCTCCAACCTGTGCAGCGGCTCCAAGTCATGGGAGCTTCCTAGAGCATGTCAAAAGGCAGGGCTTGGTTTTAGAGTCTGGGAGTGGAAGAAAGAGGAAAAGTGATGATTCCGATTTCACTGAAAACTACAGGTTTTGCTAGGAGTGCCTCTCCTTCTAGTGCATAGAGGCCAGCAATTGCAGAAGCTATAAAAGTTGAAAGAGGTATTATTGTGGGTAGAAAAGTAAAAGCTAACATTTCCCAGAAGAGCCAAAGTCAAATCTCTGGAGGTTCAAAACTTAGCTCATGTGACATCTCAGAAGTGTTCACACACACACACATACACGCATACCTACACACACCTTCCACTAAGCCAAGTTTGATTTAATACATCTTTTCTCTGGTATACTCTGCTTATACTAGTAATAGAATCATTGTTTCATTCCACTTTGTATTAGGATTAATTGTTTATCCTTATCTACAAAAGGTTAAATATCCTTATCTCCATGGTATTTGACTTATACTTTTTTTTTTTTTTTTTTAATGATCCCATCCCAGCTACTAGAGTGCTGTGTACATTCTGGGTAGTCAATGAATATGTATAGAATGAGTAGCAGAAAATTTTATATTTGGAGTAGTTTTTAAAACCATGCATTTGCTGCTTTTAGGGTTGGAAGGCTTAATTAAAACTTCAGGGGTCTTTCAAAATTGTATTTTCTTATTCAGAGAGAGATCCATTTTGTTAAAAACCATTTCTATTAATAGAGCAGATTGAAATTGCCAAGTGTCTCATTTCCTCCCCTTACCCCCAATTTCCCTAATTCATAGGCATTTTGCTCTCCTTCAGTTAGTTTCACAAAAAGTTAAGCCTATATAGTGGACACTATGATATACCTCCCAGATCTCCTTACAGAAGTGAAGGATTTATAATCCTCCGGTTGCTAGAAGTGCCTCGCCCAAGTGACACCTGCTTCTGGGGACAGCCAACATCCAAAATGACCTGTCTATGTGGGGACAGAAATGCCCCAGCACTCTTAACTCTAATAAGAAACAATGTGGAGGTGATTCCAGCTCCAGAGCACCCCATGCGGGAGGCTGAGGCCTTTGCCAGGAATGCAGCCAGCCCGGCCTCTCCCTCCTCCACCCAGCCCTGCTTTCTTCCTTGGTCTTGGTCCTAACAAACACCTTGGCCACCTATGTGCATTTTACAGCCTCCTTCTCAAGAAACACAATATGTGACAACCTACCAAATTCCAGGTGTTCAGCATACAGAAATCATTAAAAGGTGAGGTCCCAGTTCTTTCTGATTTTATAAAACAATGGGGAGATACAAGTAAATCCATTGCTCCGTATAATACACAAAGCTTGGTTCTTTTTTTTCAGATGACAGAGGACTTTTCCATGCAAATTATACTTCCAGATTGTTCCAACTCCTCACCTCCACCAAAATTATTTGGGCAAATAAAGCAAAGAGCAGCAGCACAGGCATTTTGGGAGGACAGGTGGAGGATTGATGACACCTTTGTATAAGCATGTAAGTAATGACATCTATTAAACAAGAATTATTTGTATTACATAGGTAATATAAAAGGCAAATAAACATGTACTATTGACAAGTAAATATGTGACTTACTACTATTGAAACAAATAAAATGTACAGATTTTAACCTTTTATTCATATGACTTATCTTCTTACATATTTTACTTTTACTGTCACTTAGCTGTTTATTTGGTGAGCGTAGCTATTGTCATCTTGAGTAAGAATGTTCATAGCATCACTAAATACAGTATAAACTTCTGAGCTTTCTTCATCTATCCTTGCCGCCTTCTTACCTAGAAATTATCCATGAGTAAAATTACATAGATAAAGTTAAAAACTATAAAAATTACATCACAAGCACTACCGAAAGTCTCGATAACCTGAGTTATTAATGTGAGCTGTGTACTGGGAACCACTGGGCAATGGGACAAATAAGCAAAGCTGATGGGTTTACACAGTCACTTGTACCCAGCCGGCCACAGCATCAACTATGGCTGCTGCAACACTGCAGTGGAGAAGCGGCTCTAGAAGCAACACGGAGCCACAGGGGTGTTTAAAGCAAGAGTAAGGCATGGTCAGACTTAGAGTTCGGACGTGTCTCTCCAGAGTCAGAGCAGTGGTCCCCAATCTTTTTGGCATCAGGGAACGGCTTCCTGGAAGACAATTTTTCCACAGAGGGGGGCAGGGGGAGGGTTTCAGGATGATTCAAGCGCATTACATTTACTATGCAGTCAAGCCTCTCTGTTAATGATAATCTGTATTTGCAGCTGCTCCCAGAGCTAGCATCACCACCTCAGCTCCACCTCAGATTATCAGGCGTTAGATTCTCCCAAGGAGCCAACCTAGATCCCTCGCATGCGCAGTTCACAGTAGGGGTCTCGCTCCTGTGAGAATCTAATGCTGCCGCCCATCTGACAGGAGGCGGAGCTCAGGCGGTGATGCGAGCGATGGGGAGCGGCTGTAAATACAGAGTCGTTTGCCTGCCCGCTGCTCACCTCCTGCCCTGACTTTGCTGCCGGGTTCCTAACAGGCTGGGACCAGTACAAGTCCGAGGCTGGGATTGGGGGCGGGGATCGGGGACTGCAGAGACAGAGGATGGCATGAAGATGAGAAGGTTTTAGCAAGCTGTCACAAAACCCAGGTGAGATATGATGGGGATCTGCCCAGCATAGGTGATTGAAAATACCAGCATGCTGGCCGAGCCCATCCACAGCTGGGCTCTGCTAATTCCTACACTCATCAGTGTCGTTTCCTGAAACAGGCAAGCGAGGCAAGCCACGCAAGCTGACCAAGACAAGTTCCTGCTCTTCATGTCTCTCTGCTTTTGAGAAGGGCCTCATTACCCTGACTAATAAAGCAGAAAATTAGCTATTAGAGAAGGACTCATTATTAGATTTGGAAGCCCTAACACTCAATACCAAGAGTCGAAAATCTAAATGGAATTTGTAAGTACAAGAGTTTGTCTGAATTTAGAAAAAAGTTAGATTCTGTTTGATTTTTTTCCTCTGAAACTGCTATCCACTAAAATATGATTATACTGTCAGATGCAAATATATTCACTTAACTGGAAACATAAACCACTTTCCTGGGGCCAATCACCCTCCTAATCTGCCTTTTACTATAATCCCTCCTGTCCCCCACCCTCTGCCACCACAGGGTTGCCACTTTGGGCTCACAAAAGAGCTTTACATAACTGCCAGATAAAAGACCAGTTCAGATGTACATGACAAGTATCATCCAGGGTGCACCCAAATTCTATCTTTGGAGGTACGGAAGAGTCCAAAAGTATGTTATAGTGGTTAAAAAGAAATAAATGTGTCTGGTGAAAACCTTTATGACTATGACTCTAGAACCAGACTACTAGATTAAAACCAGACCCTCCATCCGCCGCTTCCTGGCCTTCAGCAGGTTAAGCTGCTCCTCAATCTAATCATCTGCAAAATTAGATGATGAAAAGTTCCTGCACGCAAATTAAATGTGACCCACGTAAAGTCCATAACCCAGTGCACACTGCAGAGTAAGTGACGAGGATGATGGTGAAAGGCAGGTGGTAATGGTATCAGCACCCTGCACGCCCTAGAACGCCAGCCCTGTCAACCTAATGAATCCACCAGCTGTTTTTTAAAGAAAATGATCCTTTATCAACCAAACCATAGGCTTTAGGCTGTACAGGCAGCCCCTTCTCTTCCCTACAAATAGAATAAAAACGAATTCCAAGAAACCCAAACAACCCCCAAGTCAAAAGACCTCTCAGTAGAAGGAGGCTGGGGAAGGAGAGGGAGAGGCAGATGAGTACAGGGACACCACCACAGGGTGCCGGGGAAATAATAGAGTAAAACCCTGTTGCTCTGGCACTTTGCTATTTTTAGGATCCAAGATTTCCAAGGATTTCCTGAGCATCTCACAAATAAAGAGTTATCTTCAGAAGGCTTTCAAGGTCCCAGACAAGCTCAGGATCAATGCAAAGGAAGGAGGCTCTGAGTACCGAGTGTCACTGGCAGGGAAAGGAGATTTTTAGGGTGCTTGGCCAGTAGGTTATCATCATTTCTCATGAGGATGGGGGAGATGAAAAGACCCAAAGGGACACATGGAGGAAAACACACAATGTGAATCCCAGAAGATTTTTAGATATGGAACTGAAGACGCATCGCATAACCCAATAGGCAAAACAGCTGATTAGGTGGTAATCGTGTCAAATTAACGGCTCACAGCTCAGCAGACTAAACTCAAATGACACATATTCCTAAGGATATTTATGGGTAACTAAATCATCTGAGATAAAGATTCCCAAATTACTTACACCAGAATAGGAAATCTTACAAACATCAATGCCAAATTTCATGCTAACATCCAATGTAATTTTAGACATTTCAGAAATAACAGATTGCAACAACAAATGTGTTTGCTCCCAGCAAGTGAAATCCTGCCACCTCCACCAGCTAAGACAGTGACATGGCAGTTTTAAATTTACTGACAGGGAAACTCAGGATAGAAGCAGAATTGATAATTAAGACAATGACTTTTCTCTGGAGGTATGCCTCAACTGATTTCTTTTCTTTCTTTCTTTTTTTTTTAATCAGTCATGCTAAATCCTTTAAGAAAAGCAGGGAACATATTGGGCCAGCCTCTTCTATAATATCATGCCAATCAAAGGCTTTACCCAGAATCTTGCTTCCCACATCCTTGAGTACTAGGGGGAAAATGTATTTAAAAAATATATATTTTTTAGGTATTCAAAACCTACCTGTTGTCTATTCTGCATTCCATAGCAAGAATTCTGCCAGAAGGCCACAACCCTCTTCCTAGTCCTGGTCCACACAGGGTCCAGTACGTCATTATTGCTCAGTTTGGGAAGAACAAATTATTTTTATATTTAACAGTTTTCCTGTCTTGAGTTTGGACAGCATCTACTGAGGACTAGTTGAGCAGGGAAGTCATGTCAAGATGCATGACGCATTTCATATAAATGCATCAACCATGTACCATTCCAATGGGTTTATATTAGGAACAATGCCAGCATCACAAAAATAAATACATCTGTGTCTGCCATAAAGAGTAAATATGAAGATTTGAGGTGTGCGATTTATAGAAACAACTGAACAAGAGAGGAAATTCAGCGTCAAGCTATGTGGGATATTTTCAAATTGCTTTGTCATAAAGAACTATTATTAAACATGGTATAAACCCAACAGAAAAAAAAAGAAAACCAACAACATAGGTCTAAATAGCAACTTTTGTCACTGAATATGATTCATCTTGGTTTCATTTGGGTTTGGGTGCTGCTAATAGTACATCCAGGACTTTTCCCCGAGTCTCACTGGAGGTGCATGGGCTGCGTGCACACGGGCACTGGGAGGCCAAAGAGATTTTCCTACTCAACAATTTCATTTGACAGTTTTCTCCTTCCACAAACAAAGAGAGACATCAACAGCTTAAGCATGAATTTCCGGACTCACCCACATTATCCATGTCCCAACACGCAAAGGTAACATTTTTCCAGATGATCGGCAGGTCCATGTTCCATGTTCCATGTTCCGAGAGGCAGCGAGACAGGGAGGGTGAGCAAAAAAGGGAATAAAAAATAGTTTAGAAATAGTTCGACAAGTGGTGCTGATTTATCCCAATACTGAGCATGGTAATATCAGTTCCCCCTCCCTAGAAGCCACCCCACTGCCAAATACATTGTGGGTTAAAGAGAAAGTTTCTGTAGGAAAAAGAGTGATTAATTCATGATCTCTCACTAACACTTTCATTTAACAGTTGTAAATATGAGAATACACACCCAAATCGCATTTAAATATGCAGTAGATGTTTTTAGATAATCTGAAAGAGATGTATGAACATATAGGGACAAAAAAATAATTAAGGCAAGTCTGGACTAGAAGGGGGCTGTGGGGAACCGCTGCAAGGTAAAGACATAGGCTGACTCAGAATCATCATCAGAAAACCAGTAAAATGATTTACACATTCCAATACGCATTTCACTGAAACAATTCTAATTACACACTCTCAAATAATATAAATTATAACCGAGTTTAGATGTGCTATCAGTCAGAAATATAGAATAGAATTGGAATTCTTCAAAGAAAGAACCAAAGAAATAAGTTATTATTATTATCTTTTTTTATAGAGGCCCAGGAAAAAAATTAACATGTCATTATATCTCTAGGATACATTGTTTTTTAATCCTACAAGCCATGATAATCACTCTATTAGGGAAGAAATTTCACACTATATATTCACATGTTTCCAAGTGGTGTGGATCCTCTCTCAAACTCCCCAAACTGAGACTTCGTGTAAAACAACTCATCTGTCATAAGCTTTCCACATGAGCAGTTGCTTTGGAAAATCAGGCTTTGTCAAAGTCATGCTAGAGGAATTCTGTGACCCTTGTCCACTCAGGCATCCCCGGCCTCCGCCTTACAGATGTACACTCTAATCAGTTCCATCGGATGCTACCATCAATTCAAAAGGGTCGAAAGCAGGGTCTCAAAGAGAGACCTGTATGTGCATGTTCATTGTAGAATTATTCACAATAGTCAAAAGGCAGAAACCACACAAGTATCTATCAACGGATGAATGGACAAATAAAATGTGACATGTACACACATACAATGGAATATTATTCAGCCTTAAAAAGGAAGGAAATTCTGACACGTGCAACAATATGAATGAACCTTGAAGGCATTGTGCTAAGTGATATAAGCCAGGCATGAAAGGACAAATACCGTATGATTCCACTTATACGAGGTCCCTAGCGTAGCCAAAGTCACAGAGACAGAAGTAGAATGGTGGTTGTCAGAGCTGTGGGGAGGGAAAAGGGAGTTGTTGTATCATGGGTACAGAGCTTCCATTTCGCAGGATGAAATGAGTTTTGGAGATTAGTTGCACAGCAATGTAAATGTGAGTAACACTACTGAACTGTACACTTAAAAATGGTTAAGATGGTAAAATTTATGTCATATGTATTTTACTCTAATTAGGGGGAAAAAGCTGCTGTTACAATGGTTCTTGGAACTATTTAGCCACCCTGTGTAGATTCAGTCTTCAAAGGAAAGTCAACACTCAGAATAAAGCATTAAAAGGCTGAAATTTGTAATGGAATAAAAAGCTGCCTAGCATTACTTCAAGAAATTGGGTCTTACTCTCACCAGATGGTAAGATGGTGCTGGAAGAAATCATGACAAAAATACCTCCAAAGACTAGTGACGAGCCTGGCTGTCCCCACGCATTCCACAGCCCTCAGGGAACCACCCTCTCCTGTGGCATCTCCCTTCTAGCCAAATCCTTAAAAAGTGCCCATGCAAGGTCTTCCTAATGTCCTTTGGATATTTTTAAAAAGTTTAACAACTTGGATTTTGGCTATTAACCTACTGCCTTCATCCCGGTAATGAATGGTGAATTTTCTTCTCACTGCAGACATGTGAGTTTTAATTGTACTGACCAAAGAGCACACACAAAGCATGGTTGATCCTCTCTCATACTTCAACTACTTTTACTTGCTAAGTATCAGAAAAGGGACTACACTGGCGAATAATGAGTTAAGCTTCAATGTCTGCTTTCAAACACCTTCTGCCTGTAAGTTGTACCCCAGACCCCAGCGTGCACGGGTCTCTCCCACAGTGGGGTGACGTCTCAGCGACAGGAGACACTTGCACAGGGGAAGGACTCCTTTGGGTGACCTTGAGAAAACCACTAAACATGTCTGTTTTCTGTGAAAAAGGAAAAGAATAAATATCCTGGTTTTCTCATAGAGATCTACAGTAGAGATCAAACAAAATCATGCCCATAAAAGACCTCAGAGAAACACAAAGCAGAGTAAATTCAGGGTGGACTTTTGAATGTCCTCAATTGTTGTGTATCCTTGGCAGTAACGTTCACCTCCTTCTCAGAAGATGAGGGATGTCCCCATCAGATAGGACATGCTATAGCCACAACCTAACTTCCTAACCGTATTTCACATTGTCCCTGTTGGCTGCTCTATTGACTTGTGTCCAGCCAAACAAAGGCCCATGAGTCTGAGACAGTGGTTCTGAAGGTGGGGCTCCAGGGACCGGGAGTTTCCTATAAAACCCTTTTAGGGGGCCCATGAGGTCAAAACTATTTTCCTGGTCATGCTAAAACATTATTTGCCTTTTCACTTTCATTCTCTCCTGAGAGTACAGTGGATATTTCTAGAAGCTACATGATGTGTGATATTTCACCCTCAGTTTCTAATGCAGAAGGGAACATGAGAACCCACTCTCTTCTGTTAAGTTGGGCATTAAATAGATTTGCAATGGCAGTCCTTACCCTAAACTATTTTTGTCTTGGAAAACAGTTAACCTTCATAAAAACATCTATATTAACATGAAATGGATTTACTATTGTTATTTCAAGTGAATTAAACATAAATATTTTTAAAATTTCTCAGTTATAATTTCTAATGCAGGTAATATCAATAGATATAAAATGCATAAATCAAAGTTCTTTGCAGTCTTCCATCATCTTTGAGAATGTATAGAGGTGCAAAGACTAGAATGTTTGAGAACTGCTGATCTAGAATAGATAGCAGAAGGGCCAATGATACAAAGACAGGTTGCAGAAGTGGACAGCAACAGACCAGGAAGACCCCAGTGGCCGTGTGAAGGGTTCTGGTCTTTATCCAAGAGCAATGTCAGAATAGTCCATAAGTGCAGGAAGCTGGAGTTAAAGTCACTTTCTCTCTATGTAATAGTTGTACAGAATTATTAATTGCTCAACTTACTTTTCCACCACCTTGATTCATAAATCTCCGTCACACTATAATGAATGTCAGGGATACTTTCCAAAGGAAGAACTTCCCCTACATGGTCAGATAAATGTACGAGTTGTGCACACCTTTAAAAATCAACTTTCTGGTTAATTTGTGGGAGATGTTTATATTAATAGATGAGCTTCTTTTGTTTCCCAATACCTCACATTCAAGTGCAGCCAGAATCAAGCCTTGCTTTCCTCTCTGGGGAGTCTCTGTGGAGCAGGAGGAAATGGAGCTGAGCTGATGGCCACTTCTGCACAGATGGCCTTTTCTCCCATCCAAGATACTAACCAGGCCCAACCCTGCTTAGCTTCTGAGATCAGACAAGATCAGGCGTGTTCAGGGTGGTATGGCCATAGACAAGATGACCTTTTCTAACCTCAGAAAGGCCCACTCTGCTGCTTAGAAACCCTCTGGGGTCTCCCTTGTACCACTTCCCTCAGCAGTGGTCGCAAACTTTATGCATCCTCAAGTCCCTTCTCTTCTTCCCTCATTCTTAGGAAAAAAACTCTCTTCCAGGTTCGTTGAGAAGCCAGAGGCAGGAAACTATGGAGTTAATATTAATGCACTGTGATTATAAAATTTATGAGTTGTAACTTCAGTGTCAGCAAGATAAAAATACTCATTTTACTATGCAGTTTCTAGAAATAAATAGCAACTGAAAGTGTGATTATGATTTTAGTAATAAGAAAATAATTGTACGTTAGTAAAATCAGTAAAAAAAAAAGACAAATCTGTAGCCATGTCAGGGTCAGGGTATGTGTGTGAAGAGAGTATGACCATAGCCAGGGGACAAGGCTGGTCACAGCAAAAATTTTATCAAAGTACATTCTCCAGAGACACTTGCTAGAACATAACTAATTGAGGGGACAGCCTGTACCCTAAAGCAGGCAACTGATAAGGTGCTAGACCCTTCCATCAAGACTGAGATAGTAAAACATCGAGAGGAGAACAGAATTTTAAAAATGCTAAAGACATCAGGGCAAAAAAAAAAAATGTGTGGAATTGAACTTTTCAGTGTATTAATTGAAACATTCTTTAAAAAGCTGCTTCTTTTTTTATTCTTTTCTTTTTTACTTTCTTTCTTTTCTTTTCTTTTCTTTTCTTTCTTTCTTTCTTTCTTTCTTTCTTTCTTTTTTTTTTTTTTTTTGAGAGGTGTGGAGGGAAACAACAAATAACATTACTTCACAGAGATAGTTTGTCTTTGGCTTGGGTGAGTCACTTGCCTGTGTAAGCCTTGGTTTTATCTCAACATTACATACTACAAGAGCTGTGGAAAGGGCCAGAAATAAAGATATTTGCAGCCCTCAGATCAGAATACTTGGCACAGAGTAGGTAGGTCTTCAGCAAATGGCAGTTCTTTTTCTCTGCTTCTTCCTCTTTTTCTTCCTATCACAATAGGACATCCAAGAACAGCTTGACTTTTAGGTAACTATGATCTATATGCATACCAAAAGACACTTTGTTAACACAGAGAGAGAGAGAAATAGAAAGAGGGCTCGACTTCGCATTACTCCCTTTTCTAGGAGGACAACCCTTTATCTGTACTACGGAATCCAACTCTCCATGGGTCTGAAATCCCCTTGCAATGGGGATGTCCCAGTTCTGTGCCCTCTGGTTTTCCTCCAGCATCTCAATCTCTCCTTCTAGTGTCTTCCCAGTGTTGTCTTCTGAGTTCCTTGTCCTTCCCCGAGTTCTACTCTCAGCTTCTCCTTTCATTCTAGACAGTTTCCTTGGTAATCTCATGGCTTCTTAAGGAGGGTCCTTGGCATCACGGCTATCTTGCAAGAAACAGAGAATGACGACAACACATCCCTTCCCTCGCCTCTCCCAAATCCAGCTGTTCTACACCTCAAGCCAACTACGTGCATACCCGCCTCACTGTCTCCCTACTTTTCACCACTCAACATTTGCCTGACCCCCAAAACCCTACTTTTCCTTCAGTCCAGTGTGAATCTCCCCTGCAAAGCCCTTCCCAGTCTCCCAGGCAGAATCAACTGCTTTCTCTTTGATCATACTCCAGAACTGGAGTGATCACACACACACACAAAAACATATTATGCAATTTTTAATATATACAAATATACATATGGAAGATATCGCACATAATAATGGGATGATCACCTGTGAACCATCACCTAACTTAATGAGGATGCTGCTAACATGGGTGCATCTACTATGCAGTCTTACTGCCTCTTCTGCCCCTCCATGTGTTCCTAAACAACACTGTTGGCAGGGTGTGGTGGCTCACGCCTGTAATCCTAGCACTTGGGAGGCCGAAGCAGGAGGATCGTTTGAGCTCAGGAGTTCGAGACCAGCCTGAGCAAGAGGAGACCCTGTCTCTACTAAAAAAATAGAAAGAAATTAGCTGGACAACTAAAACTATATAGACAAAATTAGCCAGGCATGGTGGCGCATGCCCATAGTGCCAGCTACTCAGAAGGCTAAGGCAGTAGAATTGCTTGAGCCCAGGAGTTTGAGGTTGCTGTGAGCTAGGCTGACACTATGGCACTCTAGCCTGGGCAACAGAGCAAGACTCTGTCTCAAAAAAACAAAAATCAAAACAAAAAAAACAACACTGTTAAGTTTTTCATGGTTTTGAGCCTTATAAAAATGGTATCATATCATGTAGTCTTCTGCAATTTTTTTTTTTTTGACCAGCAACGTTAAAGATGCATCCACGTGGTTGGTTTATAGCTATCATTCTCTTTCATGGCTGCATGATATCTCATTTCATGAATATACCATGATTTATTTATTCATTCTCTTGTCCATAGACATTTGTGCTGCTTCCAATTTCTTGCTATAATGGAAATTTTTGAAACATTTCTTAGTGTACATGTGTAATAGTTTACGATATATAACGAGATGAAAAATTCCTATGTTGGACAATATGCATATCTTTACAAAATTGTCTTTCACTATTCTTGTATCAGTTTACCTGCTTCCCTCCAGCAATGTATAAGATTTGGTATTTTCATAAAGTTCTCTTTTGACATTCATCATTATCATATTTTACACTGTGTTTATTTGTATCTATATGCTCGTCTCCCTATAGGATGATAAGCATCATATTTTATTCACATTGAAATTCTCATAGTCTACATCAGTGCCTTGCTTGTAAAAGATGATAAATGAATATCAAATTGAAGAAAATGTATTTGATTTGAGTTAAAAGGCATTCTTTTTTTTAATGGAAATAGCATGGAAGCATTGCGGGGTTATCAACCCTTTGTGCAAATATAACTAATTCAATCAGACTGCTTTTCTATCTATTATTTTGATCAGCAGAACTAAGAAAATGGTAGTTTTATTTGAGAAAGAGAGAAGGTAATGAATTTGGAGCAAGGAGTATATTTTGGGAAGTGACAAAGCCTAACTATGAGCACAAAAATGTGACCCAGGATAGTATGTGGACACTAGAGCTCAGAGAAATGAGCACTAGAAGACAGATGAGGGACACAGGAAGAGAGATGCAAAGTACTATATCCTCATGCAAAGATTTTTACCTTAGGCTATCCATGTAGGAAGGCATCATTTGGCTTCCTGTTCCAAGGTCCCAGAACTGAAACTAATATGATAGTTCCGAAATTTGTTCATAACATAGATTGAATATAGTTGTCCAGGATAGCCTGGAAACCTAAACACAATTTCTAACATTTTCTCTGTGGGCAAAGAATTCCAAATTCTGAACAACTACTAACAAATGCACTTTTAGAAAAATGACTCATCTGTAAAATGGGGAATGCCTATATTCAGAAAGTAGGTCTTTGCCTTTTATCACTCTAGTCTTTTCACCCCTAAGGCTAAAAATGCCAGAGGCTGAAGAAAAGAAGCATTTCTATGCTCTTAAAAACAAAATGTACAGCATCCATTAAACTACTCTTTGATCATTGCTAGTCTTCTGCTTTGAAAAGTACTCATAAAGGGAGTGCCAAAATCTCAAATATGAGTGCCAAATATGAGATATACATGCACTCCTTATGGGGGAAATGTAAAAGTTTAAGAGAAGACCATGGGCTAAAGACAGGGAAGAAAACATGAGCAACATTGCTCAACCTGTGTCCAAAGGGCACACACACAACTGAACCCAAGTTTCTTCCCTATGTGATTAACAGTGGAAAAATAAAAGACTTCTAAACATTTAGAGGTCATTGACCTTGTATTCCCCATATCTTTGATGCTGGTTTTCATATCATGTGAAAACTGATACTTTAGTAGGTCAATGGTGAAAAACAAATTCCTGAATTCAGTGTGTACCTTTGTGAACAGGAAAAAATCAACAAAAAGTGGTTAAGAACTATGCCATAAATCTCCACCAAGCAACTCCATACAGACAAATTCAGCTTGTCTATGCAACAACAAAACCATCCAACCATCAAGAAAATAATGTGTTTAGAACAGAACTCAGTGTTTTCAGCCCTGGTACAATGCACATGCTCACAAACATCCTGTTTGGTGTTAAAGATATAATCAAACTGATTGCTGAAGTTACAGGGAGAGATCTAATAAAGACAGAGATGTTTAAAATATTACTGATTAACTCAGCCGCTAATACTTTTTTGAAAATACAAGAATTATGTGCTCTAATTTCTATCCTATAATCCTATAGCATCATGCTAAATCAAGTTGCTATATTTGCATTTACTGAACACCTACTACGTGCTCTATGTGAAAGGACAACCCCATAAGAATCTGGCTCTTGGCTATTAAGAGAGGTTTTGGGGGTGGGGTGAAGGGCTAGGTTGATGTTCGGGGGCAATGGGCAGTAAAGTAGGAAGAACACATGTATTTGACTCTGATTAATTTTCTGTGAACACAATACAACCTGCTCTACTGAGTTCCTGATACACTGTACCTACTTCCACCTATACTCAGCCCAGAGAATGTAATGTAAGGAAATGTTTTTTTTTTTTCTTTTTTATGCTTTTTTTTCTATTATCAACCCTTTTCCTTCATTTTGCTAAAACTACACTTTTGGTCAGAGAAATAATTTTATGGATCAGACACTTTTTCCCATATCCACTCAATGCCAGATAGTAAGTTAACCACATCTTCCACAGAAAGCCACTAGTGGTTCAGCCCAGATGTTCCTTGAAGCATTATACAAGCAGCTCACAGCTAGAGTCCGGCGGGAATGTGCCACTTGCTACATTCCAGCCAGGCCTAGTGGACTTTTATCTTTCACTAGACTAACAGCTAATCAGAGGTAACAAACACTGCCTTTCCTTGTGCCAAATGGAGGCCGGGAGAACATGTTTTAAGAGATGTACTATACTCTAGCCATGTATTTGTCATTTTAATTTATTTTAATGGGAACCACCTAGATAAATCCTCTTGCTTTGCTTTGAAAAGATTACCCAGAACCTCTTTGAATCCATCCAAATCCATGGTGAGGGGTGAAAGGAGAGAAAATAATAAAATGAGATTCCAGGTAACATGGTAAATAGTGAGAGTGCTTAGCCAATTCAGAAAAACAATAGATTAACTGTTATCAGTTAGGTCAATGTGATCAATTACCCAGAGATCAAAAACTACACTACCTGTGCTTATATTAATGTTATTAAAGAATTCTTTAATATTTTTTATATAGCAAAACCTGCTCAAAATGATATTTTCATTTCGTCATGTCAAAATTGTGTTTTAACAACATTGAGCCGTAAAAACAATCATGAAGTTTACGCTATGTTACCAGGTTTAAAAAACAAAAGATTTTTCATCTATGACAATGCTTTAGGATTAGAGATTTGAAAGCTGAAGCAGCTGTAACTCCATCATAAAGATGAATAAACTATCAACCAGGGAAATTAAGTGAACCCACAATCTGGAAAATGACATTGCTGCTTATTTTTCCTGAAACACCCTTAGTTATCTTCCAACTGTATACTGCAGAGACCAATGGTACACTTAAAACAAAATAACCTCAGTGGAGTAACCTGAAAGGAAAGAGTATACTCATATATTAAAGTACCAGGCATAAAACAAAACATCATGATACTGTTTCACTTAGTGAAAAGGTTTGGCAACTGGGTCATGCGTACACTTAGGCAGCATTACTCACTGTTGCATTACCTAATTCCCTTTAATCTATAGCATGTTTTTCAAAGGAAGCAAATAGCTAAGAATAGCACAAATTACTCATCCTTTATAATAATGTAGATGATGTTGTAGCGTGATAATATTTCCCAAGATTCATAAATTTTGTGAGAGAAAAGTACCTAAGCCGTCTGACCTTTTAAAAATAAAATCTACACATTTTTTGGCTTCTGTTATTCTAATATTTAACCATTAAAGAAAAAGTAAGGTTCCTCCTGGGAAAAGAGCCAGGTCAAGAGACTCAAGGTACAAACTTTAGCCCCAGGTCTGTGTGGGATGCAGAGCTTGGTGCGGAAGCCTCCCAGCTGGCTGGTTGACTCTCTGTTCTCTTAGGCCGTCAAACTTTCTCCGTTCATAGTCAGAGTGACCCTTCCCATAACTAACCTCCCCATATTGCTCATGTGCATGCAATCCTTCATTGGTTCCCCATTGCCCATTTGATGAATTCCAAAATGTCTTCAGTTTACAAGCCAGGTGCACTTGTCTAAGCTTTGCATGTGCCAGGTGGACCTCATGGAGCACAGGGATGAGTGACTCAGCACCTCCACCATGTCCAGACCTCAGGGAAGCAGAACACAACACCTCCTGGCAGTCCTGGTGACTCTCTTTTGGGTGCTGGCCACAATGGGGTTAGTGGCATCCATTGGTACTTTTGGGATCTTTGAGGTTAGATATCACTGTGGTAGCCAGAACAGGAGTAAGTAAAAATGGCTTGGTGCAGGCAGCACACAGAGGAGTTGGTTTTGCAAGCAGAGGAAAGATCCCAGGGATTCCTAAACCCAGTTGGGAGAAGTCTGACTACGGTTAGAATTGCCATCTTTGTAGGTGGTGATAGAATCAAAGAAATACAGTTATATTATAGTTATTAAGCTGTATAGTTATTATAGCTCAGGAACATGGATTACATTTGTATCCACTGTAAATTAAAGTGCTCTTTTAAAAAACCAGATCAGCTCCATCCATTTCAAAACATGAAAGTGCAACAGTTTTACCTAATTATTTTGGTAATTAAATGATCAATGTAGATCACTTCAAGATCAAAGAGTATAAATGAGTTTGTCATGGATTATTTTAGAACAGGCAGAGCTAAACATCTATGATACTCACTGCTTTTCCAACTTGAATGATGCAGATATGGAGGAGGTGAATCAACAAAATAATAATTTCTATTTAATTTTGAAATGTAGAAACATTTTGTAGTAGGATTATCAGGTTTACCTTCCTAACTGCGTTTTGCTTTAGTTATCTTTTAAAGAAAAAAAGAAAAAACCTTGAAAAGTGGCAGAGGGAAAATTACATTTAAATATACTCAGGACTAAAGTTTATTTTTTTTAAATGATCAAAAAGTAGATAAACATAGTCAGGAACCAAAGCTTGAAACATAAATATCAAGAGCAAAAGTTGATTTGTTAAATGTTTCATACTGAATTAAAAGTTAATAAAATATGCATCCTGACACAAAAAATGGGTACATTTGTTTGAGTGCCTACTATGTGCTAGTCATTTTATAAGTATTGTTTCTGGTCCTTACAACTCTCCTAGGTAGGCATTACCAAACTAGTTATACAGAAGAAATGAAGAACCAAAAAACTTAGATGATTTGTCCCCAGACATTTAGCTAATACCTCCTGGTACTGAAAGTGCAGTGGGGTAACTAACCTCACAGTTACTGTGCATCCCAGTGTGTACCAAACATAACAGCAAGGACAGCTCATTCATTTTATATTGTATCACCATGTTTATTCTGCTCTTTAGGGTTTGCAGGCAACATATTTTTACACATGTTCATTTTGTGTGTATTATCTTATTCACAATGCAACCTTAAAAGTGCATCCAACGTTCAAAGAGAAAACTAATTTAGGCGGAATGCAAATGTATTTTAATCTGTGGTAACAATTGGTTTTAAATCTGACCTCTATCTTATCAAAATGATCTTTGCCCACACAGACTCCTGGTCTCCTTATTTAGCTCTGCATAATTTTGTGACTATTAGGGGGAAAGAAATACGTTTTTACTTAAAGGTGAATATGAATTTCTGATTAAACATTTGCTTGTATTTGAACTAATTCATGTGAATGTTCCAAGTTGTACTTTTATACTGAAGGGGTTACAGAGATGGACAGATTTATATGGAATAATGCTGATTTTTTTAAAAAAAACTATCAGATTAGAAATTCAAATATTATGAAGTGTCTCACTTTTTTACTCATACAGTCACATACATGATGTCATTCAATTTTTTTTTTATTCTTTATGTGACATAGGGAATCCTATTATTTCCATTTGCCAGTGAGGAAGATGAGGCCAAGACAGGCTTAGTAAGCTGCAGATGAGCTGGGTATGGAACAGCTTCCTGATATGAATCACACATGTGTGGCCAAATATTTGCACACAGTGGATGGCCAACATCTTTTCCATTTTGTAACATATTTATGTAAACTTTATAAATACCATGTGTCAAAATCTATACAATGTAGATACAACAGCTCTTGATCATTTAGAGCCACCCAATTTCTCATATTCCAGAGGGGGTTTGAATATATAATTCTAATACTACACTAAAGTGCCTAATTCCTAACTATTCAAAACCTCAGTACCTGAACATACCCATTTTTTCCCTTTTTGTTCATTCCTAGTAAGCAATGACTATTTGATGAAGGTGGATTTATCTTCTCAAGTTGAAGACTTGTATATTGAACACTGTTTGGAAGCATTTTTGTTCCTAGAATATGGAAGCTGGTAATCTTACAATAATTTCTCTACCTGACTTAAAGCATTCAGTATACACACGAGGAATGGCTTCATCTTTTCATTCTTAAAAAAAAGTATGAGATCATAAGAAATCTCATTTTCCAAAATCTCAATAAAGGGTTTTATCTAGATCTGAAATATTTAAGTGACACATGCTAATGAATACATACATGATTCTATTTTGTAATACAGGGATCCACAATAGGAATCAGATGAAAATCTTCCTAAAAGGGATTCTAGATGTGACAAACCCGTAAGTTCTAATCCAAGAATTCTCTCATATGTTTTTGGATGCATTCAGCACTTCATGGGCATCTTGCCTAGCATATCTCATTTTTCTTTCAGCCCAACCACTATCAGCTTGGCTCTCCACATTCTGTTCTGCTTTTGAAAGCTCTGTCTAGCTCACGTGACTGACTGTAACCTCATCTTTACAATGAAGAATGTTAATAATTTTACAGATTCTTCCAGCTACCAAAGCATAAATTATCCATGTAATTAGACCAATGGGTTAGAGGGTGGTTTTTGAAGTTTCCAGATACTTGCCTGTTTTTCCCACTTTGCCTATAAAGATCTGATCAAGGGTTGGCTACTTCTTCCTCCTACCAACTTGACCCAGGTTTGGAACAACATCCTCCTCTTCTTGTCATAGCCTCTTCTCAGACATCCCTAGACAATCACTCACTCAGTGAAAAGTTAGGACAGAGCCTTCAGTCTGGGTGCCACTTAGTGGGGAACTCAAAGATGAATAAGGTGGAGTCCTAGCTCTCAACCAATAAAACACCCAAAAGAATAAATATATGGGAAGTTCCATGACAGGGGAAAGAGCAGAGAGCTGCAGAAGGAAAAATGAGAGAGAAACCTTCTGAAAATGATCAAGAAAAAAGTCATGAGGGGGTTGGTGTTTGGGTGCAGCCTTGAAGAACTGGTAGGATTTCGAGATGGAGAAAGGGTGAGGAGGGGCATTTCAGCTAAAGAAAATGGTATGAGCAAAGGACAGAGACATAAACCCTACATGCATAGGAATTGGTGAGAGTTGCCATGGATTTCCTTTTGAGGCCATGGGAGATAGCACCAAACATACAAATTACAAGAGAGGAAACATAAGGCTTTGAATACAGATCTAAAGAAGTTAGCTCTTATCCTTTAGGAAACGGGAGTGGCTTGAGGTTCGGAGCAGAGAGTGATATAAGCAAAAAAAGCACAGCAAAAGGAAGGAACTGGAAGCAGAAGTTAGAGAAGGTGGAACAGAGTGAGTCAGGATAATTACTGCAATAGTCCAAGCAGGAGGTGACAAGGGCTTGGGGTAAGACATGTGGCAACGTGGTAGAAAAGAAGTGCCAGTGGCAGCCACCACAACATGGCCACTGACATTTCTGTGGTGTGTGTTTGTCGGGGAGCAACATGGAAAGAGGAAGCTGTAAAAAGTGAAGACCAGGTTTCACGCCTGGGTGACTCAGGACATGGTGGTTCTGGTATGAAATTGATGCATGAAATTTTTAGACATATTCAGTTGCAGGTGACCGTGGAACAGCTGGGTAAAATATCCCATTGGCAATTGGAAATGTGAGACTAGATTTCTCATGGAGCCTGAATAGTTAAGATAAAGATCTGATAATAATTCACCCAGACAGCCTACACTCCTGATTCTAGAAAACCAGTAGCATGTGGCCAGGGCAGCTCACCTAAAAGCTAGGGCAGGTGCTAGGAGTTTTACATATTCTATTGTTGACATCTCTCTATAAAGCATTCTTATCCCCATTTTACTGATGAGGACTTTGTGGCTTAGAGACGTCACATAATGAGTTGACATCAGGAGTGAGGTATCCAAGTTCTGATTCACCCTTGTTCTCCCACCACACTATGAAATGGAAGCTCTCTCCCTCTTTTTATTTCAGTGTTCCCAATGTAAGTGCTACCATGCATTCTTTGCCCATTCATGTCTTTTCTCCAGTTCTGATCTTCATTCATTCTGCTTGACTGAAATCATTACTAATCAGCCCCAGTTATATTCAGTGTCAGTTCCCTGTCTCATCTCTGCTTTTAACTTAGCTGCTCACTCTCTCATTATGTAGGATTCTAAGATAATGTCCTTTAAGCTCCCATGTCTTGAATTCTTTACACAATCCCACTAGGATATTGGCCCCCTGCATTAGCTTTGGGCTATGAGACCTTAGAACTTCAGGATGCATGTTGGACACCCATCAGCACGGCTTTTTTACAGGATATGTCATCACGACACCAAATCCTCCCAAATAAGAGCCTCATAAGCTACTGCACTAGCATTAAAACAAAAACAAATCATTTTCTTTTCCTCCAGTGATTTGGTGGCTACTTTGAGTTTTATATTACAGTTTTCTCTACTCCCTGGCAAAATGATAAACCATACACTCTTTCTAATAGCTATTAATATCTACATTTCTTTATCTTTATTGTGAATGCCATGGTTTAACCTTTTAAAATCTCTAGCCTCTTTAGCAGCACTCCATCAAAAGTCATATTTTCTTACTAGTTGTGTTTCTTGCTATTCTTGGTTGACCAGTTCTGAATCAGAAAATTCTATGTTCCCATGTGCTAGGTCTCACACTTTCCTTCCAAGTATCTCAGATAGCTCTGAAGTCATAAATTAATTCTCACAGTGCGATAGGTGAAAATTATTATTCCCCTTACAGATGAGGAAGTAGCTGCCCAGAGTGGACTGTGACTCATCCCACTCCCTGGATCTTTTTAATGAACCATTCACAGACAACTTGGCCTCACTTAAAATCCTACAAAAATCACATCTTGTTTTAGTTTTTGCTTTTTTTTTTTTTTTTTTTTCCCCAGAGAAAGCATGTCACCATTCAGTGTATTGTGAGGAGAATAGGTAGTTTGGGATTGGGGGTAGGGTGAAGAATCTGTGGCTCTTTGCCCTGGAGAAAAGAAACAGAGAGAAATGGAGACTGTTCTTAACTAGAAGAACAGTCGGTGTATAGAAGAGAGAGAAGGCAGAGTGCTCTAGCTCAGGAGATGGAACTGGAAAGAGGGATAGATATGGAGGCCGACCTTCCGTGAACTTCTCATTCGTCTGTTTATACAGTCCTCCAGGAGAACCCCTCCTCCTCCTTCAAATCCAAACCACAGGGCCCATCCTTCTTGAAGTCTCCCTTACTGCAGCTGCTCAAAGTGTGGGATCACTTTGCTGAGATCCCTTAACTTTCTCGTGTATCTATCTACACAATAGCACCCAAATCATAATGTTTCCTTCTTTTTTGGCCCAACAACTAGAATGCGAGTTTCAAGTGGGCAGAGACCATGACATGTTCATCCTTGTGTTCCTAACATTTAAATAATGAATTTATCTAAAATGGAATAGAATACTTCTGAAAGTAGTGAGATCCCCATCTCCAGAGGTATTCAAGCAGAGTCTGTTATCTCTATAACTTTAACCATGTAACACTATAATTCTGTAGTTTCTAAATTTCCTAATATCTTAAGTGTCTTCTTATTTCAAGTAATTTCATCAATCCCAAAGAGTTTAAAAATGTATGTAACTAAACAATGCATTGTAGTTCTCAAAATGCCTATTATAATTATTTTAATATTCTGATTTTAATAGTAATTGATCCCAGAAATTATTAAATGTCTTTTCAGGCCAATGTCTTCAATTATAAGCACCAGTCTATAAACGTTTTTTGAACACCTACTATGTGCCAGATTCTAGGGATAAAGGGATGAGACAGACAGAGCCCTGCCCTGAATAACTTACATTCTAGTGAGAACCATATCTCCATTATTGGAATTAAGAGGTCATAGTCTAGGTATAAAATTTTGGTCTTATACCTTTGCTCCTCAGTACAGAGAATGTTTTTCTAAGGGTACTACATGTTCTCTTTGGAAACTTAAAAGAGAGGATCTTTAACCCCTTGGTGTCATTTAAGTCCAAACTGTAATTGATCTGGCTGGGAAATGCCTATGGCCAATAAGGGAAAGTGAAGACAGAGGCTCCCAAGGTCATTTCAGAACCAATCTGAACTTGAATCCTTCCTTGTTCTAAATTGTGTGTAAAGAATGTGCGATCCCGCGCCCACGCCGCCCCAGCCCCAGCCCCAAAGCATCACAAATACAACTTGGGTAAATCTTGCCGGCTCCTTCAGTTACTGTCATTATGAGAAACGCAATGTAAGAGCTCCCCCCCAGACCCTGCTTTACCAGATTAGAGTCTGTTTCTAATCAAATGGAATTTAGATTTAAACCGCAATTAGATTTGGGATTTACAGTCGTTTCTACTTTCATTCATTTTGTGGATTCCAGCCCTCTCCGGGCCCGGTCTTAATCCAATGCACTTCAGAGGGAATTACAGCAGAGTTGTTGACCAGCGGGGGGCGGGGGGTGTTCTATCACCAGGTCCCCTTGGGAGATCGCCAAGAGCCGGGAGCAGCACCTCCCGACTGGGTTGGGTCAGCCCTGCCTTGCCTCGCCTTGCCTCGCCTCGGGGATCCTTGGCGCTCACCACCGCCCTCCCGCGACTGCACTACCCGCCGGATCCCGGCGTTTTCCTCTCCTGGTCTTTTGGACGCCGCCCCTCGCTCCCCGGAGGATTTCGCCGCCTGCACCCCAGGCTTTTCCAGCACGAGGTCACCAGCCGGCGCGAGTCCAGGCAGCGGCTTCACTTCTGCAGAAGGAAAAGCGAAAGCCGCGGCCCGCGGGCCGAGGGGGCGGCCAAACGCGACGCGCGGCTACTGCTTCCGAATCCGCAGCGGCGGCGCGAGGACGGTCACCGCGCGGTGCGGACCCAGACTCCAGCTTGCAGCTCAAGTCGGGTGCCCCCGAGCCCACCGCAGGCCCCGACATGCCCTCCCACGCCGGCACAAAGTCCGCCGACTTCCGCGCCCCGGGGCGTCCTCCCGCAGCTCCGGCCGGGCCACACCACCTCCCGCGCCCACCCCTAGCTCCCGGCTTCCCAGCAGGACGCGCCAAAGGGAGTGCCGAGGCTCAGCAGCCCCCAACTTTGGCTTCCTGGGTGACACGACGCCCTCCCTGGAGCACGGGCCCGCCTCCGCCAGCCTCCACCCGAGGTCCTTACAGCCGAGCCGCGGGAAGATGCAATGCCCAGCGATGGGCGCTCCCCTGGATTTTGAAAAAACAGCCTCATTTGCCTCGGGAAGTGCCTCGACCCCCACCACCACCCTCCGGCTGATGGTTTTCATCCCGGGACACGCTTTGGTGGAGGGAACCGGGAGCTGGAGCTGGAGGAGCAGAGGAGCCGACAGCGCCGAGTTGCTAGACTGCAGCCGCGCGCCGCTGCCGGCGAGGGACGGCGGGCCCTGCGGCTCGGCGGGGCAGGGGGAGCGGGCTCCTGAGCCTTGCCTCCCGGAGGATGGCACACGCTCACTGTCACACACACACACACACACACACACACACTCACACGCTGCCGCTAGCGCCGCACACAACGCAAGCCAGAATGCGGAGGTCAGAGCCACTGTCCACTTGAAGGCAGGGACTGAAACGCTGAGATGGAGACGGAGGATCTGGCCTCATCTCCAAGGCTCGCACCTTCCTAGGAGGCCCTCAATTCCCCCTGGGAGGACAAGATCTGGATTCTGAGATTCCGCTCTCTGGGTTAGCGGTTCAAGCTGCAGCGGGGCGGGGATGGATTCGGACGGAGCACTGGAGTGCGAGCCCGCGCTCGCCTCCTGCCCTCCGCGCAGAGAACTGGCCGCCCCACTCGCCTCAAGCGCACAACTAGGCGGCCAGGGCCAGACAGCCGGACCGCAGCGCGCTCCAACTCCAACGAGGGCGGGCAGGGGAGTGACAGCGGCAACCACTGCGCGCGTTGGCAAAGGCACGGAATCTCCGAATAGGCTAAACCGCGGGCGCGGAGGGGTGGAGGCTAGAGGGGCGGAGGAGGAGTTGCCGGAGCGGAGAGGGATGACGTCCTCCGGCGCCTTGGGCTCCGAGGGACTGAAGATTCGTCCGCTCTCCCTGCCCAGCGCGGTGGCTCGGGGGTTCGCAGAGGCGCCGCGCCCGGCTCCCGTGGCCGCTCCCGCACGGTGCGCAGGGGGCGATCCCCGCCGCTTCAGCCAAGGGGCAAGCGCTCCGCCCCCCCCCCCCAAAGCACCTCTCTGCTCAACCCTCGCCTCGGGGTGCCTGCCCAGGAGTCCTTGCCGATTCCAGGCAGGCCCGGGCAGCCAGCCCCCGGCCGGGCCAGCTTCGCCCCTTGCTCGCTCTCTCCCCTATCGACCTCGAGCCAAGGGCAGGCACCCGCGTCCCGGCCCCTGCCCACGGGGCGAACCGGCGCTCCAGGTCCGCGCCCGGCTGCCAAGAAGGATGGGGCAGTGGAAAGGAAAGGTGATCACCTGGGTCGCCGAAGCCTTCCTCTCTGGCCCCTCCCGAAGCGGGTTCCCAGCCCCTCGGCACAACCTTCCTCGGAGAAAAAAAGTAGCGCAAGGGCAGAGAGGGGTAGGGCTGCTCACAGGTCCCTGCGCAGCGACTCTATCCTTCGAATTCTCCCGGGGCCAGTCTCCAGCTCGGCGGCGGGAAAGGGCTCGAAGAGGATGGAAGGGGCCGCCAGACCCGGGCAGCTCCCGCAGCGGTGGCGGCGGCACCTCCAAGTTGCCACCTGCAGCGCGCGCCGGGCGCCTGTGACAGCCCGCGCCGCTCAGCCCGCGCCGACCCGCCCTTCGCGTCCGCTCGTTGGCTGCGCCAGGCGCCCGGGCGGTCCCCGCGCTCGGCCCCGCCCTGCGCCCGCCTCCGAGCCGCGAGCTCGCAAAGTGGAGGTCTCCTTCCAGGCCTCCCTGGGCTTTATAGCCAAAGGGCTCTGCAAGCAGGGGAAGAATCTGACACACGCTCGGACACACACACACTCACAATTTTGTGTGGGTAGACACTGGAGGAAGGAGAGAGGCTATAGGAAATGTCCCTACGTGTGCCTTAAGGGGGCCTGGTAACTTGGTTTCTTTTGCTGGTGGTACATTTTTGCAGCCTCTGAAAAGAGTTAACATCACAGCCGCAGAGAGTCCAGGGATGTGGGCTGGAGAGTGGTTTGAGGGCTGTTTCCCTGAAGCATCACACAGCTTCTCAGGAGGCGCCAAGTGCGAAGAGCAGTGTGCAGTCTCAGGGCTTTGCTCATCCAGCCTGCGCCACTGCAGGGGAGGCCCCTCGGGTTCCAGTGAAAAGCCATCCCGCTGGTGTCCACGCAGTTTCCAGGCGGAGCGTGTCAGTCACGTATTTGCTTGATTCTGTGGCCTGCGGCGTCCAGGCTATGAAAACTCCTGACCGCTCTGCAGAGGAGGGAAGTCTGTGCTTTCTACAACTCCTCAATCTCTTAAGTAAACAAAGGGAACATTATCTTTCTTTCACTTCCACCTTAACCCCAAAGTCCAGGACAAGAGTTCACTTTGCAATCTGCCCAGGACATTCAGGCCCACTCGTCCGGGACTCTACCTCTTAATAGCTTCCAAAGTTGTGCTTTCTGGAAAACTGATTTGGTAAAGCCTCCCTCCCGAAGGAGGAAAAGCTGCAATAATATGACAAGTGCAAGTGTGGAAGGCTATCCAATCGACAGAAACGTGTGACTCTTGCTTGGGTGTGTATCTACATGAAAGAGGTACATTGTTAAGTGCCTATTAGTTTGATGACATTTCAAAATTAACTGCCCAAATAGCACATTTTATAGCCCATTAGGGAAATGTCTGTTTTGAGAGTGCAGGTGTGGCACTGTTAAATGGGACTAGAGTGTGCACATACAAACTCACATCTAGCTGTGTTTGGGGGAACCCTCAGCAGCATGAGGCAGAGGGAAGAGGCTTTACTAAAGGAAGTCAGAAGGTGGCTCTTCACAAGGGCATACTGAGAACAGTTAGCACTGTCAAAAGCCGCTCCCTGTCAGCTGTTGCTAAGTAACTTGGAATACTGCTTTATAGCACCAGTTCCTTGCATTAAGGCAAAGGTTTTGTTTCATGAGACCCTATTATGTTGGGTCCACTTTGGGAATTAATAGCAAACTTTTTCCTGCAGCCAAGTGCTTACTCTTGCCACTCTCAGAAGAGGCAAGTTCATCTTCACCCTTCCTCTTGAAACTCCAAAAGACAGCAGTCCAGTGGCAAATCATTCACAAGGAGATATTTCAATACTCCAGGTTAAGTGCTTACTTATGAATTGCACTTTGACCTGAACTGGGTGAAACAATGAGTAGAATAAAGGTGTGGCTCGCTCAAGTCCAGTTTGACTCAATAACTGGAGGAAAATATGATAAGCATGAGGGTAAAAGGGGGGCTAAGACAGCAGTGATTGTTAAACCAAATACGCACCTGTTATCTTGACATCCAGATGAGGCACAAAAATTTGACAAGATGCATTCCTTCTGCGAACACTTTTCCTAGCATAGAAGTGATGGAAAGTTCTTCCTCAGGAAAGCAATTTTCCTTGATATTAAGGAGCTTAAAGGCTCATGTGAATGAGAAAGCATGATGTAGGAAAAAGGAGAGGAATGAGAAAGAATTGGAAGAGAAAGTTGGAGAGTCTCTTGATAGTGGGAGAAATCAGCCGGCACTGGGGCCCTGCATGGCTCAAGAGTCTGAAGGAGGAGACAAAACAGAATGGCTGGAATTTAGAGGAGGTAAGAGTAGAAGCTGAGACATGGAGTGGCTTTGGAGCCAGCAGACATAGAACTGAATCCTGGCTCCAACCCCTCCATGTGATTTGCTAGATTTGCATGCGGGTACTTTATTTCAGCTTCATTTCCTTTCTTTGTGAAAGGAGGATGAGGGTGCCTCCCTAACTGAGCTGTGGCAAGGATTAAATGAGACAGTGCATCTGCAATGTTCTACATATAGTAAGCATTCAACAAATAGTAGCTATTATTATAAATTGTGTTTAAAAGGGACATGAAGGTCACCTATAACTTGTGACATTTATTACCATTAGACTATTTCTATCAAGTGCCCATCCTGCCTATGCACCCTGTGATCAGAATCTAATTACCCCTGACGAGTCCACTTCATCTTCCCTAGTCTAAGGTGAAATGTGTCTCACTTTATTTTTTACCTTTTGGTTCTGTTTCTACTCATGTAAATGTGTAAACTCCATTTCACAAGAAAGCCTTCCAAATTGTTTGAGAGGAACAACAGATGCCCTGTGTGACTCCATTTGTTGAGGCTAAACATGCCCCGTTCCTTTGGTCTCTCCTCACATGATCCACTTTCACAATCTTTCATCATCTCTTATCCTCAAAATTGCCATTGACCTCCTTGGAGTATGAACATGGTGCTCCAGCCCAGTCCTCCCAGCAAAGCACTTTTGCTCAGTGTGCTACTGTCTGTTGGTGCAGCCATTCCTTTGTGCAATTGCACTTTTGATACTCACTGAGTTGTCTGTGAACTGAAACTCATAAATCTTCACATTCCTGTTTGCTTGTAACTTTAGAGGTCCTAGTTTTGTCCTTCAGTGTTTCCTTTTCTGTAAAAGATTAGACTTAATGACCAATGAAGTCCCTTTTTGATAATTTTCTTTAAAATAATTTCAAATTTACATAAATAGGGGAAATGGTACGAGAAATTCTATAATCTTCTCTCCTAACTTTCCCAGTTATTATTTTATATTTGATATATCTCTAGATAGGTAAATACTCTTGATCAATATTCTTTCTCTGAACCACTTAAGAGCAAGTGCAAACATGGTTCACCATCACCCTAAGTACTCCAGTGTATATATTTTCCCCAAATCAGGATTCTCTCCTTCATAAGCATAATACAACACTGAAACAATACCACCCACCAATCCATAGAATCCATTTACATTTTGCCAACTTTTCCCGAAATGTCCTTTTTTCCTTTCTGGTTCAGACTCCAATATAGGATCACACATTGCATTTAGTTGACATGTCTCTATATTCTCTAATCTGCTATAATTTTTCAGTTTTTTCCAATCTTTCATGACCTTGATGGCTTTGAAAAACATATACCTTTCATTCTGTAGGCTGCCCCTCAACTTGGGTCCATCAGATATTACTTTGTGTCTGATTCAGGCCATATATTCTTGTCAAGAATATCGAAGAAATGATACTATGCTCTGGGCAGTGCATTTCATTAAGAGGTATGTGATCTTTAACTGTTCTATTGTTGTGATGTTAACCTTGATCATCTAGATTGGTGGATACCGGGATTCTCCATTATAAAGTGACCATTTTCCCCTTTGTAATTGAGAAGTATTTTGTAGGCTATGGTCTGAGGGATCCCCAAAATTCTGTTTCTCATTAAACCTTTACTCAACCAGTCTTAGCGGGCATTGATAACTCCTGCCTGAATCAACCACCACTGTGATGGTTGCCAAATAGCAATTTTCCATTTGCATCATTTTTTGTATTTATTAGTTGGCATTCTTCCATAAAGAAGATCTTGCCCTTCCCCACATTTATTTACTTATTTCAGTATAGGCTCATGAATTCCTATTCCATTCCGTGGGTTGTATTCTATTACATTACGTTTATAACTTATTTTGATGCCAAAATTGTCCCAGATTTTGCCAGTGGGTATCTCTTCAAGCTGGCTCTTAGGTCCCTCTGGCATGTCCCCACCGTCCTTTGAGCAGCCTCTTACTTTCTGGTACATCAAGATGTTCCAGGCTCATTGTGTACTTTCCCTACCCCAGCCTTGGAATCAGCCCACTCTCCAAGGAGCCCTGGTTCCTCTTAGTGGAGGATTGGAAATGAGATCTGAGCTCATTGCTACTGGCAGGTTATAACCTTTAGGCCCTCTCAGTGGACAGAGTTAGGAATCAAATGATACATGTTCACACACAACCACACATAACACATTTATGTTTATTATTCTGTGTGTATATCTGTGTATCTATATCTATATCCATTTATAAATACGTATCTATCTCTATATCTCTGTATCTATCTCTGTATGGTGAGTTCACACCAATACCTCCAATTCTAAGCCAACACTTTAGGACTTTTTCTAGCCTTTCTTCTTTCTATATTTGTAAATCTCTCCTCTGACAGAGAGAAATCGGACTCCCATTATCCCCAGCGTATTGACTTTTTTGCACCCTCTGGCCTTATGTAAGAATCTCTGACCCTGTCAGCAACCTTCCCCTTCTTGTGCCGGCTGCTGCCTCCTTGGTCTTCCAGCCTCTTGGGACCCGGCTCCACCACAGCCATCTCCATGGTCCCTGGGACTGCTGCTGTCTCCATAGCTCCCGGCCATACCTGCTCAGTAAAGTGACTCTGCTGTCCCTGCAGTTGTTCAGGTCAAAATCCTGAAGTCATCCTTGATAATCCTCTTTCTCTCACATCCCATACCCTATCTGGAGCAAATTCTGATTGCTCTCCCTTCAAATAGGTCCAGAATCCAACCTCTCTTACCACCTCCACCATGACTGCTCTGGTTCCTGTCAACATTATCTTGTGTCTTGACTATCCCGTGCCTCCTAACTGGTCCCCTGCGTTAGCCCTTCCTCACTCTCCTGAAGATTATTGTCAGCCCAGCAGCCTAAATACAGGGTGTCCCAAAAGTCTCCATACAAAGGAAAAATTTTATAATGAATAGTTTGTAAATAAAGCTACATTTAGCTACAATTTCCCATTTTCCCTATGTATGACAACTTTTGGGACACCGTGTCATACTTCCAAAATATAGGTCGTATTTTTTCCCTTTCTTGCTCAATGGCCTCCACCTCCTCCAAATAAACAGCCTGGGTCCTCACCAGTCTGCCTCTTTTGCCCCATGCCCTGCACTGCTCTCTGCCTGTGGCCCCTCCAGGCATGCTGGTTTTCCTGCTCTTCCTTCTACCTGGGACACTCTTCCCCAGATAGTCCCGTAACTCCCTCCTTTCCTACCTCCAGGTCTTGGCTCAAACTTGTCTTCTCCAGTAAATTTTCTCCAGGCACCATATTTAACATCGTATTCTCTCCCCAGCCATCATCTCTCCCCCACCTGCCTGACTTTCCTCCATAGCATGCATCACAATCTAACGCACTATATATTGTCTTGATCTAGTTACAGTCTGACACCTCCTCCGCCACTCCCTTGAATATAAACTCCACGAAAAGGGAGATTTTAGCCTGTTTTGTTTACTGCTAAATCCCCAGTGCCTATACCAGAGCCTGTGGAATACAACAGACCCTCAATAAATATTGGTTAAATGAATGGATGAAATTACAAAAACATAAATACTTAAGACACACTATAGTGTGTGTCTTTCCACATGCTGTGACTTGAGGAATTGAAGCCAAAAGGTGTTGACTGGAAAGGTTTCATAGAGAAGAATTCTATGCACATTAAAGGCAGAGTGTAGTAAAATCTGATAAAAAATGTAGAGACAGAAAAAGACTATGTGTTTGATGAACATGAACTAAATTAGGTAATCTGGAAACAGGGTCCTGTTAGGTATCAATTGACTGTTTATCAGACTGAACAACTAAATTATATAACACCAGGCATTAAAATGAAAAGTCCTAAGAATATTTCCAAATGTAGTCTCTAAAATCATGTTATTAAAAGGTTTTAGACATATTTTCCTCTTGTGAAAACAGAAGTCTCTTGGAGCAGAAAGAACTCATTAAAGGGGCAGGATGTTTCAAACCTAATACTTTCTTTTTTTTAAGGTAGCCACTTAGCTCATGAGGGAACTAAAACCTCTTCTTGTATTATTAAAGACCTATGTCCAGCCTTGTCCTTTGTAAACCAGAAGTCCTCAGAAAACATTTATACAAAATGAAATGGAAACTCATACACATTGGACTAATTTTCAGCATCGATTAGTCATCAAATTTTTAATGTACCTTTTTTGCATACTTTGGAAGACTCTGAGTGCGCGTTTGAAAAGTGTTTAGAAAGCAAGTTTCACTGAGGCCAGTCCTACAGTTATTTAATGACTGTGCTTGGTGACAACACATAAGATATAGTGATTTAAATTTGGAATTGCAAATGTTATTTTTATTTTCTGTAAATCCCTCAAAATATACAGATGGATATTTCAGATATTGCAGTGAAGCTCAGTGAGTTGAATAAAAGATATAGCTCTGATAAAAATTTTAGGTCTTCTAACTTTTAAGGAATTTAACCCATTCTTAATGGGATGGTGAGATGATTGGAAAGAGGGTTATTTCTTTTAAATTTATCTCATTACTGTGTAGCCTTTTAAATGAATAGTTATCTGGTTTATGCATTAAGCATTTTTTGAAAGGAAGACCTTTCCATGTTTTCTCAAAGGAGCCATCAGTGCTAACACAATGGTTGGCAAAACTCATTCCCAGTGTCCTATGCCTACCCATGCACAACCTGGAGGCTTGCCTTGGCAGCATAAATCTTTTCTTTCTGATGCTGCTATTTTGCTGCTGAAAACCTCAAATGTTAAGCAAAAGTCAAAATTATGATTTCTTGGAATGCCTTCTAAGTTCTTTGGTTCTGTTCCTTTACTAGCTGTGTGATCTCAACCTCAAAAATCTCAATTCCCTTCTGTAAATTGGGAATGGCATTGAGTACCTCTTAGACTAGATAAGATTATATGAAGTAATTTTGTGAAAGGACTTCAGAAACTATAAATTTCATCACTTTCCTTCTCACCAAGTTACCTATAGTAAACAATGGTAAAAGTTTTAAAATGCTGTTAATGTGAAGCTCCTCCTCCTTCTTCTAGAACTAGAAGCTCCTATCCTGCTATCCCCCAAGTGAAGTCCTTTTCTGACACTTAAAACTATTGATCCCTCAGTGATTCCTCTGTACCCTAGAACTTGTTAGGTGTAGTATGTTGTCAACTAGCCCCAGGATGCTTTTTTAAAAACTGTCTCTAAATTAAAATACAAAATTTAAATAAGTTGCTGATACCAGAATGTTCTAGAGTAAGCTCTGCCCTTTGCAGCAAAATATCAAACAGCAGTGACTGATCAATAAACCTTCCATATAACTGCAGATCATAAAGTCACTGTGAAGATTTAGCGCTTGACGTTTCCTTGTTCTGACCCGATGCGTGCCAGTCTGTGAAAAGAGCGCTCTAGGAGACAGAAACGGGGGAGGTTATCTTCTGATCTGGGGTGACGTGTGCAAACTCAGCGGTAAGTTGAAGTTTATTATCTGAAAAGCAAATTCTTTGCCAAATTTTACAAAGCAAGAAATTTTCAAAGTATGACATGAAGCTGATCTATCCTTATAACTCGGCAGCTGTTGACAGCTGTATCACCTTAAGCCAATGCTGGTAACTGGACTGAATGTTAATCTGGGTTCTACTTTTTCTCTTTTAAAATGACAGCCCCACTCTTTCTCACAAAGACCCGAGTTAGTTAGTGATATTTATTTTCATTAACTGACATTGAATTCACTTTCATTTTTACTAGAAAAGATCTTTTGGTCAGCTGGAAACTTGGCTCAGAAGCCCAGTTTCTAAAGGAGGCCACCATTTCTCCAGCTACCTTGGTTCTATTGGCACGAACCTCCTCTGTTTTTGTCAGGCAATGGGTAATGACCATATCCTTTATTGTAGCCAGGATTTAGGTGCAGGGTCACTGCTAACCCAAAGGGCTGTCTTTCCTGAAAATTAGGAAAAGGCCTCCTCTCCAGCAGAAGGCATCCTCACAGGCTCAAGGCCGTCTTGTACCAGGGCAAACAGTTGACTGGGTCCCAGCACTCACTGGCAGCCTTGTATTGCTCGGGGCTTTAAAGTCATGTATCCCTGGGTTAAGTGCCTCCCAGGACTTCTAACAGCTGATTAGGCATTGTCAGGCCCTACCTTGATTGGTTGCAGGAACGCCATCCTGGCTGGTGGCCCTTGAGTTTATTTGTGGTAGCAGAGAGTTGAGTTCCCTTTAACAGGATGTTATGTTTAAGGAAAAGGGGGAAAAGGAAAAGCTCATCAAAACAGACAGGGCCAGAAAAGGGGCTTTTGGGCTGAACAGACATTTTATAGATCTAAATTGGATATTCCAGGAGTTGAATTATTGCACTTTTAGTGCATCTTTGTAATACTCTCATGAGATCAATTGGGGTCAGTTCAGGTCTAGGCAAATGACTGGCCAATATTACAGGGACAGAATTCTGTAATCTCGATGGCGTGGCTCCTAGATCTTATCAGTCTCTCTCTCTGGCCTCACCCTCACTTTTACGACCTCATCTGACTCAGACGATGCAGTGGTTTGCAGGTGGTGGGTTGTTCACAGGGGCAGGGGGCTGATGCACAACGTTGCCAGACCCGAGATGTCACGAGAAGGGATTTGACAGAGGTCTGTACACAGGTGTCACACAGGTATCCTGCAAACAGGAAGGATTTCTTTAGAACTGTAAAATACTAGATTATGAGTTGATACTACATAGATACTATGTGAGTGACACTTTAAAGGGAAGGCTTTGCTCCATGGAATTGTTTAATCATCAGATTTTAAGTATACTTGTTAGTGTCCTCATGTTTCCCATTTCATTGATCAATAAGAAGGACAATGCTTATTTTTAAAAGATAATCCAGTATTTAAAATCAATAGGAAGAGGACAGTTCTCCCAGCCTTCTATTGCTTGTATTCAACTTTTAAGCTTGTGTTTATGTGCACATAGCAAAGATTCCTGTGGGCCCCTGAATCACTGGAGACTTGTCAGGTTTGGCCAGATCTGCCTCCAGATTATGTCTTGAAAGTGCCCTCCTCTTCTGTCCCCATGGTTTCCAAACCGCTGTCCTCTCTTGCCTGGGCTACCAGTAGCCTTCTAAGTATTCCTCGACCCCTGCCGCCTTCTGGCTCATACGCCACGTTCCAGCCAGAGAGATCCCTCCTTTGCTGAATGCTTTTCACTGACTTTCCATTGACCACAGACAAAATGTGCAAATGCCTAATGCAGCCCACACTCAATGCCACCTGCCTGCCTAGCAGCTCCATCTCTCCCACCTTGCTGGGCCCCCAGCGTGGCCTCCCTCTGAGTTCGGCAATTGCAAAGAGTTCTGTCCTACCCTGTGCCTTCTCGCAGGTTATTTTCCTAGCCTGGCTCTCTCCTTCCTATCTCTTCATCTAGCTGAGGCCTATTTCCTTGCTCAAGGCCCAAGCTCAGACTCGCTTCCTTGGAGAGGACTTGCTTGCTCGCCCTTACAGCTTTCAGTGTCAATTAGATTCCATACAACCATACAAGCTGAGATTGCCCCATCTCAGCTCCGATCACTCAGTATTGACTGACCTGTGGTATTTCCTGAGAAGACTGAAGCTCCATGAAGACCGGCTGTGAGAGTCTGTTCTCCTCTTTACCTGCCACAGGTGCACGAGCCTCACCTGGAGAGCAGGTGCCATGTCGTGGTGGGTCACATCAGCTCTGGAGCCAGACTGCCTGGGTTGGATTCCAGCTCTGTCCTTCTGACCTGGGCTAAGTGACCTAACACCTCTGTATGTCAACTTCCTTATCAGCACAGGGGCCCCTGCAGCATCTGTGCCATCAGATTTCCTTTTCTGTCAAATGAGGGTAACGATAGGCCCCTTCCACAATGAGAAGTTATGAGGCTTCACTTAATGTGTGTAAAATGCTTAGGAAGGTTTTGAGCACCCACTAAGCAATGTTAGTAATTATTTTAGCAAGCATTCTTTCAAGCAATCGATATTTTTAATTGAAAAAAATGAGTTAATTCATACCACTTTGGTCACAGATTTCCTTCCCATTTTGGATAATTCTTCCTTGATTTAAATTATATAACACAATATAAAGAATATAAAATTCTCCTGGTTAACACGATTAATTAAGAATTATGACTTTCCCTTTATCAAGAAAGATATGATAAATGACATCAAAAATAGCATACTTGAAATATATATTGATTCATAGTTGTAACAGATATTTTTTGACACTTTATTTGCCTTTTTATTACAGTCCAGGCCTAAAATGATGGCTCCCACAGCATCCCAGATTTGGTACTTCTTTTGATGGAAAAATGGATGAAGGGCCTGGAAAAATCTCTGATAATTAGCAGAGAGAAGAGCTATTTTGTTCTTTTTTTTCATATAATTTTTATTATCACCAAAATGTATTTATTAGGAACATTGCCATAGAGAAAATCAGTGAAATAGTTGCCAGCTTCTTAATTGGTGCCAGGACAAACTGCCTAAATGAACAGTAACTACCTATATTTTTGGTCTCTTTTTCATTAAAGGAATAAATCCATTACGTGAGTAGAGAGAACAGTGAAAAGAACATTTGTTTCTGCTCAAACCTTAGCTGTCTATGGTTCCAATGCCTCTTTGTGGTTATTTTCTATAACTAACCCATCATTTATTACAACATATTTATTATTTTAGATAATAGCTCACAAAGTTTAGAAAAACCATTCTGAGCCTTATGCCAACGTAGCCTGCTATGCTGAACTGGCTTCTCTCATAATGCACTGGTAGCCATGATTTGGATATGTAGTTATTTACCTAAGAATGGGGCAAAATAATCGAGTATTTTCTTAATGCCAGTATACCATATTCTGGATAGTTGTTCTAGTTTTGTTGTTGTTGCTGTTATTTTTTATAAAAAATATACACATGTGTATGCAGGCTTTGCACTGATCATTGAAGAAAGATAAGCTCTTCTTTGTAATGCCAATAGTTTCCCGTTTCTCTCAGGGCATGAGTTAGTTGCCTGCTTTACTGAGTTTTGAAAAGGCTTTTGTATATAAAATTACACCTTAATTTAGTAAATCAAACTCATACCTATTTTGGTTAGAAGATTGGAACATAATTAGTGTCCTGAGTTGTTGGCTGGTTTATCCTCAGCTGACTAAATTTAGATGTATAGAACCATTTTATATTAAAGGGCATTTTTATGTGCTATTTGTTAAGTTCTATTTTTTATTTAAAATAAACCTATATATTTTTCCACAGCTTCCCACCTCCCCGTCCCCAGATTATCTCTCCTGCTATCAAATTAGCTCTTTTAAGTTTCTGACAATCTTATGCTTGTGTATATTTTTAAATGTAAAAATGAAATCTTACTGTATGCACTGCTTGGTAACCTCATTATTTTCACTTAGTAAGTACTGTGAATATACAACACACAGGATTTTTTTAAAATAAATGTTATGAAAATCTTGCTATTTAAGAAGTACCACAACAACCATAGCTCTGACTCTTAGCTCACATTTCTCAAGGGCTCGACTGCTGGCATACTGACTCTGCAAATTGAGAGCTGGCTGAGTCCAGGCAGTCCACACAGCCACACCAAGGTTGCACCCAAGCACAGAAGCTTAGGGTTAGTCTTACAAAGCGTTAGGCTTGGTTAGCTCCCCAGTGAATGAAGGGCAATCCAGGGCAAAAGTCTGTCGTTCATAGTTTGATTGTTTTTACAGCACCTATAGATAAGTGTTTAAAATAATTGTCATGTTCAAAGTGCAGATGCATATCCATTTTATTAGCCGTATGGATTCGTGCTTGCTGAGAGCAGGCCAGATATCAAATGCAGGCACAGTCTACCTGCCTAACTCTGGACATTGTCTGGATTTAGGCAGCTGAGAGCAGGGTTGGAGTAGTTTTCCTTGGCAAAAGCCAAGCATCCTCCCTAACCTTTTCTACTGTGGTATAATGCACGTAACGTAAAATTTACTTTCTGAACCATTTTCAGTGTTCATCCCAGTGGCATTAAATACATTCACATTGTTGCGCAAGCGTTGCTTGAGCTTGTTTGAGTTAAGCAGCAAGGTGGATTATGCTAAGGTTTTTTTTTTTCCCCTTTGGGTGCCCTTCTCCCTCCAGCAGTGATTGATGAGGGCACACAGCTAACCAGAAGTACTTGGAATTTCTGGATACTTGAAATTTCATTCCACATAAAACACTTTGTGATATTGCATGACTGTCTAGAATGATTTTGAGTTTTTCACTATTACTCAGGAGTATAGAGCTTTGTATAAAGCTGCTAGTATTAATGACATCGATCAATACCAGGAGATAGTTTTCAAAGAACTTGACCTTTAAAAGTGGACACTTTATTCCTCTCTTAATGTCCCAAAGTTTTGAAGCAGTGGACATCAGTGCTACTTCTTATTTCATCAGACAAGTACAACTTTGGGTGCAAACATAACCACCAAGCATGGTATTGTTATGTTTGATTGCACTCACAATAACCAATCAGACTGCTTTGCACAACATGCAATGAGGCAACTTTGAGACTGAACTCAATCACTTGTTCTAGGAGTGCCATCCTCGACAAGATTGAACAGGTGGGCTCTCTATAAAGCCATCATGCCTCCACATCTGTCATTTGGATTTAAAGAAGAGCCAGTACCAGGAAGACATGTCTTTTGTCTCTGATTTCCTTTCTATACTCTTCAAAGAACACAGACCCTGCAGATGTGCCGGGCGTCCCTCCGATGGCTCCCTAGGTACTCGTGCATGGTCAAATGAACCAGTCGGGAAGCCCAACATGCGTGCAGACCAATTTTCATTTGAATTCCCCATGTAGATCCACTTATTTTTGCTGAGTGTTAATCTGAATGAGTGTTGAAATCGTGAATAGACCATTGCTCTTTTGTTTCCTTCCCTTCAGTTTGCTACTGTGTGTGCAAAGAGCTTGCCAGGTGTGTTTCCTGGCCTGATGTGCTCAGACAGTCTGTGGGATATTGGAACTCCTGTTGCTTTTCTTTTTATTCCCTTCATCACCACCACCGTGGTGACATGGTGCCTTCTTTCTGAATATTTCATGCGGTACTAATTTCAAATGAGCAAGTATGTTTTGGGTCAGCAGCTCGCAGGTATTTTGTGTTCATGATCTTTTTACATTCTGCTATCCTCTGAGTGTTTGTGCCCCCAAGATTCATATGTTGAAATTCTAACCCTCAGGGTAATGGTGTTGGGAGGCGGGGGCCTTGGGGAGGTGATTAAGTCATGGGAGAGGAGCCCTCCCGTATGGGAGTAGTGCCCTTATCGAAGAGAGCTTGTTCATCCCTTCTGCCATGTGAGGACACATGGAAGGTGCCCACTGTGAGGAACAGGCCCTCCCCAGACACCAAATCTGCTGGCACCTTGATCTTGGACTTCCCAGCCTCCAGAACTGTAAGAAATAACTTTTTGTTGTTTATAAGCCACCCAGTCTATGGTATTTTGTTATAGCAGCCTGAATAGACTAAGACACACTCTTAAAAATTACTGGGGACCCAAAAGAGCTTCTGCTTATGTGGATTAAATCCATATTTATCATATTAGAGAATAAAAGTAAGAAATTTTAAAATGTCAGAATGTAAGTTGTCACAGCAGTGACATCATTATATGTCATACTGCCTCTGGAAATTTCACTGTGCACTCATGAGAGATTGAAAGTAAAAAAAGACAATGATGACTTAGTTTTATTGTGAACATAGTTTCAACTTTGTAGACCTCCTGAAAGGGTCTCAGCTACAGCCCAGTGTTTCCAAAACTACACTTTGAGAACCACCCTCCTAGAATAAATCTTAAATTTTTTTTAGCTCTTTATACTCTTTAAAATATTACTATTTCACAGATTTCAAAGGACATATTTTAGGAAAAGATATTTGGTAACATTCTACTTGACTTGAAGTGCAAGTGGGAAAGGTGCTTGGAAAAGAATTTTTTTCCCTCAAGATACTTTTCTAGGAGTTAGATTGTCTATTTTTTCCCACCTCCTACATCTCACAAAGTTAGTCCCCTGTCAAGACTAGAGTGTTCAATTGCAGTTAATGAACGCTGGTATAGAAATAGAAAATAAGTATGTATATATAAAATTAAACTTGTTTCCACCATGGTGTTGAAGTTTAGTTAATGGACTGTGAGTATTTGAGCCTTGTATTTGACATGCAATTAAAATAAGAAGAAAACATTCCTCCCTTGGACACTCGTTCTGCAGCGGGTGGGGAGTGGGGAGGGTGGATGTTGGCATTTCAGGAAAATGCCATCAGGGCTGCTTGTGGCAGAGACTTCAGAGAGAAGCTACAGAGAACCAGAAGGGACTGGATGGTAACAGTAACAACAGCAACAACAAAACTTGCAAGATGGTGAATGTAGGAATTGGAGGCATTTGGCCAGCAGATGGAAGGATAAAGGTGCATAGATCTTGATTTATGATGAGCACATAAAAATCAGTAGCCACCCAATGCAGGGGAGAAGTGGCACAGTGAAGTGGGAAAGGCTGCGTTTAGAAGTTAGGCTGTGACGACTGCCACTGTGTGATTCTGGGCAGGTAATTAAATTCTTCTGAACATATTTTCTCTTCTGAAGCATAATATTCTAATGCTGCTTAGCCTGGTGATTCCAAGGAGTGGCAATAATAGTTTCTGCACATGCTAGTTGCTTGCTAAGCTATAACAGGGAAGATGGGCAGGAATTAAAAAGCCACATAGTGATAACGGTGATGATGAAGATGGTTTGTTCACTCTGCACCCCACAGACCTCCAGAAGTCTAAGCAAAAGGGGGACACCCATCTTCACTGCCCATCCTGGCCCCCAACTTGGCCTTGACCCCGGAGCTCACTCTCATTGTCCTGCAGGTACCTGCAGATGCAGCCAGGCTCTGTGCCTCTTAGCATGATGTTGGACTGGAGCAAAGTGGGGCAGGCTTCCACTGTTTGAATCATTCTAAGACCTGCTCTTCTCCAGCAGCCAGGAGACAGGCTCATTCCTGGCCAGACTCTGCTTTCAAAATCATATGCAAGACCACAGTATCAGTCTGTAATGTTCTTTCACCAAGAGGTCAATATAAGCATCCATTGTCTTCCAATGAAGGTGGAATGGGGCAGCCCCCCTGGCATTTTACACTAAGGCATATGGAAGACAGGCCTTGCTGAGTTTTGTCTTCCCTGCCAGTATTATTACATGTCTAAGTTTGGGTGTTAATGCTTCAGATGAGTCACTCATGGCAGCAGCTAGACATTTTCTCATTATTTATTAAGAATAGTGTGACTTTTTATTTCCTGCCCATTTTCCCTCCCTCTCTTTGAACCCTCTGCAACTATCTAATTTGTCAGCACTGGCAAATTTCACTTCTGTGCAGCTTTCTCCATCTCCCAGATCATTAACAAAGGTGTAAAACACGAGAGGGAGAACAGAAAGAAATGAGACATGTTTCAGGAGTTTTTAATAACATAAGAGTACATTTAAAGATGTGAAAATGACACTTAAGATAAAGGAAAAAAAGCACACCCAAGTAATAGGATTCTCCGTGCTTCCCAGCCAAGGTTCGAATTCTGAGCAATGACTGACTACAACGTTTATTAGAGAGAAGGGGCAACTTGTAAACATGATATTGTGTGTTAGATGTCAGCCAGGGTGCATCGTGTCACCTTTCATTTTGGTAGGTGCTTCAGGGAGCACGACCTGACTTCCAGGTAACCCAGGGACATCTATACAGGGTTAAACAGAGGTAGGGAAGATGGTTAGGAAAATAAAAAAAGCCACAGCATTTATAACTCACTAAGACTTGGTGAAACATTCTTTCCTGGGCTGCACGGCAGACTGTTCTTTTAGAAATCTCCAGTTTCCCAGGAACTGGCCAAGGGACACCATATGCTTAACTGCCTGGCTTTCCTTTGAACTTAGATGAACCTAAACCAAGGCCATCCTGTTTTACAGCCGACCAGGAGCTGTGATCCAACAATAATCAACAGCCTCAAAGGCTTCGCCTGTCTGCTGGGTGCTGTGGACATCAATGGAAGGATATCAATAATGAATTGGACATTTACTCTACGGCACTTCATTATAGTCACTGGAAAAAGAGTTCATTCCCTTAAGGACATACAATATATTTTTAAGGAAAATAAGCTAAGGACACATGACAAACTGAACAAGGACAGCTGGTAGCACAAGATGAAGTGACAACACAATGATCCAGGCTTGGGGACTGCACCATGTGGGGTGCTTTGCACTCAGGGACCTCACGATGATCTTCTAGGGTGAAGGGAGAAAGCACCAGAACCACCAATGTTCATCTTTCATCTACTTTTAATTTCTATCTTTGTGATGCTTTAAAGTATGCATTTACCATGTCCATTAGGTGGTACATTTATACAGTTTATAAATGTGCATGCATAAATGTTTTGCCGATGCGGTTCTTGTTCAATAAAGTCGAGAGACCCCTGCAGTAGGCAGCAAGAGCCAAAGGACCCCACAGAGAAAGAGATCAACGTGGGCTCCAGGCAAGAGGCGATGAGGGGCAGAATTTGAACGGGCAGAAGAGAGAGAGGAGAATATTCCAGTCCAGAAGACACTAGGAACCGAAGAATGTTCTGGAGACTGGAAAGAGACTGACCAGTCTAGGGAGGAGGGAATGTGCTGGAGGATGGGATAATGACAGATCCAGGGTTGTCAGCGACAGCAGGGTAGGGCATTCAAATCCGTGACTGCAGAGTGAGACCCAACAGGCGAAGGACATGAAAAGAGAGGAGAGCGGATAGTAATGAGGTTTTGACCTGGACTCTGGCAGGTTGGAAGTCATGTTTACAGAGAACTCATTTGCCAGCAGAATGAAGCCTGGGTTGAAAGGGGAGGTGTAAGTTCAGGGTTTCCAGAACAAATAGTGCACGGAAGGTGGAAGCAGATTGTATTCAAGTGGTAAAGGAGCAGGAAGAGCCACAGCTGGTTCTGGGTTAGGAACTAAGGCTGTTCTGAAGTTCGTCATCAAGAGGATGCCCCTAACAGAGTGCGGAGTGCTCGGCAAGCTCGGGCAGGCTCTGGGTCGCACAGACGCAGTGCTGAGTTCAAGTTTACTGCTTTCTTCAGCTGTGTCACCACAGGCAAGATTCTTTAACTTCTTAAATTTGTTTTCTCACCTGTAAAATGGGAATAATAGTGCCTGCCTCATGGGGTTATGGTGAGGACTCAATGGGATAACAACTTAAATGCTTTTGCAAAGGACTTATCAACACAGTGTTCAGAAAGTTCTCTAAATATTTTTTTTTTCTTTTTGAGACAGGGTCTTGCTCTATCACCCAGGGTGGAGTGCAGTGGCATCATCATAGCTCACCGTAACCTCAAACTCCTGGGCTCAAGGGATCCTGCCACCTCAGCCTCCAGAGAGCAGCTGGGACCATAGGCACATGCCACCAAGCCCAGCTAATATTTTTACTTTTTTGTAGAGATAGATCTCACTACCTTGCCCAGGCTGGTCTTGAACTCTTGGCCTCAAGTGATCCTCCCACCTCAGCCTGCCAAAGTGCTGGGATTACAGGCATGAGACACCACTCCTGGCCTCTCATAAAAACTTTTAATAAAAATGTGCTTTCTTTTAATGAAAACAGCAACAAAATGTAAACATTAATTATATTAGGTGGTCTTTAGAAACAAATTTAAAAGAAAATACATATACATAACCATTTTCTCTTGACCTAGTTTTCTGTTCCCTTTATTTTTTGTATTTCCCAATTTGCACCTTCAGAAGCACGTGTTTAGTTTTCACCCATGTGTCCTCGTCTGAATCCCTGCCCTCCTCCGCGCTCACAGACTCCTGCTCCGTGTGTGCTAACAGCATGCTCACTGACGGATTCCAAACCTCAGCAGGGCAGCGTCGCCGGGCTGAGTGAAGGTCACTCTTTGAGAACCAGTGTTGTAGAAAACGAAGTCCCAAGTTTTTTCCCAGGTATACCCCAGGTTTGGGTCTTTGGCTCTGCAGTTAACTCCCTCCTCCCTCAGCTGAAGGAATATTGGTGGTGCTGGTGTGCTTGGGGCACGGAAGACTGGTGTTACTTTCACTTACTTGGTTTTAGCTTCTCCTTAAATGTGGAAAAGCAGAAAAAACCAGAAATGCCTGTAGACTGGGTTTTCTTCCACATCAGAGAGATATAACAAAGCTTTGTTCTGCCATTAAAAGTAATCTTAGAGTTTTTTTTCTAGCCACATGGGAAGAATGTCCAGAAGTAGCCAGTCCCTCTCTTTCTGTATCCATTAGTATGGGTGATTGGACATTTCTGCATAATGAAACTTAATTACAGTGGTTCCCTTAGCAATAGCTGCAACTCATACACTTGAGTCAAACAAAAAATGTGTTCTGATATGCAGATTTTATTTACAAATTCAAGCTTATGTTGCTCTGCATACTCAGTGCCAAAAAAAAAAAAAAACACCAAAAAAGCAACAAAAAACCCACATTCAAGCTTATGCTAAAGGACAATTTTTTTTACAATTATTTAAAAAATTTTTAAGATTATTGTAAAATCTTCATAATACAGGCACACCTTGTTTTATTGCAGTTTGTTGTATTGCACTTCGCAGATACTGCGTTTTTTTACAAATTGGAGGTTTGTGGGGACCCTGAGTCGAGCCAGTCTGTCAGTGCCATTTTTCCAATAGCATGCACTCACCTTTTGTCTCTGTGTCACATTTTGGTAATTCTCACAACATTGCAAACTGTATTATTATTATGTCTGCTATGGTGATCTCTGACCAGTGATCTTTGATGTTACTATTGTAATTGTTTTTGGAGCACCACGAACTGTCCCTATATAAGACAGTGAACCTAGCTGATCAGTGTTGCCTGTGCTCTGACTGCTCCACTGATCAGCCACTTCCTGTCCTCAGGCCTCCCTCTTCCCTGAGACTCGCCAATATTGAAATTAGGCCAATTAATAACTCTATAATAGCCTGTAAGTGTTCAAGTGAAAGGAAGAGTGGCATGTCTCTCACTTTAAATCAAAAGCTAGAAATAATTAAGCTTAGTGAGGAAGGCATGTCGAAAGCCAAGATAGGCTGAAAGCTGGGCCTCTTATGCCAGACAGTAGCTAAATTGTGAATGCAACGGAGAAGTTCTTGAAGGAAATTAAAAGTGCTACTCCAGTGAACACACAAATGATAAGAAAGTGAAACAGCCTTATTGTTGACATGGGGGAAATTTGAGTGGTCTGGATAGATCAAACCACGCCACAACATTCTCCTAAGCCAAAGCCTAATCCAGAGCAAGACCTAACTCTCTTCAATTCTCTGAAGGCTGAGAGAGGTGAGGAAGCTGCAGAAGACAAGTCAGAAGCCAGCAGAGGTTGGTTCATGAGGTTTGAGGAAAGAAGCCGTCTCCATAACATAAATGTGCAAGGTGAAGCAGAAAGTGCTCATGTGGAACCTGCAGCAAGTTATGCAGAAGATCTAGCTAAGATGATTCATGAAAGAGGCTACACTAACCTACAGATTTTCAGTGGAGATGCAACAGCCTTCTTTTGGAAGAAGACACCATCTAGGACTTTCATAGCTAGAGAGGAGAAGTCATGCCTGACTTCAAAGCTTCAAAGGACAGGCTGACTCTCTTATTAGGGACTAATGCAGCTGGTGACTTTAAGTTGAAACAAATACTCATTTATCATTCTGAAAATCCTAGGACACTTAAGAATTATGCCAAATCTCTGCCTGTGCTCTGCAAATGGAAAAATAAAGCCTGGATGACAGCACATCTGTTTATAGCATAATTTACTGAATATCGTAAGCCCAGTATGGAGACCCACTGCTCAGAAAAAAAGACTCCTTTCAAAATATTACTGCTCATTGACTATGCACCTGGCCACCCAAGAGCCCTGATGAAGATGTACAAGATTAATGTTGTTTTCATGCCTGCTAACACAACATCCACTCTGCAGCCCATGGATCAAGAAGTAATTTCGACTTTCAAGTCTTGTTATTTAAGAAATACATTTCATAAGGCTATAGCTGCTATGGTGAGTCCCCTGATGGATCTGGGAAAAGTCAGTTGAAAACTTTTTGGATAGGATTCACCATTCAAAATGCCATTAAGAACATTTGTGATTCACGGGAAGAGGTCAAAATATACTATCAACATTAACAGGAGTTTGGAAGAAGTTGATTCCAACTCTCGTGGATGACTTTGAGAGGTTCAAGACTTCAGCAAAGTCACTGCAGATGTGGTGCAAATAGCAGGAGAGCTAGAATTAGAAGTGGAGCCTGAAGATGTGACTGAATTGTCACAATGTCATGAGAAAATTTGAATGGATGAGGAGTTGGTTCTTATGAATGAGCAAAGAAAGTGGTTCCTTGAGATGGAATCTACTCCTGGGGAAGATGCTGTGAGCATTGTTGAAATGACAACAAAGGATTTAGAATACTACATAAACTTAGTTGCTAAAGTAGCAGCAGGGTTCGAGAGGATTGACTCCAATTTTGAAAAAAGTTCTACTGTGGGCAGAATGCTAACAAAAAACATTGCATGATACAGAGAAATCTTTGGTGAAAGGAAGTGTCAATGAATGCAGCAAACTTCATTGTTGTCTTATTTTAAGAAATTATGACAGTCACCCAACCTTCAGCAACACCACCCTTATCAGTCAGCAGCCATCCACATGAAGGCAAGACCCTTCACCAGCAAAAAGATTACAACTTGCTGAAAGTTCAGATGATCATTAGCATTTTTTATCAATAAAAATATTTTAAACTAAGGTATGTACATTTTTTGAGACATAATGCTATTATGCATTTTATAGACTACAGTATAGTACAAATATAACTTTTATATGCACTGGGAAACCAAAAACTTCATATGACTCACTTGATTGTGATATTTACTTTATTGCAGTGGTCTGGAAGTGAACCCACAATATCTCCAAGGTATGCCTGTATAAAATTTACCATCTTAACTATTTTTAAGTGTACAGTTTAGTAGTGTTAAATGTACTCACATTGTTGTGCAACCCATCTGCAGAAGTTTTTATTTTCCCCAAGAGAAACTCTATGCCCGTTAAACCCCATTTACTCTTCCATTTACTCTTCCCTCTACCCTCTGGCAACCACCATTCTACCTTCTGTTTCTGTGAGTTTGAATACTATAGATTTTTCATATATGTGCAATCATACATGATTTAGCTTTTTGTGATTGGCTTATTTTGCTTAGCATAGTGTTCTCAAGGTTGATCCATTGTAGCATGTGTCAGAATTTCTGTCCTTTTAAGGCTGACTAATATTCCATTGTATGTGTGTACTACATTTTGTGATCCAACCATCCATCCATTGATGGACACGGGTCACTTCCACTTTTTAGCTATTAAGAAAATTCTGCTATGAAGATGGATGTACAAATATCTCTTTGAGATGCTCCTTTTGATTCTATAAGATATATACCCAGAAATGAAACTGCTGGATCATATGGTAATTCTATTTTTAATTTTTTGAGGAGCTTCCATACCGTTTTCCGTTGTAACTGTAGCATTTTATATTTCCACAAAATTTCCAGTTTCTTCACATCCTTGCCAACACTTGTTATTTTCTGTTTTTGTTTTTTT